>VWZZ01005775.1:26162-134804 GCA_013399095.1 Psophia crepitans | reverse complement strand
CTATTCTATTCTATTCTATTCTATTCTATTCTATTCTATTCTATTCTATTCTATTCTATTCTATTCTATTTTCTTGAGTCTCTGTGATTGGTATTCAGGGAGTGAAAGAGAGGGGCGTGATCTTGGCTGTCAGCAAGAAGGAGCGGCAGGGCCTTGGCTACAGCAAGAGGTGTTCAATCTGAATGCCACACCTCCTACAGCCCTTCTGTGAAGCAGTATGCTGGATAAAATAACGGGAGACCTGCTAGTATTTTACAGACCAGCCTGTTAAATGAGTGACCACAGTGTCTGAGTACCACTTTTTTTGATACATTTCTATCCACATGTTCTAGAGTGTCTTTTATATGACTGACATGGACTAATAGCTTGGTAGATTATCAGAGCAAGCAGACAACAATTGAGAAAATTATTGGTGGGTATTAATATGAGAATGAGAACTGTTATGCTAATTGTGTATTCACAGAAGATCCAGAGGGCAAATATATGGTACTTTCACATAACAAAGTGTTTCAGCTGATGTTATTACTGATTATATTTTAAATTTATACTTTCAGAACACTTGTGCTTTTTTACTTATGTGCTTGACAGCAAATTTCTAAAAATATATTTGGTGATGCATCCTGGTACCAACTGCACAGGGTCCGCAGTAATTCGTTATCCTAGGGAGTCATTGTCAACTTGGACAACCCAGCTCAGTGTGGCAGGATTTTTAAGAATGGTAATGTCATTTCAGTAACCTGTGCCTTGGTGCTTTATTTTTTAAGGACACTGCTGACCACACACAAGTACACACACAGAGTTATGAATGCTGCATTGCCCCTGTAGAAATATGTCTGTCACATTTCTGCTAGGTGTGACATTCTGTGTCACTCATGGGTGCTGGTATATGGCTCTGTATAAATGAGACACCAAGCTCTTCGTTTTTCTTGCTGGTTTCCCCTGCTGCACGTAATCACGAGAAATGTAGGAGCAGCTTTTTTTCTCTTCTCTTGCCAGAATATTGCTATTTCTGACATCTTAACATCTAGATGCAAAGCAGTCTTGTCCTAAGCTGCCATGGTGGGATGCCAGTACAGTGTCCTCTCCTCTAGAGCTGGATGAGTTAAATGAGATGAGATAAATAATGACTGTCTCCAGCAGAGATTTCTTTAGCACTTTTCTAAAATTGTCCAGCAAAAATCTCCCGGCATCTGTGGGAACAGCCTCAAAAAGCACAAGAGATTTTTGCTTTACATTGAGATGTCAAAGAAACCAGCTCTGGATTGCTTCAAGGTAAAGACCAAGTAAGGAGAGCAGTCCTGAGTGAACAAAATACACCTGTGGAAAAGTCTTTCCACCCTACATGCATTTTTTTCTAAGGCTACAATAAGTTGAAAAGGGTTGACCTCTGTCTTAACAAGCAATCAAGGATGTTCAAGTGCTACTGGAAGATGCTCCTACTTGCTGATCATGCTGTTGAATTTTTTACCCGTCATGATTTGTCATGATTGAAAAAAGAAGAAGTCTGACATAAAATTGCTATCAAAATGTGAAGGAAGGGGTGGGGAAAAGCAACTCATTCTTCTCTTTCCCTGAAATCACAGCAATTAATTCACAAGGGTTTTTTAAATCCCACAGCAGCTTAGTCAGAACAAGAGTGAAAGTTTTTAGCTGTTTCTGCTGAAATGTGCTTTAAAAAGAGAAACAATGTTTCATGGCATACTTTGGCAGTTCTAAAAAAATATACTCACCTCATTGCAAGACTGATGAAGTTTAAGTACCATTAGCAATAACCATCTCTGAATATGTTCGAAGGATGCTATTGTTATTACCATTGAAAACTCAGCAATCCTGCTGTAGCAGCATAAAAATTAAACTGATGAGCTGCAACTTAAGTATTTAACAATAAGATATCAAGCGAAGTATTCAAATATACTGCAGCTTAGCAATTCATAGCTGTAACTAACGGAGAATAAACAACAAGTATTAGAGAGATTAGCGAGAAGCATGCGGTGTGAATGCTGGGGAGGGCATAATGGATGGCAGAAGAAATGAAGCAGCAAAGACAGATAATTTCTGAAGGGACAAGAGATTTTAGTAGCTCTGAAGCTGACAGGTAGTAAAGCATTAAATGTCTGATCAAAACTGATTGAAGTCGATAACGCTGTAGTAGTAGCAGCCAATTTTTCTGTTATATTCTAATAGTTAAGGTGCTTGGCCAGGAAGACGACTCTTTTCAGACAAGTCCATCTTTTTTCTTCCTTTGTGTCGTCAGGAATGTGGGAGTTACAGGAACAAAAAGGAAGGAAGAAAGAGTGGCTCCAGAAATGAGGGCTTAGACACTCATCTTATGCATAACAGGTTAGTGACTAGTACCTTCCATGGGAAATAACAGCCTACATTCAGTTCCCACCTTGGAGTCATTCAGACACCCATCTCCTGCCTACCTCGTGCCCTAGGGCTAGGACTTTTCTGGGAAAAAATGTCTCTGCTCTCCAGGGCATTTTTGCACCTTATGTTACCTATTCACTGAGAAGTACTCTGGAGCAAGCAGGTGAAAACCTGTGCCCATGAAGCCTGCTGGTGACTGGCCAGGAGTTGAGCAGCTTGCTGCCGACCCACCCACCAGCAGAAGAATGGGCTTCTTGAGCGCTATTGTCAACAGAAATCTTAAAGTGGATAGAAAAGAAACATTTACAGTAGAGTGTATGAGATACTTTGTCAGCTGCACTCTAAAATGGGGAGCTGTAATGCTGGCAGTCCAGAAACCCTGGGAATGATGGAGCTCTGCTGAGCTCCTGGTGTTCTCCTGAGGACCTGAAGGCTCCCTTCAAAGATTCAGGTATTTGTTTCTGGCTTGAACTCAGACCAGTACCTCTTCACTCACTCTTCACTCTAAATGGACATTTCCCAGAGCCATAAAACCACACAAAACCAAGAAAAGGATTTGACTGATCAGACACTTATCTGACACTTGTTTCTTATTATTATTTTTCATTGCCTCCGGGCTATTTTTCCTGTTTTTACTTAGGCAAACAACCATGAGTGAAATCAGAGTCAAGCTGTTCAAATTTAGCCAAAAGGATTTGCAATCATATTTAGTTATTTGTCCATCTTGTGGAACCCCAAAACTGATGTATGTTATTGCTTTGACTGACAGAAGGAAACAAATAGAGCTTCATATCAAGATTAAAAAAAAAAAAGGCCCAGACACATGTATTAGCTGTCTTTGAAACTCCTGAAACTCCTTTTTCTGAGCCAATAAAAACTATAATACAAAAGTGAAATGCAGAGGAGTTTGTTACAGTATATTTGTCATAAAACTGAGTGAATTACAGCAATACTTGCAGAAAAATAGTGTACCAAGAATGGCACATAAATATCACTTTTAAAATGCAAATATTGGCCATGAATCTGTCTTATAAGAATATAACACTTTTTTAAAAGAAAAAAAACTCAGTAAAGGCCTCAAAATGTAAGGCTATATCAAAATTATTTTTATATAGGTAATGAATAGCATTAGGCAGTGAACAACATTGAACAAAATTGAACTTTAAAGAGGATTTTTCAGGCAATTTATACTGGTGTTTGTAGCTGTTTTTGCAGGAGGAGAATCTGCACAGAAATAAAAAGTCTATTAACACCGGTAAGTACAATTGCCCAAGAGAGAAAAAGGATAGAGAAGAGGAGGATGCCATTCAAACTTATGACAATCACTGTAAAAATTTTTCTTTCTCTAAGTTCCATAACAACCATCAGTCAGTATGAAAACGAATCTGTCCTTTATTACAATTCTTTTCCTCCCATTTGTGTCCAAGTTGGCTTGCTGAGAAACCGGTGGGCTTCTGGCACTCACATTTCCTCTTTGGAAACGAAAGAGAAAAAAAAGAAAAGATTAATTTAAAAAAAAAATAAATTACTTTAACATTACAGAGCAAAAATGAGAAAATAACTTATATTTTTATATTTCAGCCCTACCAGATTCAACAGTGCCTCCCTAATTTGAAATTGCAGTTGCTCCATGAACTTGAGTCATATTTGAATTTTTTGCTTGACCTTTTGTACAAAGAGGCAGGTGTGAGGGAATATTCCATCCCCTATGAACATATGTGAACATGTTATACTAATGAACACAATCTTGGGAAGAGAAGGCACGGATGGGGGGATGCTATGGACCCTTAGAGGTTATTTTCCATTCCCTTGCCTCCCATTCAGAGGGTGCTCAGTGCTTTCCAGAAAGCGTTTAGCCGATACAATCTATCCTATTGTGATTTTCAATTTACAGTGCAAGTGATTGACCGATGCTGCTAGTTAAGGCAGTGAATATGTTTCTGTGTATGTGTCATCTGTGTGGTTTAGGCTGTGTTGAAATGCGTCAATTTGCAGAGTTAACTGTTATACAGCATAAATAGGGCCTGCACGGAAATTTGAATGCGGAACTAAATGAAAGGAGGCAGAGATAATTCCAGCTGTCACTACCAATATCTCCAAATGCTTTTTTTTTTTTAATGCATACTTCTTCCATTTTAAATACTAGTTTGGGGCTACCTATGGATAATACAGGATGCCGTTTCTGACTGAGATTGTGCTCCCCCAGGTACCACACAGGTGGACGAACGGATGTACACGCAGAGCACGACCAGCGCTGCCCACATTCAGGCTTGCACAGAAGGTACGTGCTGCCTGCCCTGCAATCAACACCTGTAATTTGCCCGAAGACTTGTGTGCCATTGACACTGCAGATAAAGACGTTACCAGTGCACAGACAGATTCTCCTGCAGCACTTTGAGCCTTGCCAACTCATAGTTTAAGGGCCCTTAGCGCAGCCTCCCTGTGGGGACAGACCGGCTGAGCAGGCACGAAGCTGGGATGGAAATCTTTTGCCAGATGCCAACAAATAACCAGGATTTGGTAGAAGACATATTCTTTCACACACAATACTTCATTTATATTGGCAGAAAAAGATTGTGGCATTAACACCATCCAATGTGTGCAGACACATTTACCTACAAACAGACCAGAAGGCTCAGCTACATATTCCTTCCTCCCTAGATGAGGTTGAGATGTAGAGGCAAAGCAAGTGGCTGGAACACGCTGTTTGGCTGAAGGTCTGCGGGGAAGAGCATCTCCTCTCTTCTTACTATCTCTATTTCTCTGGTTTAATCTTGGAGACAGAACACAACAATGTATGTTTCACAGGCATCCCTAGCCTGTCCAGCAAAGCTGCACTTGCTGCGTGTTTCTCTTTAGCACGTTGTGGATTTTACACATCCACATCCTAAAATATGCAGGGAATAGCTCCCTCCCCTGCAAAACAGAAGGTATTGCTGCCAGCCATAGAGGACCGATGCTGTACCTGTTCCTTCATTGTTAAAGGGAAAATCACTTGATTGCAGTGGTAAATTGCACTTGCTGATCCCTTTGTACAGTATTTCCTATATTTAGAACATGTAATTTGTGAATTGCAGTCAGACATCTAGGTTTTAAATTCATTTACAACTATAATAAGTGTCTTTAAGAAATACAATAGAAATAGCTCATTAAGGAAATTCTTCCCTAAGAGTAAACAAACTGTGCATCTCCTAGACTTCTTTGATTGGAGGGCTTATACGTTCTTCTAACAAAGAGAAGATAAAAGAAATATGTTTCATAGTGAGCATCTATACAGCATAATAGTGCAATAATACAAATAATGCAAGAGCTGCAGATGTTTGGTCAGTTTGTCTATCATAACACCTTACCTCAAAAAGCATTTGGTGTTACAGAATCACAGACTGGTAGGGGTCAGAAGGGACCCCTAGAGATCATCCAATACAATGCCCCTGCTAAAACAGGATCACCTAGAGGAGGTTGCACAGGATTGTGTCCAGGTGGGTTTTGATGTGGCCTCAGCAGGGCGGAATAGAGGGGGAGGATAACCTCCCTCGACCTGCGGCCATGCTCTTCTTAATGCACCCCAGGATACCACTGGCCATCTTGGCCACAAGGGCACATTGCTGGCTCTTGCTTAGCTTGTCTACCAGCACTCCCAGGTCCTTCTCTGCAGAGCTGCTTCTCAGCAGGTCAACCCCTAACCTGATGCTTGGGGTTATTCCTCCCTAGGTACAGGACCCTACACTTACCAATGTTGAACTTCATTAGGTTCCTCTCCACCCAACTCTCCAGCCTGTCCAGCTCTCACTGTCACTCATCTAACCCAAACTTCCTAAGCTTGCCTATGACAGTGCCAAAAGCCTTGCTGAAGTTGAGGTGAACAACATCTACTGCTCTCTCCTCATCCACCAAACCAGTCATGCCATTGTAGAAGGCTATCAGATTGGTCAGGCATGATTTTCCCTTGGCGAATACATGTTGACCAACCCTGATAATCTTTTCCTCCGCATGCTTATTGATGATTCCCAGAATGAACTGTTCCATCACCTTTCCAGGGATGGAAGTGAGGCTGTAGTTTCCTGGGTCCTCCTTCTTCCCTCTTCTGAAGACCGGAGTGACGCTGACTTTCTTCCAGTCCTCAGGCACCTCTCCTGTTCTCCATGCCCTTTCAAAGATGATGGAGAGTGGCTTAGGAATAACATCTGCCAGCTCTCTGAGCACTTGCGGGTACATCCCATCAGGGCCCATAGATTTCTGGATGTCAGGTTTGTCTAGATGTTCTCAAACTGTATCCTCCTCCACCAAGGGAAAGTCTTTCTTTCTCCAGACTTTCTCTCTTACCTCTAGGGTTTGGGATTCCTGAGGGACGGCCTTGGCAGTACAGACCAAAGCAAAGAAGACATTCAATATCTCTGTATTCTCCATCACCTCCATCACCCACCTCATTCAGCAGCAGGCCCACATTTTTCCTAGTATTCCTCTTGCTTCTGATGTACTTGAAGAAGCCCTTCTTGCCATCCTTGACATTCCTTCCCACATTTAATTCCAAGTGGGCATTAGCCTTCCTTGTTGCACTCCTACCTTCTCTGACTATATTCCTCCCAAGTGGCCAGTCCCTTTTTCCACATACTCTGAACTTCCTTCTTCCCTCTGAGTTTTTCCAGGAGCTCCTTGCTCATTCATGCAGGTGTCCTGCCTCCTTTGCTGGATTTCCTACTCCAATGCTTTGAGAACAGTGTAAGACTAGCATATGCAGAGAACAATCTTTTCTTAAAAAAACCTCCAAAGACCCCAAAAAACCACTTTTCTGCAAGATCAGGGCTTGATGCTTTAGAGTTCATTTTCATGAATTCTAACACATCATGTGTTTGCAAGAAAAAGTATGAAGTAGTTTAACAGATTATGCATCCTCTGTAAGAGGTATAGCCTACAAAGTAAATTAATGGGTTTACCAAAGATGAGGAGTGCTTTAGATAACATTTTCCGCTTCCATTTGCTTAACTTATATTTGGAAATATCCATACTAATTAGGACCCCTGGGTGTAACAGCTACACAAATCATAAATATAATGTGAGCACTGATCAAAGTCCCCCTCTTCCCCTAGTGTGAAGTTTGGAAGTATGAAATTACAAGAAACACTAGAATGGATTTCAAAAAAATTGAAATAATATCTACAATAATAAACTTCTATGTTGTTATCCAACGAATTTGTAAAGGTATTTTAATGCTCAGCAAAAGGTGCCAAGGCAGATTTAGACCAGCAGCTGAGAGGAGGCTATTTGCAGAAGTTTACCAGTCAGAATACAATAATTCTACCTGTCCCTTAGGTCACAACATATTTCCACATCTGTTTTTTTAAGGTACATCTGATCTTGGACTGCTGTTGATGTTAATAAACATAACATTAAGAGTCAGTTTCTCCGCCCACAAGCACTGATTACGCTGTACGTAGCCCACAGCTAAATTCAGGTCCCCAGAATGCAGTCTGGGATGGCCAAGAAACGTAGCCTAAAATGTTAAACTTACCTAGAACTATTCTTGTTCCATTGTATTTTTGATCCAGGCTTAGTCCCTCATATCAGAGACCTCCCCAGAATTACACAATTAAATAAGAAATCTATAATCTTGAGGATACTCCACTGATCTCTGAGGAAGTTTTACCATTAGCTTCAAATACCACCAGGACTGAAGTCCCAAACAGCCAGAGCCCTGGTGTAAATGGGCAGGTTATAGCTGTGTGGCATGAAAGCCTGCTCAGCCCAGAATGGAAATGGTCCCCTTCTGGTGTAGAGTGGGCTGAAGGAGTGAGACATTTGGATTTTAAAACTAAACAAATAAGTTTATATGTTGACCTTAGAAATTAATATGATATTGTAAATTTTCCACATCCTATGTGTTTTGCAAGGCCACAGTTGTAGAACAGACTATTAACCTTGCTATATAGCACCTACTGAAGAGCCCATTATTTTTACTCCCACTAACATATTTCTTTTGATTCTGAAAGTACGATTGTAAAGGAGCATTCCTCTACCTTTAGAAACTTCAATGCTGGCTCTCAGACAGAGTTATACAAGTGGGAATTGAGTCTGCTTTATTGAAAACAGCTAATAAATGCCAATTTCAGACTCTTCTGCTTGATTTTCTAAAGAAACACTTCAGAGTGTTTACACACATCGTTCTCAACATATGCTTAATAACGAGTAATGTGCAACCCACTAGTACTAAAAAAGTAGGTCCAGACATATACTAGTTTAATCAGAAGCCACTGAAACTGTCTGTGAAATAGGAATGTCAATCATTTTCCAGCATCTGATCCGCAAAATACCGAGGCATGTTTAGAGCAAAAGCAAACTGCTGAGCTTCTTGGTTTTGACTATGATATATGGCAGAAGAATCCTTGTGACATCCTCACTCTTGCAATTGGTAAAGCACTCACATTCATGGAGAAGCTGGCAGAAGGAAACCAACTATTTTAAGAACAATAAAAAGATGGTGATGAGCTAACGGGTTTCATCTCTATTCTCATTTCCACAAGAACTGGCTACTAGGCAGGAGGCAGGATATAAAGCACTTTAGGTCTCCACCTGTCACTGCTGACACGTAACATTCTCTGACTTTTCTTTGCTTCCTGATGAATCTTTCCAGGTGACAAAGATGCAACAGGAATTAAGATTGGATCACACTCATTAGTAATTACTGGAATAAGAGTAGAAAACTTTTCAGAATTAGTAACATGGAGTTCTTGATGCCCTTTTCTTTGTTTCCTTTTCTTTTTTCATCCAGCAAATATTTTAAAATCCACAATTACTTTTTGGTGGTGTTGGTACTCTTTTGGTGGATTGCTCATCATAATTCTCGAGTGTAATTTGTCGGCCACAATAAAGGGCGTAACATTACTGAGACTGATGATGCTGTCCCAGTTTCTTTCAAATGACCCAGAGGTCCACAGCTGAGGAGAGTATGTAAACATGTAAATATATATAGCTTGCAGTGCTCCATACCTGATCTTTCAAAGATACCCTTTTAGCAAAGACAAAATGGTGATAATAGTTATTGATACTAGAAGCCAAACCCATTTTATAGTACAAAGGAAGGCTTTTTAAAGAAGATTGAATAGATGGTTAGCCTTTTACTTTATTAACTCTTCAATAAATACACTATAGTCCTGTTAAAAAAAGACAGTATGTTTTGGCTTTGCGTGGCAAGGTTTTGGTAGCGGGGGGGGCCACAGGGGTGGCGGCTTCTGCAAGAAGCTGCTAGAAGCTTCTCCCGTGTCCAACATAGCCAATGCCAGCCAGCTCCAAGAAAGACCCACTGCTGGCCAAGGCCGAGCCCATCAGTGACAGTGGTAGCGCCTCTGGGATAACAGAGTTAAGAAGAAAAAAAAAACAAACCAAGCATGGGAGCTTTTGCAGCCAGAGAGGAGTGAGAAGATGTAAGAAACACCAAGGTCAGTGAAGAAGGAGGGGGAGGAGATGCTCCAGGCGCCAGAGCAGAGATTCCCCTGTGGCCTGTCATGAAGACCATGGTGAGGCAGGCTATCCCCCTGCAGCCCATGGAGGAGGGCTGATGGGGTTTAGAGATTCCACCTGCAGCCCGTGGAAAACCCCATGCTGGAGCAGGTGGAGACACCTGAAGGAGGCTGTGACCCTGTGGGAAGCCCACACTGGAGCAGGCTCCTGGCAGGACCTGTGGATCCATGGAGAGAGGAGCCCCCACTGGAGCAGGTTTGCTGGCAGGACTTGTGATCCCCTGGGGGACCCACGCTGGAGCAGTCTGCTCCTGAAGGTCTGCACTCCATGGAAGGGACCCATGGGAGCAGTTTGTGAAGGACTGTAGCCTGTGGGAAGGAGTCATGTTGGAGAAGCTTGTGGAGGACTGTCTCCCATCAGAGGGAGCCCACGCTGGAGAAGGGGAAGAGTGCTCCCCCTGAGGAGGGAGAAACAGCCAAAACAATGTGTGATGAACTGACCGTAACCCACATCCCCGTCCCCCTGTGCCACTGGGGGGAGCAGGGAGAGATGGGGAGTGAAGTTAAGAAGGGAGGGGTGGGAGGAGGTGTTCTAAGATTTGGTTTTATTTCTCACTGCTCTGCTCTGTGTGTGCTTGGTGATAAATCAGATAAATTCCTCTCTGAGTCTGGTCTGTTTTGCCCAGGACGGTAATTAGCGAACAGCCTTTCCCTGTCCTTATCTCGACCCACGAGCCACTCGTTACACCTTTTCTCGCCTATTTAAGGAGGGGGAGCGATGAGCGGCTTTGGTGGGCACCTCAGCTAGCCAGGGTCAACCCACCACACAGTAATATCTCATTAAAAATATTATCTTCTTTTGCATTGTAAGACCCACTGGCAAACTATAATGGAATGTGCCAAGACATATGAGGAGTGGCTAAGGTGACTTGGTTTGTTCAACTTGGAGAAGAGAAGGCTGAGGACTGACCTCATCGTGGTCTACACCTTCCTCAAGGGAGGGCAGTGGAGGGGGAGGTGCTGATCTCATCTCTCTGGTGACCAGTGATAGGACATGAGGAAACTGAATGAAGCTGCATCAGGGGAAGTTCAGACTGGACGTTAGGAAAAGGCTTTTCACTGGGAGAGTTGTCAGTCACTGGAACAGGCACCCCAGGGAACTGGTCACAGCACTCAGCTTGACTGAGTTCAAGGAGTGTTTGGATGATGTTCTTAGTTTCTATGAAACTATGTTTCTATGAAACTTAGTTTCTATTAGAAACTATGGTTTAGTTTCAGGTAGTCCTGTGAGGAGCAGGGAGTGGGACTTGATGATACTTCTGGGTTCCTTCCAACCCAAGGTAGTCTATGGTTCTGTGATTGTAAGCAATGTGAGCTAAAGGAACAGTTGGTACACTCATCACAAACTTACAAGGGGAACTGTAAACTCCCAAACTTTTCCAGTTTTCTTCCAGATGTAATTGCAAGACAATTTCAAGTAAATTAACTCTAAAAATCTGATAAGATATAGCCCTGTCTCTTCCCTCTGACAAAAGCTGAGGAACAGTTTAAGAAACAGCACTGATGAATAATGTCCTTTGATGTGCCTTAGTGGTTTACAGATGTGCTGTGCCAGAGAGTTCATATATCTAATTAGTCAAGAATAGCCTGGAAGTAGGAACTGCTAAGCAATTAACTGTGGGCATAGCTCCCATCAGGAGTTAAGCACAAACAAGCTTTTGGTGAAATCCAGCCCTTCCTGAATCTGAAAGCAAAACACACCTATTGACTTCAGCAGCATCAGCAATGTATCGACTGCGTCATTTACCAATTCATCAGCCATTTTGTCCCTGATCTGTTTGCTTTTCTCATCCTTAATGCATTCAGTGTGAAATTCACCTTTCATGCTAGAAAGGTTGTGTGACCAGCAGCTTTTCAATTCACAGAGGCAATTCAAATGTTGAGAGTTTCAACTGGTGGCCTAAAATCATGGCTAAATTAATGTCTCCTGCAGTAAGGTGATGTGGTTGCAGTAGGGTAACACCAACCTTGGCTGTGAAGCAATCTTCATTGCTTGTGGCCTTTGCAACTAAAATGTTAAATCCAAAAGGAACAGGGCGAACTTAAGAATGATGTCACCTCCAGTGCGTTGCCTGAGAAATCATTCCCTGTGACACTACATAGACTAAGGACACTGTGCTGGAAGAAAAGGACTGGTGGGCTTTTGTTGTGACTGTATTCAACTCAAAGTTGTTGTCTTCTAGTTGTTTGTTGATGGCAACATCCAAAAAGTCCCTAAATGATTAAAGGAAAAGTGAAATGTGTTATAGATCTTTCACAGTCTTTACACTAGGAAGAGTTATGTGCAACATTAAGCTTAAATTGATTTTCAGTGTTTGAGCACTAGCCTGGACAGTGGGTCTAATTAGTATCTGCAGTTATTTAAATAACAGTATTGAATGCCTGGGTTGCAATAGCTCCCATCTTGGTTTAGAATTATGTTTTGTTATGGGAATTCTTCTTGTACTTCTAAGAGATGAATGTACTCGGGAACTTTAGACATAAAAAAAAAAATTGGTTTTGTTATCTAAACTGTGATAGTTTTGCCTGAGTACTCAGCTTAGAAACAAGCAATGGAAACAGAAGCTGAGCCACAGAAAAACCTGGCTTCCAAAAAACACATCTCACAGGAACCATAAATCTATAAGGGGCTTACATTTGCCATGATCCTTTGTATAACAAACTTGTTCTTGGGATGTCTTTTTCACCAGCTCTGCGCAAAGCAGGCAGAAAACTGGCCCGAGAGGCACCTCTGGGTCATCAGGAAGTGCAAACCCACTATAGTCTAAATCACCGCTCCTTGTTGATGATGAGGGGACTAGAACGTCTCTCCTATGGGGAAAGGCTGAGAGCTGGGTCTGTTCAGCCTGGAGAAGAGAAGACTGAGAGGGGATCTCATCAATACTTACAAATATCTAAAAGATGGGTGTCAAGAGGATGGGGCCAGACTCTTCTCAGTGCTGCCCAGTAACGGGACAAGAGGCAACTGGCACAAACCGAAACACAGGAAGTTCCAGCCGAATATGAGGAAAAACTTCTTCATTCTGAGGGTGATGGAGCACTGGAATGGGCTGCCCAGAAAGGCTGTGGAGTCTCCTTCTCTGGAGATATTCAAAACCTGCCTGGACACAATCCTGTGCAACCTGCTCTAGTTGATCCTGCTCTAGCAGGGGGGTCAGACTGGATGGTATCCTGAGGTCCCTTCCAACCCCTACGCATCTGTGATTCTGTGGTTCTCCATGCTCTGTCACCCCAGAAAACAGTCACACGGGAGCTGGCACATGTTAAATTAATCAGTCGAATCAGAGAAGACAGATACCCGTCTCACCCTGTGTTGCACTCCTTAGCCACTACTTACATTTAGGAAAAAAAGGTACGTGCCCGTTACATGCTCATTTCCTTTCAGAGTGATGAAACAAGAAAGATTTATAACTAAATACATGTGACAGACTTCTCATTTAATCCTTCAACTCCTGAGTACCCTCAGTTCCCTTTGAGGGCATGTGAAGTACAGGAGCGATAGCACCTTGCAAATGCACGTAAGGGAGTGTTGAGGAGTTGCAAGCTCAACAGAAGCAGTGACAGAGCTTTGGTACAGGGGTAACACCAGGGATGCCATGCATTTTCCTTGTGTAGTTACATTTACTTTCTGAATGAGTCTTTTTTTTTTTTTTTTTAACTCCCCACAAATCATCATGGAATTACAATGGCAGAAAAGTATAATTTCAGCCTCTGTGCTTTGACTGATGTCCCTCCAATTTGCAATCACTTAATTAAGGTCTGACATGGCTCAGCTATTCTTTACACTTATAGTGGTTGGCCATCTGGGCTTTGCTAATAAATAAGCACTTTAATGGCTGAACTACTTAACAAACTTTCAGTGAGAGAAAAGGGAAATTAAGTCAATTCTTTCATTATGAAAATATGCTGTGCCATCCAATTGTTCAAAAGCAGATGTCACTCAAATTCAATTAAGCTGCTTAATGACCTGCGTGCTTATTACTAACTTGACTAAAGGTTTGACATAGTTAAAGTAAATACAAATGCCTGGTCAGATTTTGGCTTTCTGTTTCACATTTTTGCTACTTCCCCAAAATATCCACTTCAATTTGTGGGGTTTTTCTTACAAGAATGACAAATTTGCACTGTCTGGCCTGGAACCAAAGTTTATGCAAATTGTTAACAAACATATTTTTCTTATTTTCACTTCCAAATGTGTAGTTTTGGTCTCAGAAAGAATGTGTCAAATGATTCAAATGTGAGGCAACCATGAATGTTGTTGGTTAGATAGACAGCAAAGTTCCCCAAGCAAGATCTTTGTTTATTGGTTTAGCTTTTTTTTTGGTTAGTGACAGATTGGGAGAGATATTAAGGCTGCGTTTCCTCTGTAAACAATTTCTTATAATATGCCAAGTTTTAGAACACATTAATGAAATCTACATATAAATTCCTCCTGGATTATTAAGAAAAAGACATGCAGTATTCACTGATTATTAAAATGTTCAGCACTTCAGTTTTTACAATGTGCTTCCCTCTTCCTTGTTTCCCTCATCCTCCTGATTTTTTTAATTAGCTAATTATTGCTCAGTACTTATTACTTAAGGAAAATTCAGAATGGATTATATCTGTTACATACTTAAATGTACGTTGCAGATTTCATGGCCACATACTGGTCGTGAGGTGGCTCACCCAGTCTCTCCTGATGGAAATTTGAAGTTGTGTTGATTAGATGTAAGTCATTCTTGCTACGCAGTGGTATTGCCTTAAAGAAATTCTGCAGATGGTGTGCCTCCCATAACATGTACATGTTCACGGTTGCTGTGTGGTGTAACGCAATGCCACAGTATTTATTCCACTGTCCTGGTGCTTTTCTTGACCTTGCCATGGGCAGTAAGGTCAGTTAGAGCTGGTCAAAGCACACATTTGTAGGGAAGGTCTAGGTATAGCTCATCCTGCCTGGGGGTGGGCGAAGGACTAGATGGCCTTTTAAAATCTGATTTTCCACTGGATCTATGCAAGTATCTATTACAAGCAAATTAAGTTTTTCAGATGTGCTGATAATTCCAAAATGGTGACTTAAAACCAAAAAGAAATGCTGAAGTAAACCCTAATGCAGATGCTGTGGATGGATGGCTTCCTCCTAAGGAGTGAGAAGCCTATCCTTCAGACATTCACCTCAGGGCAAGGCTTTCCTGAGTTCCAGACTCCGTGATGGGAAGCAGATAACCTGGGAGCCCCGGAGGGCCGGAGCCGTCCACATGGTGATGCGGCCCTAGAGCAACAGACCCTGAAAAAAAAGGCTGGTCAGCATCTGGTGCTGCCCGGCAGCTGGCAAGCCTCCAGCTGAGCGTTGTGTACGTCCTAGCAGAAGGCTTCGAATGGGATGTGTTTCTGCAAAATATTTGCGTTTAGACTTAGTTGTAATTTTCCATTTTACAAAGCAATTTTTAGCCTGCTTTTGCCACATCACAGACCGCATTTTTGCTGAGTCAACAACCCACACAGCACTTTTGTCCATTTTCTATTCTTGTGGGACTATGGGACTACCTGGAAGGCACTGCTGCATCCTCTAACTCTTAAATGTGTCTGTATTTCAGAAAACAGCCGAAACTACTCTTTGAGTAAGGGCTTTGCCACATGGATTCGGAGGCTACTGCAACTGTTTTGGGGTTTTTGGTTTTTTTCTTCTTTATAACTGGCTGTAAACAGTTTGGACTGGAACTCTTCTCATTTGTGCTTTCCCATGTTCAGAAATCATCCATCTGTGTTAGGAAGTAGGTATGTTTATTTCCCTATCGATGTAGCAAAAGCTAACTTGTAATTGTGAGGACTTCACAGTTCAGACATGGTTACAGCTTGTGACGTGGAAAAAGTTTTAAGTTGCTCTGAAGGAAAACACAGATTTTTTAATTTGGAAACATGAAAAAAGTAGCCAAACCCAACTCACTTGACAACCAGGTACCACAGGTTTGCTAGAAACCCTTCTGAACTGCTAGAGAATGTAAAAAATTCAAGAGCAACAGATCTAGTGACTCCATCACTGTATAACATTTTCCTTCACCCTCTCACCTCTGTGGCTATGGTCATCACCTGCAATTCACAAGGTTTTTTGGAAAGTGAATCACGAGCACGTAAAATATGATGTTGTTCTTTTTTCCTCCATCTCCTCAGTTTTCTCTGTTTTGTACAGTTTGCACTTCAGTGAGCTTCTCTGATGTTTCGCCAATACAATCCTACTGGATTATTCTAGGACACAGACGTTCCTTAAGAAAGTTACTTTTCTTTCCTTGGTTATGTTCTCCTTATATGTACTTGTCCTGGTTTCAGCTAGTGTCCATCCAGTCCCAGCCAGCAGCTGAGCACCACACAGCCACTCACTCACTCCCCTCGTTGCCAAGATGGGGAGAGTGGGAACAACAAAGGGGAAACCTCCTTGAGCTGAGATAATGACCAACTGTTTAATGGGCCAGCAAAGGGAGAGGGAAACAACAACAAAGCAGGAGTAGTTACAATGGGATGTAAACAAAGACGACCAACGGACCAAACCAGACACTCAGCCCACACCCAGGCCATCCTGGAGCAGCACTGACCTGCGCCTCCCTGGCCAGCCCCCTTTTATGGGGACCATGATGGCACTTGGTACCGAATAGCCCCGGCCATCTCCACAGACCTGGTCTGGCTCCTGAAAATTAACCCTATCCTGGCCAAATCCAGGACAGACTGTTAATTTCCTTCACAGCAGCCAGTGTGGGGCTGTGTGTTGGGTTTGTGCTGGAAGCAGCGCTGATAGTGCAGAGATGTTGTTGCTGTTGCTGAGCGATGCTCACACAGAGCCAAGGCCTTTGCTGCTTCTCGCACCGCCCCGC
The DNA here is from genome assembly GCA_013399095.1 of Psophia crepitans. NCBI lineage: Eukaryota > Metazoa > Chordata > Aves > Gruiformes > Psophiidae > Psophia > Psophia crepitans. The sequence continues at coordinate 118,075 of VWZZ01005775.1, read as the reverse complement.
CGGCGGGATGGCTGGGGGTGTGCGGGGAGTTGGGAGGGGACAGACAGGGCAGCTGACCCCAACTGACCAAAGGGACATTCCATACCATATGGCATCATGCTCAGCTTATAAGGGCCTTGGGGGGAAGAGGAAGGGGGGGGCAGCGGCGTTCGGAGTGATGGCGTTTGTCTTCCCAAGTCACCATTACGCGTGACGGAGCCCTGCTGTCCTGGGGATGGCTGAACCCCTGCCTGCCGTGGGCAGTGGGGAATGAATCCCTTGTTTTGCTTTGCTTGTGCACGCGGCTTTTGCTTCACTGATTAAACTGTCTGTACCTGAACCCACGAGTTTTCTCACTTTGACTCTTCTGATTCTCTCCCCCTTTCTGATGAGGGGCACTGAGCGAGCGGCTGCGTGGTGCCCAGCTGCCGGCTGGGGTAAAACCACGACAGTACTCATCTGGGTGAAGTCTCACTTAGATGGACTCAACTAGGTGAAATCTCACTCAGCCTACTACAGAGTTTGATCTAACAAGCATCTTTTCCCAGGGCAAGGCTACCCACACCTGAAAAAGATGATACTCTCTGCACTAAGTGCTGTAATTATTCAGCAAAGGAATCCGTCTTTCACTTGGGGTGTTTCACAGGCGAAGGTAAGCATGTCCTGCCAGTGCTCAGAGCCGAATGAAATCCATGTTGGCATGGTTAGTACAGTTCTGAGCTCCGTCTGATCATTCAGTGCACTGACCTATTCCTGTGGCTTTTGGCCATCTCAGAGTAAGTAAGCCTGTGAAGCACTGTAAAACACTGTGTTTTTTCAGTCTGAAGAAAAGGGCTGATACTATCTAAGAATATTATTTTTGAAAACCACTCTGGAATTAACAGAGACAGTTTTGAATCTTGAACAGATCTACAAACTTCCTCCAATACAACAGATTTTAAGAACTAATCAGGACTTAAACCAGAAAATAAGTACACATACTTTGTGGTACACTACTGAAGGATTATAGAATGAAAGAATCACAGAATCATAGAATGGTTTGAGTTGGAAGGGACCTTCAAAGATCATCTAGTTCCAACTCCCCTGCCATGGGCAGGGACACCCTCCACTAGACCAGGTTGCCCAAAGCCCCATCCAACCTGGCCTTGAACACTTCCAGGGATGGGGCCTCCACAGCTTCTCTGGGCAACCTGTGCCAGTGCCTCACCACCCTCACAGGGAAGAATTTCTTCCTAACTTCCAATCTAAATCACCCCTCATTCAATTTAACCCCATTACCCCTTGTCCTGTCACTACACTCCCTAATAAACAGTCCCTAATAAACAGCTGATTGCCCTGTTGACTGGACCTTTCTAGCCGTGGTTACGTGTCACTATATTTTTATTAGCACATCCAGTCAAGAAGTTACTTCCACCATTTCTGTTACTTACTCCCACTCCTTCTTAGTTTTGGTAACTCAACTTTTTGTGTGACTATTTCCACAGCTGAACTTGTGGAATAACATAGACTGAAGGGATCACTTTCTAATATTTGTTTTTAAGGAAATTTTGTGTTCAGCCAAGACATTTAAAAATTGTTTGGAGAGCTGCCATACTGAAATCCAGAGGAGATGATAAACTTTTGGAGAGAGTATGTAGGAGAACACAGCTGGATACAAATATAAATCTGGAATTCGATTTGCTGCCAATAAAATAGCAGCTTGTGTGGAGAGAAAGCTACTCCCCCCTGACTAGTAATTCACTGTAATTTAAAAATTGAAAATTCTCAGTTAAGCTCTGTTTTTATCAGACTTTGATGGGGAAATTCTCAAAATGCAGAAAGGATTTTCAGAACAGGACAGTAAGGAAGAACTGCCAGGCTCCTAATGGCCTCTGGAAGCAATTCGTCAGGTTCTGCTGATGAAGACTTATTAAAGATGAAACCTTCTTCTCTGCGTATTGTCAGGACAACCCTACCTAAATAAGAGGAGGTAAGGAAAAAAAAGAGACATGTTTTCCATTCAGCAATGAAAGAGAGTGCACAGATCTTCAATGTGCTATTTTGCCCTTCACTGTGCAGCAAAGGAGAGAAGAGGTAAAATGAAAGAAGGCTCAATATGAAGAAACTAGAAGCCAGAGAAAAAGGACTAGGCTCAGTAAAGAACTTCAGCCCCTCAAGATCAGTCCTGTGTAAACACTTGCATTGCCATAATCTCATCTCAAAATGACTCGTGGGGGATGCAGCGCTTCCAGCCAGCTGATGAGAATCAGGCTATATGTGAGCCTCTGCTTTCCTAGTGCAGGACCAAGGGGGTCCTAATCTCTGCTCTCTGGACTGTTTCTGGTTTTCATGTAATAGCTATTTAATACAGATGCCTGCATAGTACTAAACTCCTTATTGAACTTAGCTGTAAAATATTTGTATTCCTGTCTGCAGGTCAACATCTGAATGCAAATGTTTTCTCTGAAATTCAGTACCAGGATGGTGAGGGAGTCTCTAGCACAGCTTTGCTCTGCTTTTGGCCTACAAGAGGACTCTCTTTTTGTATTGACCAGATTTTCTCTTTATATTGGTGATGATTTTCAGAAGGCTGTTCTTAAGGTATACTGTATATATCTTAAGACCTTGTAGAAATTAATTTAGCAGTTTCAGTGCTAAATCTGTCATCATCAAGAGAAAGACCTTAGCTGGTTATAACGTTATGAACGAGCCCCTGGGACAGTAGGAAAAGGTTTTCTGTAGGTTAAAATATTCTTTGATTTTGAAAAGTGACTCTAAAATTACAGTCTTGGAGTTGTGTGTGTACTGGGAGAAGACTTTAAGAGTACAGACAGCTTTGCAGGTAGCTGCTAAAGCCATTGCAGGACATGGAGTTACTGTGCAACACCAAGGACAGTGCAAACAGAGTGCTTCCTGCCTGTTATCCTCCCAAATTTACATTCTTCTCCCTACCCTCAAAATTAGGTAGGTAGGTAGGTAGATAGATATTGAAGAAAAGAAAATATCTAAACTCTGTAGCCAAGAAGCAAAAGCAAGATGAATATAAAGTAGCACAGGAATTGCTCCCTCAGTCTGCAAGGAGACAACCCAAAGTAACAGTCCTGAGACACGTGAGCTGCACTCATCTTCACTATGACCAGTTAATGAGAGCAATTTATGGTCATCCTCTTAATGACTTTACTGTTGATAAAATCACACTAAAAGGAGAAATCATGTTGCAAAGATTTGCACAGCCCTCTGTGAATGGCAAATCTTTCCGGCAGCAAGAGGAGGCAAATCTGAGTTTTTTCAAGGAGCTCTGCAGAGCCGACCATTAGTACTATTTCTCTTATAATGGCCCCTGGTTGGGCATGGTTTCACAGGTTTCTTAATTGCCTAAGACCTGAGACAGTAATGCTGCCAAAATGGATTGTTGCTCCCTGCATCTGCATAGTTTCTACATCTTTTCCCTCCTTTTCTCTCTCCCTCCAAAGATTAGTTTTGAGCTACATCAGGGAGCTGATGAATCGGATCATGCAACCTTAATACAACCAGCATGAAGGAGGGCTTGGGAGCTTATGGCCAGAGACAAATGCAGGACTCATCTTTTTGGTGGCATCATGGGCTTGCTGGGGCTTAAGTGATTTATGAAGTTGCATCTTCAGAAAGAATAGTGTCTATGCAAAACCTGCTGAGGCACAGGGCCTTCCATGGAGATGTTAGAGAGGGCAGGAACTGTTTACAGGATCCAGTGGTGATACTTGAGGTTATCAGTGGTGGGGTCTGAGAGCAAAATGGGAAGCTGGATTCACAGAACCTAGATGAAATTCAGTGGACCTGCTATGTAACGTTAAGTATCAATTAAGCACTTGAACCCACACTGTCCTTCCCAGCCCAGGAAGTGACTGCTACACTTCCACAAAATGAGTCCCCAGAGTAGGGCAGCATTTCAGAGTGCAGTTAGATGAAGCAGACACAGAGGCAGCTGCACAGAGCTTGGGACCAAGCCAGGGCTGTCAGCTCCTCTTGCATTCAGGTGCATGAATTTCACCCATGTTCTTTGTTACAGATGAAGCAATTTTAAATTCATTTCTGCAGGAGTGCTAAACCTCTGAAATATATAGACACAAGCTCCTTCTTCTCAAAAAGGTAGGATGTAATGGATAGTTTATCCGCTAAAGGGACAAATCTGAAGGAATCCTCTGCCATGTACCAAACGCACACATAGCACAATAGGTTTGAGATATAATGATTGCTTCCTATATTAGAACGAATTGAGCTCTAGACTTTTGCCAATAAAATAAGTTTCAAAGTTCTTTTGCCTTTACTAGTATAATAACTATACTGACTTTTCCATGATGGTTGTTGTAACTGTGCCACTCTAACAGGATTAACAATCGTAATCATGGAAGCTTTTCTGTGTGTTCACATAAAGTTTTGGTTTTAAGGCCAAATGTCTAATTAGCAATCAGCTGGAGCAGTCTGAAGACAACAGTAAATCTTTACTATAAAGTGCAATATGTTTAGGTCTTCATTCCATTATCTAGAAAGAGCCATACATTGGGCAATCTGATTCACATGAGTGGTCCAACCTATTTGTAGTGTAACTGCTTTGAAATTGCCGTAATTACACAAGAGATGAATAAGGCTCATTGAGTTCAAGGAAGCAACAAGAGGACTCATCTCCGTATTTCCAAAGATAAAATGTTAAAGATAGTGATCACTCATCAGCATTCAAAGAAGGGCTATGTCAGTCTCAGCTCAAACTCTAAGACTGCTGGCATAAAAAGGTGTTTAACTTGCTTGAAAATGAAAACCAGCACTGGATACATTGGGCAAACATTCAAAAATTGATCCCTGCCTGACTTGGATGTGCACAAAAAATGATCATGAAGTTGTAAAGAGCCAGTTCTTAGCTGCTTTTTACACCCACACAGCGTTATACACGATATCGAGTGGTGTATAATCCCAGAAGGTAGGAGCTTTTTCTATTTGTTTTAGAAATGTTAAGCAACGAACTTTAATCAGAGTTGTCTTTCTCCATAAATAGTAGTTTTCTTTCTATATTTTTAGCACAGAGGAAAGGTCTATTTCATACTTTGTGATGACGTGCCCTGTTGCCTTAGGAAAAGGAATAATTCACTAGTGTTTCAGAGATCTGAATGAAAGCTTCTAACAAAGTCATCGGGCAAAACCCTTGCCAGCTTTTCAACAGAAAGCTGAACAGCTCTCAAAAAAAAGTGCTTTTGAAAACCTAGTTACTTTCTTAAGTGGGAGATGAGCAGTATTTGAAAACTTGACCTCCAGCAAAGCATAGAAAGGAAACAACTCAGTAGATGTGAAATGGAATGATGCCCCTTCAGGAAAAATGAGGTGGCCTGTAGCTGCTGTGCAAGTTTGTTAATCTTACTGTTGTTCTGACATCCTTTCTGTCATCAGTTTGTTTCATTTATGTGTTGCATCTGATCATAAACATGCACAATCTGCAACAAAGACTGTCTCCATATGCCTGTCTGTGAGGGGCATAACACATGCGATTCCCAATTCTGGCTGTGGTCCCTGGCTTGACTGGCTTAAAAATGATGTGTATTAGTCAGATGTTCTCTGTCTGTGGAGATCAAATAGCAAATACTTCAGATGTACTTCTAATGAGATAACATGATTGCTCAGGCTGAGGTCTTACTCTTTTAGGTAAATTACAATGAAATATGATTGCTATTATGACTGTCTAAAGGCAATTTTTGTGACTAATCCTTGCTCCCTTTCAGCTCATTGTTTGAGAATTTATTTTTTCATTCCTGTTCTGTGTTTGACTCTTGATGTTCTCAGTTAAGTCTGAAGTACGACCACAGTGAATTAAAGTGCTCCTCTGTCACTAAGCTGATGCTTGTAAGAAAAACCCCCACCAATCAACCAACCAACCAACCAACCAACCAACCAACCAACTTCTTACTTCCTACATAGTATCCTTTCTAACACATTTGTCATTGTTTACTTAAGATATTAGCAATTACTTCAGATACTGGGGAACAGTTTCACCTGACTACTTGTTTCATTTACCTGTCTTGAATGAATATCTGAATTTACAGGTATACCTTGAAGCTCCTTCAGTTTCACAATGCGTTTTGTATCTCTAGCGGCTGCAAACGATAATAGCTGAATAAATGGACTGAACTGTCCAGATGATAGCCACTGCCTCAAGAAAGACTGCATAGGTTTTGACTTTGGATTTTGCCGGAGTGGACACATGGGTAGCCAAATGAATGAGCCTATAGCAATCTTACTTAAAAAAAAAAATAAAATCATAGTCTTGTGGGACAGTACTGCAGAAGGACTCACAAAAGGCTTACTGGGATTGTATCTATGCTTGTCTCTTCTCTATAGCTAAGTTTCAGTCATCATCCTCAATCTGTGTATCTTTAAAGTGGATTTGCCTTTGAAAGCATCTTACTGCAACCAGAACGATAAAAGTAAACAAGAAAAGCTTAAACATCCTCCAGATATATGCCAAAGAAATTCCTGTTACAGAATAAAGGGAGGAGTAAAAGGCTCGTGCTAGAGAGTTTGTCATGAAGATCTTATTTACATGACAATCACTTATTTTACAGTAATTATAATAAAATTCAGATTAAGAGAAATCTGTGGGAAATTTCCCAATTCTTTCTTTTGTATATCTACAAATGAAACATTCTCTTTCAGAAGAGATGACATAATCATTTGATCAATTATTTGAAGCCTTTTCCTTCCGCTTGCATGTCGCTTATCACTAGATGAGTTAATAGATAATAGTGCCACTGCCTGAAGTACAGTTGGGTAGAAATGGCAACAGATTGCCTAATTGCTAAGGGGTTGATTTCGCCTTAAAGTTATCATTCTGATTCTGCACTGTACAAGACAGATGGGTTATTTGTACAATTAGGCCTTAAGTGTTAAGTTCTTCTCTTGATTGAAATGCCCGAGTCCTCTGTTGCCAACTACCATTTAAGTTGTGCGCTTCTATTACAGGGAAGAATATACCCTTAAGTGTTTAATAACGTGTTTTTCAGAGAGCTGGGGAAAGAAAGGTAGAGCCTGCACTCTTCCGTCCCACATTATTTCTGCTTTTTATTTGGGAAATAGAGCCATTTATAGACCATAAACAAACATTTGTGTTTACCAAAACCTCACATCTCATCAAGAGCCTGGCTCGGCTCCATCAGTGAAAAGGCTGGAATTTTTTGATTAACAACTTTCCACATTATTTTTTATGCTATTAATTTCCTGCTGTTCTCTTTAAGTAAAATCAGGACATCTCAGCCCCCAATGGCAAGATGTCAGTGTCTTCGTGCATGTGGGCCTGCTCCTGTGCCTACAAAGTCAGACACTGCACTGGGTGTCCGTGCCCAGGCACTGGCAGCAGCACATGGGGTGGCCCCTGGGAGGAGAGGGCATGGCTGAGCCCCTCAGCCAAGACGATAGCCTCTGGGAAAGGGTAAAACACTGCAAGAGCAATGAGGAATGAAGGAAAAAAAAGTATGAGAAACAGCCCTAGGGAGAAGGAAGCCAGCGGGGAGGAGCTGCTCCAGGCACTCCTCTGCAGCCCATGGAGGAGACAATGCTGGAGCAGATACCCACACTGCAGTCTTTGGTAGGCCTCATGCTGCAGCAGGTGGCTATTTCCTGAAGGAACTGTGGCCTGTGGAGAGCCCACACTGGAGCAGGCTCCTGACAGGAACTGCAGCTCATGGGAAGGACCTACAGTGGAGCAGGTTTATCCTAAAGGACTGCAGCCATGCTGGAGCAGGGGGAAAGTGTGAGGAGGAAGGAGCAGCAGAGAGGAGCTGTTATGGACTGACCACAACACCCATCCCCATCTGTCTGCGCTGCTGAGGAGGGGAGGAGGTTGAGGAGCCAGGAATGGAGGAGTGAAGTTGAGCCTGGGAAGAAGGGGGTGGGGTGCAGGTGTTTTAGTTTTTGTCTTTGTTTCTCAACATCCCACTCTGTTTTTCATTGGCAATAAAATAAATTTTCCTCAGTCTATTTTGCTTGTGATAAGTGATCTCCCTGACTTTATCTTGACACATGAACTTTTCTTTTTTCTTCCCTATTCTGCTGAGGAGGGGGAATAAGAGACTGAGAGAGTAGCTGGGGGGGGTCTCTTGCAACCAGCCAAGGTCAACCCACCGCAGCCAGGCAGGGACATGGGCTCTCCCCTCCTGTTCCATGGTGCCATCAGCACGGGCGTAAGGGTCTGGAAGTTCACAGAGATGCAGATTTGACTACTCTGTATGCTGAGGTGAATAAACCTCTCCCTTTCTCAGTTGGTTTAAAAATGCCTCATGTCTTCAGAGTAGGGAGGCTGGGCTATCAGGAAATCTACTCTGATAAAATTTCACTGTCTAAATCAAACAACTGCATCTCCCATTTTCACCCATCTCTCCGGTTTCCACTGAGCAACGGTACCAGTCAGAGCTGTACTATTTTCAGGTGCCTTTGCATCACTGCTGTGCCTCTACGCCCTTTGCACATCCGCATCCACCACTCCAACTACAAGAAGTTTGAAAAGCTTTGATAGTGGTTTTTTTTGTGGTTTGTTTTTGGGTTGGGTTTTTTGTTTTTTGGTGGTCAGGGTTCTTTGCGGTTGGTTTGGTGTTTTTTTTTTTAATTTTAACTAAAAAGGGTAATTACAGTGTAGCGTGAGACAGTGGGGAAGCACTTGTTCTTTCAGCCAGGACATTACTGTGGGAGACAGGAAGACCTAGTCCATTCCTAGGTTGAAATAAATTTATTAAGAAAATATGACTAAGTCATAACACTGCTGGCCCTAAGTTTCACTTGTCTGCAGTGAGAACATTGCATGTAGCCCATCCCCCACTCCAGTCTGCAATGAAATATGGTGTGATACTGGGTGGGCTTATTGCAAATATAACTATTATCACTGACGCCATCTGTTACGACACCTAGCTCTCTACAGTCCTCTGAAAAAAATAAGCTTAGCAACATTCAAAGAGTGACAATTGGCAATTGTTTTCTTGTACTCCCTACGCAAAAATTAGAAATGTAATTTTTTTGACCAAGGAAATTGGTGAAAAGTAATTTTTTAATGAAGAAGAAATTTCTTTTACAGCCAAATAGACCCTAGAAGTAAGCACAAATGAAAAGGAGGAATTAAGGGGCTGCATTACCACAGTACCACCTGGCACTATGCATGCTCATCCATACACATTTTGCAACTGTGCAGACACAGCTATTGCAAACTGCGATTTAATCTGCTGCTGCTGTTTTGAACTTGTCAGTGTTCTCCATTTGATCAAGACCAACTGTTGTATTTTTTAACATTCAACCCTCATGAATGAATTTGAGGAAAACCAGGGGAGGTCTGGTATGTTCCAAGAAGATCAACGCTGCTGTTTTGCAAGGAAGAAGTGCCAGTTCTTTTGGGACCTCAGTAAGAAAGGCACCGATACTCAGAGCTGGGTAGGCGATTTATTAAGAATGGAAATTCTAAAAAAGGCGATAGCAATCTTATGTCCCTCTTGAAGCTGGGGAGCGCAGCTGTTGCAGAATCAGATGAGCCCCTCTTTGTGGGTCACAGCAAGCTGCACGGCATTCCGGTCGGTGGGAGGTCCACCAGCTGTGTGTTCACTGGCATGGTTAGGTACAGGCTCAGTCGCTGACAGCCGTCACGTTTGGAATCTAGACTCAGCTTTGACGAGTCCCTTGGACAGTGCACTCCAATACTCTTGTCTCAATAAAGGTATGGTTCCCAAAGAGGTGCATGTATTATTTGAAGTGCACAAGATAAAGCACTGTACATGTAATCATGACCAAATACACACTGAATACATGCAAATTGGTCACTTATGCATTTACTATGTATACCTTGACTAATGACGCTATTGTATAAAGCAGTTGTGTAGTATCCATGGTGCAGAGGCATGTGAGTAATCATGGATTGCTGTGTTGATAAGCACTTCCAGGCTGTGCAGCGTGCACCTGTGTACATGAGAAGGCAGCAAGCACATGGATCTCAAAGTCCTCCTCCTCCAACAGTCTTCCAGCTGCCTCGCTACAGATAGCAAAGACTGCATGTAGGGGTTGTTAATATTAGTGACATTTCTTATCACCTGGTATGCTCAGCATAGCCTCCTAGGTCCCAAAACAATGACAGTCTCCAAGTGATGGTGTTTCTATGCTGACATAGACGGCTAGACTTCAGTTCTAGTAAAATAAGATGGAAAATCCAAAAGTTGGTTGGACTGGATGTGGAACCTAAGTACACTGACTATGAGGAGAAAGGCCTAAAGAGTGAAACACTCAAGGAAGACAAGCTGATCCTCAGTAAGAAAAAAAGTGTTTCTCAATACAGCGTCTCTTTCTGAGGTCTCTGCTCTATTTGAGCAAGTAGTTTCATTACACTTTTCATCAGATTAAGCCTTTGTTTATTATTTGGTTTGAGTTTCAGACCAGAATTCTTTACCAAAGCTGAATTACCCAAAGCAGAATATATCCCTGTTACATTTTGCCTTCTGTCAGTTCCAATTGGAATTGATTTTCAGTTCTGATTTGCTTTGCTGCGTGTGCTTGACAGGAGTATTTGGTACAGCTCTATGCCTTCCTGACACGCGTTAGCCGATGACCTCGATATTTAAGACGAGGCTTGCGTACCTTTGCCACAGCCACTGAGAAATGAGTTCAGAATTCCCTGCCCATCACATCAGATCAGCCACCTCTTTACCCAGACTGAAAAGTAGGCCAAAGACGTTCACATTTTTCCAGGCCTTACGGAAGCACTAAATGAGCTTTGAAAACTATTGCTATTTTTACAACGCCGTGGTAAGCTTGCTGCGAAAAGGTACGCTTACAGGGTACCATCATGTAACACAGTCCTTGCCAGAAAAAACGATCTGACGTGAACAGGCCCTGGCACTTGGCGAAGTGCAAGAACGCATCTAGCTAATGACAAATACTGCCGTTTTGCCAAGTCTTTTTCACACATTCATTTTTAAAAGAAAAAACCAAACTGACCTCTCTCAGTTCAGACAGAAACAATTTCCAGTAACTGGATCCAGAGGAATTAAAGTTGTTTAGAAACATAATTGTGAATTAGTAGTCTAGCTAATCACTTAGATACAGATTGGTATAACATTTAAAAGGTTACTAATTATCAAACCATACAGACCACAGCAGTCAGCAGATTTGCATCAAGATTTTCAAGTCACGGGATCTGATTTTTAGACGTGCGCTGTTAGATATTTACGGGGCACTACCAATTCCTGTCCTTTCATCTGTAACTTCTGACTTCTTCAAACGAAGCTTTTCAAGCTTGTCTTTCTGCTTCTTTCTCCTGCAGGAAGGACCCAAGCAGCGGCACACTGCTAACAAATGCATTGACTGACCTGCAGGGAAAAGCAATTCTTCACCTTGCTGATTACGTTTAACAAGCCTTGGCTTACCCTTGATAAAACACACCAAATAGTGAAGCTCCCTTCAAGACAAGTGTAGCTGTACGAGCCGTGAGACCTTACAACTGTCGCTGTATGTTCCAAGGTACCTATGCACGATGAGAAACCGAAGGGCAGCATGTCAAGATGACCTTTGACGTCTCTTTATATTCTGGGTTTATGCCAAACTCGATCACTGCAACTGCTTCATTTTTCTCTACAGGATTTTGCACCTTTAGCATAGTAAATGGTGACCGGAAGAGCATCCTTCAAGACGGAGTACCGCATGAACGCACGGCAGAGTAACAGCACTGAACAGTGCTGTGTGGTGCACGGCCCTTACCCACCCCCGTTAAAAACAATAAAACCCCTCTGGTCATACACATCCCGCCTGTGACCGATCATACTTGTCACTTGAAACATTGCTTCGGAGGGGCTGGGAGTTGCTTAAGGGGTTGTTTGTAGTCAGGAGGAGAAAGAAATAAAGTCTGTACTTCAATCTGTCCGATCAGCAGATTTCAGCGTTCAGTTTTGCCTCTTTCAGTCACAAAATTCAAGCAGCATTTCTGAACTGCTGTCACTCAGAGAATTCCTTTCAGTGAAGTAGCACCTCCGTAATTCAAAGCTACCTGATAGCCAGCCTTTGAAATTACCGTTAAATACGGACTCAATTGGCAGGATGTAGCTTTTACTTCACAAAACTATTTTTTTAACAGCGATAGTGCACAGGCTGCACACACACAGGAGACACACGACAAATCTTTGCTCACGGCTTCGTGTGTAATAGAACAATTATGAGACAAAAAAAATTATTTTCCTCTCGTGCACATTTCCACATTAAGCATATTTCCTTCTAATTTACTTGCAAAAATTCAAATTAAAACAAGTATCTACTAAATGTAGATTTATTCCTAGACTTTCAATCTGCTTGGTTTATGCAGACAAACGGTAACACTGCAGCAGCTTTACGGAGGCACCTCTGTGTGCGTGTGTTGGAGTTGTAGCTGCAAACAAGGAGGAAACCCCCATGGTGGCACTGTTCTGGGGTGAAGTCCATCCATAGCTTTACCACAAGTATGAACTCATTAATTATAATTCTGCTCTACATTTTCCAAGCACTTTGGATCTGGTAATCCTTCATCAGATAGATGTTTCCACAAACCGTAGCTCTTACAGGGATTTCATGTATAGGAATGCTGTGAACAGGAGCTGCCCCAAACTGCCTTACAAAGACTCTCGACTATCACTTCTTGTCTTTGCTGTCCTCTGAAACTGTTCTTCCCTTCTCTCTCCCACCTTCTGCTGAATGTCCTTGTTTCCAGTTCTTGTTATTCACTGTTCAGTGCACTTGGGGTAATGCTTATTTGAAGCAAAATTCTTTGAATTTTTTCATTCCTCCACTGAAGAAACTTTTCTGAAGTGCTCTATCTGAAGAACTTGAACATATGTATTTGCTTAATTTTTTCACAACTCCTTTTCAATATTTGGCCTTACCGCTTACTGCAGTGCCCCAGTTCCTGCCAGTTTCACATGTTAATGCAATGGCTTTGGCCAAGAAGTGACCTAACATGAACAAATGCTGGTGATGTAAAACACTGTGGTGTTGAGGAGCTAAGCACTCATCCCTGCTAACGCACTAAACTCTCGTCCTTCTGTTGCAAACCTCAGCTTGTTAGCCGGTGGGCTCTCTTCTGTGCAATCCCCACTTCCTGCTGCTCAGTAGCCAAAGGATTAGTATTTAAGCAAAGCATTTCAAAGTTTTGTCTGTAAATCTCTGGATCCCATAACAGCAAAAGCTGATGAGAAAGTTCAATCACCACTGAACAGCAGGGCACCTACCAGGAATGCCTCCTTGTTTCTGCAATATATGTTATTTATTTACAATCTGCCTGACCAACTGGAGTTTCAGGAGTGTGAAGCATCCAAGAACTTCCATTCAACTGGCATTAGAGAGACTTTCAATCATAACTGTTTGAGACCCCTTAAAACAAGGACTTCAAGGAGCTCAATCATACAGGCATTCCTGAAAAAAACATTCCACATCTATTTTGTTTTCTGTTGCGCGTTTTTCTTTCTGAAAACTCTTAAATTTTTTTAATTACAATTTTTACGCACTCACCTGTGTAACTGGAGGGGGAGGGTGGGCTCACGTTCCCTGACTGTTCCTTTTATATTTTTAATTTATTTTTCCTCATGGCTCCTCCTCTAGTCAGATACTCTTCGCCCTTGCCTATGGCGATGTTGCTGTGCCATATACCTCACATTCCGTGCATATTTGCCATTTAGCCCACATTTCTAGTAAGATGCTGATGTTTTGATGCAGTTACCCTGTATGGCAGCATATATATGGATGGATTAGACGAGACACCATGACACCATGCCTGGAGTTTTCATTGGTTCCAAGTGTACCAATGTTCAAATGATCTCCTGTTGGTTCAGCTTCTGAGTGTCTTTCCATCCAGCAGGGAGCTACTCACAGCCCTCAGCCTTGACCAGGATGCACAATTAAAGGTCTGAGTCCCATCTCAGTGACTTCCATTGGTCCATATAAAGGCTACCAATGAGAGACAAACACTTTCAACTCTCTGTGCACTAATTCCTTTCTATGCTTTGATTTTTAGTATTGCCAAAAATCATGATTTTTCATTACAAAAGTTATTTATATGAATTCTATTTAGAAAGAGAACGAAACGTGTGTTTCAATCTAACAAACTATCATTCATTTGGTGCATTTTCTTGGATGAAGGCTACAGATGACAGTTGTCAGAGTCTTATGAACAAAGAACTAAAAGTCGAGTACAAGAAAAACTTGGTATTTGGAAAAATATTTATTAAACATTTTAATACAATATTCAACAGTAAAAAAATAAAATGATACATGCAGTGTTTTCTGGCAGGGATATCAGACAAGGGATGTGGTGGAATTGATTTAGTTTACACCAAAGCTCAAAACATATTCTTATTTATTACTTTACAAAGACTTACTTAGAAAAAATGTACAATATCTATCAGTTGTTAACAAAAATCTAAAAATAAAAATATTTCCTTCCAATGTTTTACTACACTACATACAAGAAAAGCAAAAAAGACTGCCTTCAGTTTAACCCCTAACTTCTGAAATTCTTTGGATATGGCCAGTGTCTAAAATTTTATAACATCCATTTAATAACTTTTTTATAACTAGTTTCACTTATCTGTTTATTCACAGATTCAAGCAAGCTTTCATAAGCCAGTACTGCTCTTTGGTAAACTGCTTGTTGAATTCCAAAGTTGGCGGGCTTTTTTTTCTTACTTTTTAAAGGAAATATCCACAGATTTTGGTTCTCCCTATACACCCATCAACAAAGAACATAATTTCCTGGTTTATGACATATAAACCCAGTATAACTTTTTTGAGTACCAGAAAATTATCAGAAGAAATTAGATGAAATTTTAAATGATAAAATGCATAATCTACTAAACAGCCCTGAAAAATTAAACATAAAATGTCATCTACTATCAAAATAGTAATCTACTTACAAGTAGTCCATCTTGCTTCTGAACTTCCTTAAAAAACAGCTGTTGTAAATACTAAGTAAGTTTGCTCTGATCGAAAGAATTTGACTTGACAGGAATTTCTACATTAATTATTGCTGAAGAAACATGTCCTCAATTTGTCCTATGGACTTCTGAATGCAAAGTAAAACCACTGAGTAATTTTTCTAGTCCAGCAGAAAAGCCATGGTATCACTATATCAGTTCTGTACTCTAAATTTAGTCATACAATCTGATTATGTAAGACAGAGAAGGCAAATCTGGGCAGTGTAATCTGACAGTAAATTTAGCCAGATACGTGAGAGCCTTTGAAAACACAGACCCAGCTAACAGGCATGCTAACAGCTTTGGTACCCACTACGGCCACCTTAAAAATCATTATGATCTAGCGAATGTCAATATTAATTTTACAAATTTACACTACTTTAATTGCATGGCTTGACTTTCATTTTAGTGGTAATTATTACACAGTCACATTCATAACGCCATCAAAATATACAGTAACTGGTACACACAGCAGTTACCTTAGCATGATGAACAGGAAGAGTTCTGTCTACATGTGCATATCAGTGCAAACTCACAAGAACCCTCTAGAAATAGACAACTTTTCTGACCAACAGGCTTACTGAAAACAGCAACATATGCTTGCACAAAGCAGTCTGAAAGAAGATTTACTTTCTTTTAGGGAAAAAGAGCTCCTTCTCCCTATCTTTGCTGACATTGTTTAATACAGAAATGAACAACGCAGCATCATTCTGACAGTATTTCTAAGCAAAATTCAGCAATTTAGAGTAACATCATCACTGCCTTTTTGAGGGACAGATGGATACTAGATTGCTTCCATCAGCCTGAGCCACGCAGCCTCCAGTGAAAAGCTTAGCACTTCTACTTGCACTCAGATCACAAGGTTGTATGCCAGCAAAGTGCTAAGTACATCGAAGCATAATTCCCATTCACATTAATATACAAACTAAAACTTCATACATACAGGCTGAATTCCCAAGAAAGGAACAATGATTTTTTAATACGATCTCTGATCTCAAAGTCAGATTCTTACTGGATTACTTCCTAATAGCGACACATCACTAAACGACATCTTCAGCAATTGTAGTGTCAAAAATTTGGTAATAAACTCGATGTTTCATTGCATCTCTGACATTATAAGACTTGATGAAGCATTCCAGCCATGGCAACTCATCTACAAAAAAAAACCCCCAAATTATTGTTTAATACTCATTTCTAACTTTTAGAAGAAAGAAGTATAACCTGAGCAGGATCTTAAGTAGGATACCTAAATGTGTACAACAGTTAATAGGAAGAAAAATGAATTATTGATTTCGAAATTTCAATTTGTATCTTAAAATTTCCCTCACCATCTGAAATAGTGTTCAGTGACAATCTTTGAAGCTTTGCCCTCCCCAACTCAACGGCCCGTGAAACACTTGGTATGAGTAGTTCTACCATGGTATAGCAGATATAAAGACTTCACAGTAATAAAAACTCATTTCCATGTGCCTCGATGAGACAACTTAATTAGACCCAAAGGGAACATCTGTTACACCCTTTATGATAGGGCCACTTTTTATAAGTATGGTAAAGTCTTCAGTGTGGTGGTCTCTGAGAGCCACGTACTTACAGGGAGCACGCTCCAGAGGTCAGAACTGTGGCCGAGACATATAGCTACTACCTTGGATAAGTATAAAGGTAGCTTACGCAGAGCTACTTTCTGCTGCAACAGAAATACTGCACAAAAACCTCTGTGACTGGATTTGGATTAAGCTTTTGCTCAATTTCCATGGGTGTTTCCTGTAGCGAGGGGTGCTCTAATGTGCAGTTCAAAAGTAGAATCTCACCCAAAGTGTGTGCCATACGCTGAATTCCCTTTCAATTTTCCCTAATACGCTGTGACATTCAGTACAAGGGTGTTCTGGTTAACTTCCATATGAATGCAGATGACATGTTAGTGCCCGCACAGACATGACTGCATTCACACATCACTGCATGCTACATGAGAATTTACTGAACCACTCCTTTTCTTTCTCAAAAAGAAGTTCTACTTTTAATGAAATGTAATCAAAACAAACTAATTGGAACTCTCCTTACAAACTCCTGCATTTCTCTGAGTTTTGCCCCTGCGTAAGTTGAATTCTAAGACTTTGCAGATGCAATAGCAGATTGAAAGACCATTTCCCTTCCCATCCCCCTTTTAAAGTAATGGCAAGCTGACCTAATTTTCTTCCTGGAGGACAGAGTGTATTCATGGTCATCTGCATCCTTTGCTGAAGAAAATTATTAGTTAAGATTTCAGAGGCAGGAATTTGGAAAAACTTTTCCTGGAAGAGAAAAGTAGGAGGCATTGGAAGAAGCATAAAAAATCATTAGTCAGAACCCTGACTGCATGTCCTTTTATAATTATCCAGATAGGTAACACAACAGAACAATATTATTTCTAAAACTGTTAAGATACAGAAAAAACCCCAAACTGTCTGAAAAAAATGAGTAAATTAATAGTCTGTATTTCAGTACCCCTGAATTTTCAGGGAATATAGCCACCCTGAAAACCCACGCTGTAAGTGTAACCGGCAGATATTCCTTGTAAACCTCCGAAACCAGACAATGTTACGGCTGGAGAGGATGGTCAGCCCTCCTCAGCAGTCCCTCACTGAAGTAAGAGGAACATTTTGAGGAACAAAGTCACCTGAAAACAAGGGCGCACTGCAACTTGGTTTCATACAAGTGGAATGAACTCTCTTAGTCTGAATTTCATTTTTTGATAGCTATTAGAAACTATGGAGGAAAGGCTTATACTGTGGGATACGTTTCTGAATGGAGGAGTAAAATAAAGAATGGAACACTGAAATGTTAAATAAACAGTTTCTGTGTATTTTTAAACCATACAGTAAACATGAGCTCCCATTTTATTCTTTCCAAGTTTGTTACTCACTTCGTATCTCCAAAAGTTCACCATCTTATACATTCCCAAAGTGAGCAAAGGTTTTTGATGGTAATTTCTCCCTTTTGTTAAAAGATGCAAATACAGAATAATCTACCTTTGTATAATTTTTGTATGACACATTTAATGGAAGTGATCAGAAGTTAGTAGATAATCCAGCAGCAAAACTGACATATATAAATACTTTTTCCTCTCACTCTTCCAATTCTTCTTCTGACTATAAAACTTTTTGATTTTTCCTTCAGTGACTTTTCCTACAAACAGGAGAGGAAAGAAAAGAATGGAGGGTATTCCTACAGAAGTGCAACTGGAAGCTAGTGTAAAGTTGCACTTCAAAGTAGCCCAGCTCCTTCTCAGGTGATGTTGAAGGACTCAACTTCAGGCTCAGACGGTATTGGCTTGTCTTTGAAGTTCCACCAGCAGGAATGCTAGCTGCTGGCACTTCAGAAGAAATTGTGTTTTTTTTCCTTCAGCTAAGCTGTAGTAGTGACCAGTATCTGATAAGAACCTGAGCCACCCTGAAGTAGCGATTTTTGGAATTCTGCATCAAGAGATGGTTTAAAATCTTTTCCCCCACCTTCCTTTTGCATTTTAGTTTCTCATGATAAAGAAGAAAAGGACAGTAGAAGGAAAAAGATGACCAGCTGAAATGTGGATTGCACTCTTTGACCTCCTTTACTTCTAATACATTGTGTACTTTAACACACGTTTTTTCCAATATTAGTTTTATTTAGTCTTTAAAATCAAACAAGGAAGAGTATTCCCTTCAAAGTCATTTAGTAGAATGGTGAAAAATATGCAGATATATACACATTAAATAGTACTGCTGGGAGCAGGGCGGGGGGGAATCCCATTTCTCTGTCCCATTTTAGACAAAGTTATAACTCTGAAGTGCCACTACACTGACCATTTTCCACTTGAATAGACAGATTACTTCAAATATGGACTGTGAGATCCTGATATTTTCAGTTATGAATTGCTGGAATAAGAAAACACACAAATACACTTATAGAAGGACAAAAGGTACAATGTAATACTAGCCTATTTTGGATTATAATTAACTTCTTTGCCAACTTCTTCTCACTTTTTTATTCTTTTCTTTTTTCAAAATCGTTGACATATCAGCTCAAAATTTTGGTTAGTAACTACAACAAGAATTACACCATGAATCAGTTAGCAAGAAATTAAGTGATCAGCCTGCTGGTTTATACACACAGAAGCATTATCTGACAATGCTTCATGCTAGGATCCTGTTTTAGCACTTAAGGAAGATGTGGGTCACCTAGGAAGAATCCAGAAGAACAATAGTGAGGATGGTCAGAGTTTTCAAAGAACTCTGATATGGAAGAAAAAAACTTGTGATATGAAAAAAAATTTTACATTGAAGAAGACAGAATGAATGGTGTTCTTTTAGCCTTCAGGAGGCAAAATCATTATACAGTGTGTAGTGACAGGAAAACCATCTGTTCTTCAGTGTCTCAGGTAGCAAGAATGGTCTTAATTTCTTAAGAAGACAGGTTAATTCTAAGATTAGCAAACTAGTTGAATAAATTGCTTTTGAAATCAAAACCAAGTGTCTATATAGTTATAGCTAAGTCCCATTTAGGTTCAGGGGAAAGGAGGTCTTTTCTACCTCATGGTCATATGAAACAAAGATCAAGAATTACTGAATGTATAGATTATACTGAGAGTTAAAAAAGAGGTAATGAGATTTTGAATTGATCCAGAAGTTTTCTGCATAAATCTTGAAACACTCCCATCATTCACACAGCATTCAGGCTGCATAACTTAACATTGCCAGTAAAAGAGAAATTCAGCCATGATTACATATAAAAGTCTATGGGAATACCAAATAAGCTATTTACAAGCTTCTGTTTTGTCTTTATGCTTTGACATTCTATACTCTGATATTTTATTTAAAAATTATTAAATCTTCACTGTATTAATAACATCACAGCACTTGTAACTGTCCCCGCAAAACACAGTGGGTAATACAGAGTATTTCTGTACAAACTAAAACCAAACAAAATCCAAACCCATGTAATCTGGAGAGTCTACCTTTACCTAGATTTACTTACATAATCAAAAAGGTATGCATTTAGTGACCCACTTCCATCAACCAGTGTAAATTTCATAACAAAAACATACTGGAGCAGCTCAATACCTAAAACTGAAGAAAAAGAATAATTATGTGTTTGTTAGAGTGAATACGCAAGACAAACCATAACAACTCAAGCTGACAATATCCCTCCAAATGACTTAGAACACTGTAATTAAAAGTATAAATCGACAGGCCAAAAAATATAGGCTCTGAATAGC
This sequence comes from Psophia crepitans, assembly GCA_013399095.1. NCBI lineage: Eukaryota > Metazoa > Chordata > Aves > Gruiformes > Psophiidae > Psophia > Psophia crepitans. The sequence continues at coordinate 97,909 of VWZZ01005775.1, read as the reverse complement.
AAAATATAGTTCATGTTTTAAGAGCGCATTGCAATTTGCCTAGGAACATTTTAATAGATGAGTCTTTACAAACGCAGGAAGATTTTAAAGTACGTATTCTCATCCTAGTAAAAGAAATGCGAATATTTGCTTAAATCTTAGATACTATCTTGGTAGGATCCTTCTACTCCTGTTCTTTCATCCATAGATTAGCAACTTGCTCTTAATTCAGTGATAATAAGATAGCATTCCACCTGAAAATGCATCTTCTAAGGAAAACAATTTGTTTCATATGATATAGTACAAGCTACCAGGCAAAGTCTTATTCAGAAAAAGTTTGCTGGCAATTCTGAAAATATTCCAGCATAAGTAAAGGACTGCAGTCATTCCCCCACTGGCAGTGGTAACTGCTATGCTGCAAACATAAAATATCTTAAACATACAAAGTTACTGCAGCTCTGCATCAGCCCTTTCTGGGTACATTTACTTAAACTGGCTTGTCATTTTAGTTCAACTGAGCTGATATACTTACAGGTTATCATTTAGTCTGAAAATACAGATGAGAAAAAGAATAATATACATAAAATAATTTAAATGCCATGATGACTATTGTTTTCATTTTAACAATTAAACGTTAATCATAGATGCTGTAACACTGCCAGTTACATATTACTTCACATTTATTAGTAGTATATAATTAGATAGTTTGAGAACCACTGTATTACTTGAATAGTTTTTTCTTTTATAAAGTCTTTACCAAGCTTAGACACTGCTAGATATTCCAACTTAATATATTAGAACATGAATTGATAAACATGAAAACATTCTTTTTCCATAATCTGTTGTGAAGTTTTAAGCTCCATTTTACCTACCTTGAATGTGTTGACCACATAATGTAACATAAGGAACACACAAAGCATGGAATGCACATGTATGTCATAATTCCTTTCATTTGAGTACTTATTTCTTGCAGACTGGAATATGCTTCGCATTGATAAGGTTTACAGAAGATAGAAGTCTAACTTGTAGTAGTCATTAAATAAGACTGTCTTTAGTTCAGGTCAGAAAAACTATCTTCAAAAGGAAAACCAACACTGACTTCTAGGACGGCAGGCATGTACGCAGTTTAAAAATGACATCTGCAATCAAATTCATCCTATCTGTACTAGGATAGCTGTTACGGAACACCTACGGTAGAAGAAACTATTCAACATATAAAATCCTGTAACTCATACTGCAATGGTTTCAAAAAGTAAATATAATATTTCTACTGGTAAAAGGTGAATAAATTTTACAGCTTTATATTGAAGCATAATCATAAATTACATGCTTTGTGTACAAAACTGCAACCCAGAAATCGAAGTATTTCATAGGAACACTTCAGAATCAAGGCACAACCCTACTTCAGGACAGTATCATGTCAGCTGACCTTGTGCTATTTCAGTCGGTTCCCATGATGGTTGTTGCTCTGCTGCAATGGAACTTAGACTCCTGATAGGCTTTGGAGTTGAACACTGCTTGCACCTTGAATTTAAAACAAGATAATGAGAGCAACCAAACAGTGGTTTATTTATACTATATGCTTTCTGCAGAAAAAAAAATAAAATTCTGATTTCTATACTCAGTGGGAGCGCAAAAGTATTTCTATTGCTGTTTAAAATAACTATTTTACTGAACACATAAGCTTTAGACCACACCAAAACCCTTAATGCTGCTTTTGACTTATCCCTGAGAAGAAATAAATCCTTTTGGTCTGGAAAAGACCACCTCAGTGAATAGAAAGGAGGAAAACTGTACATCAAGGCTGAGAGAATCAGGGTTGTTCAGCCTGGAGAAGAGAAGGCTCCAGGGAGACCTTATTGCAGCCTTTCAGTATCTAAAGGGGGGGTAAATGAATCGAGTAGTGAGGTGGATTGTGCGCTGGCTGGAGGGCAGAAGTCAGAGGGTTGTGGTCAATGGGGCTGGATCTAGTTGGAGGCCTGTGACTAGTGGAGTCCCTCAGGGGTCGGTGCTGGGACCGGTGCTATTCAACATCTTCATCAGCGACCTGAATGAGGGAACAGAGTGTACCCTCAGCAAGTTTGCTGATGACACTAAACTGGGAGGAGTGGCTGACACACCAGAGGGTTGTGCTGCCATTCAGCGAGACCTAGATAGGCTGGAGAGCTGGGCGGGGAGGAACCTAATGAGATTCAATAAGGGCAAGTGTAGGGTCTTGCACCTGGGAAAGAAGAATCCCATGTGCCAGTACAGGTTGGGGACTGACCTGCTGGAGAGCAGTGTAGGGGAAAGGGACCTGGGGGTCCTGGTGGACAGGGGGATGATCATGAGCCAGCAATGTGCCCTGGTGGCCAGGAAGGCCAATGGCATCCTGGGGTGCATTAGAAGGGCTGTGGTCAGTAGGTCGAGGGAGGTCCTCCTCCCCCTCTATTCTGCATTGGTCAGGCCGCATCTGGAATATTGTGTCCAGTTCTGGGCCCCTCAGCTCAAGAAGGACAGGGAACTGCTAAAGAGAGTCCAGCGCAGAGCCACTAAGATGATCAAGGGAGTGGAACATCTCCCTTATGAGGAAAGGCTGAGGGAGCTGGGTCTCTTTAGCTTGGAGAAGAGGAGGATGAGGGGTGACCTCATCAATGTTTATAAGTATGTTACGGGTGAGTGTCAGGTAGATGGAGCCAGGCTCTTCTCAGTGTCATTAAGTGATAGGACAAGGGGCAACGGGTTCAAGCTGGAGCATAGGAGGTTCCGGGTTAGCATAAGGAAAAACCTTTTCACTGTGAGGGTGACAGAGCACTGGAACAGGCTGCCCAGAGAGGTTGTGGAGTCTCCTTCTCTGGAGACATTCAAATCTCGACTGGACACATTCATGAGTGATGTGCTCTAGATGGCCCTGCCTTGGCAGGAGGGGTTGGACTAGATGATCTTTCAAGGTCCCTTCCAACCTCTACGATTCTGTGATTCTGTGAACTTACTAAGACTGCTGAGAGAGAGGACTCAATGGCTTGCATGAAGTAGACTGGTATTTCTGAGCTCGGTAACCGCATGCTGCTGTGCAGTGCTGGGAAAACATGCTGCTGCTAGCTCTCATTGAGCAGGAACATGGGACTGCATGGCACAGCACAGATACCACACCTAGATGTGTGTACCGTATTCCACAGCCCTGGAACTGTGGAATTCAGAAACCTATTGAGGTTGTCCCTACAGTGACTGACATCTACAAATAGGTAAGCCACTTTGCAGTGCTGTGGATCTCAATAAATGGCGAATAGTGAGAAAAGGCTGGCCAAAATCCCATATTTCTTCCAAAACCCAAGCTTTCCCAACACAAGGAATGAGACACACAATGAGCCTGAAATTATTTTCTGGGTCTCTATTTAAATATTATCTGTGCACAAAACCACAGCTTACAGTTCAAAAGCAACGTATGTTTTGACTTTAGCCTAACAAGTAAAACCAGAAATTGGTATTTTTCTGACAAGAAAATGGAAGATCTGGACTAAAAGAGGAAGATTTAGGCATTTTGCAGCCTAGAAAGCCTAAAGGCATTTCTGGTTCTGTAGCATACTGCCCTAACCACAGATAAAACTGAACCTGGGGTGCTGTGTAATTAAGGGCATAAGATTTATAGAGCAAGATAAAGTGCAACTGCAGTTGAGCCCTTTGATGCAAGCTAGTAGCATGGCATTTCATCCCTGATCTCAGTACTGCTGATCATGTTATATATTGTGCATCAAAGACTCTTTGGTCAGTTATCCCTTGAGTACTGGTTTGAATTACTGATGATGATCTCTATCTATTATTGCAATTACTAGAATATCAACAAATACTTTTAACCTACCCGTAATATTTTATGTTCCCTTGTAAAAGAAAAGGAGCTGAAAGATCTAATAATTCAAGATCACTTTCTGTGGATCTCACAGGAATAACACATTTAAATCTTTTTGTAAGCTTCCAGAGTTCTCTTAGTGTTCCACCTATTAAAAACAGAAAAAAACATGTGTTTTTAAACTGTAATCAAGAATAAATTGAATAACTTGCATTTCTTTGTTGACTAGATGTTGATTTCAGGACTTCAATAAAAATTGAGACCTACTATGAAAAATTTTAAAAAAAGGTCCATAACCTTCTCATTCTTACTCAACAAAGAACGAAAGACGGACATCTATCAGAGCAGATGCCTTAGTATCTCCCTCATAGTTTTCACTGTAACCATGAAGCTGTATTTTCTTAGCATCACTTTCATGTAATTTAATTTCTACTATGATTTCACTAGCAATTTTTCTTGGGAGAGGGAAACAAAAACTTGACTTTTTTGCAATTGCTCCTAAGTAACTGTTATTTCAGCTTTTCAGTCTATTAATTTTTAACCAGTCATTTATGAAAAAGTAGCTATTAACCATGTCATAACTGACATGCAGTGGGAAATGCAGAATCACCAAACGTGATGCTAATTTGAGCGCTACTAAATTGAGGTCATGGAGGAACACAGCAGAAACTCAATGTATTTCAGCAGGAATCCTGAGATTTTTCCAATTGCAATGTCAGGAAAAAGTTCTTTAAAATTATTCTAAATCATGGGATAACCTGTCTTCAGTCTCTGTAGAACTGAGTAGGGAATCCTTCTGACATTTCACCAATTCAGTGGAAATGTGGTAAGTTTATTACTTTAACACACAGAGAACAGTTATTTGAAAATAGTTCAATAAAATATGATTTAATTAGCTTGTGAACAACAATAAAAAAGGTGAGCAAATTGTTTTAAAACAAATGCATTCTAGATCTGTGTTGTTCACCACTAATGATAGTTGTTTCAAGGACTTTATGACAAGTAATATTTGCATATATTTGTTACTTGTATTGCAGATGTAACTAAAGAAGAAAATAAAATCAATAAAATTGCATTATTACTGGTGATGTAAAAATGTACAACATGAAACCTCCTCAATTAACTTAACTTCTAGTTTAAAAAAAAAAACAAACACCAGAGGCCTAGATAGTTGAAAAGGTTTCCGAAAAGGACAGAAAACAAAGGTCCTCCAAGTACAGTGACGCAAAGTCTCTTGTATACATTTGAACACTCACTCAAGGGATTAATATACAAAATTCAGGGTAGTTTTAACTGACATTGATAAAAGGTCTCCAGAATTTCAACTTTGCTGTAATATAAAGTTAGATCAAGTAAATGTATTCTGGCTTTTAAGAGACTGGCACAGAACACAGAGAATTACCAGTGGTTGACAGTGACAGGAATCACAGTGATTTCATGTACAAATAATGAGGATATGCAAGGAGCATGAATCTACTTGTTAACCATAACATTTCACTCTTCAGTTCGACTAATCTGTAGCAACGGTTATGGTTTCCCCTCACTCCAGTGTCACGTAAAATTCTGTCTGTTATCCAACTGTTTCCTCAGTTCCAGCCCAATAGATGCCAAACACTCAAAAAGAAGTCCTTGCTTCATCATAATGATTACAGGGAAGAATAGAGTACTGTTTTGTAGACGAGCAAATTACTTGTGTTTAACGAATGAGTAGAATCTAGACCATGTTTGTCTAATAAATGTCATAGTGTGTTTGGCCTTTGAGGGTGGTCTGTATCTGGAAAAGTGCTGGGAATATTTCTAGGGAGACTTCAAAATCATCATCTCCGAAAACTTAAAGGTAAAAATTAGAATAGCACGTAGCTTTGGCAAGGTTCATCATCAATTATGCCTTCTCCTTGTGCTTCAACATAAAGCATATATATCCACACACACACATATATGTAGCTGCTGGCATTTTAATATCTGAAAAAGATTTACCAAGTTATATCATTCAGTTATTTTACAAAAACAGAGTAGAAATAAATTCTTTTTTCTTTTAGTTTCACAAAGATGAGGTTAGCTTGCAAAAAAACCCCAAGCAAAACAGTTTGGATCTTGCCAGAAATAAAGCAGGTATCAGAACTAGTTGAACATAAAACAAAGCAGAAAACAGAAGGGGTTTTTGTCATTGACTCTCACGCAAAGGACCACCTGACTTACCTTTGTTTATTCACATCACTATTTGAGCACAATTGAAGACTCTGTTTTTAACTCAGAATGGTACCATATGCAATTACTTATTACTTTTATTCTAGTCAAAGCATTCCTTATTGGTATTCTCGCTAAATTGCTTTGTTTTAAGTTCAGTGGCTATTTCTCTTCCCTGAGAAAATCTGATAAAAACCAAACCAAACCAGAAAACCGTCACGCTACGAGAAGCTTTATTAATCTGAAACAACACTGACATCCAGAGGCTGACAAAGTTAATTGTAGGTTTGTATTATCAGAAGCCTTTCCACATCAAGACTAAAAACAGGGGGTTTTTAGTGGATTTAGTGATTTTTCAAATCAGAAAAAAAAATCAGTAGGGAAAGCTAGACAAAACTCCATATATTCAAATGTTAATTACAGCAGAATCAACAACAAACTTGTTGGTATAGTTTTAAAACAGACAGAAGCACCTTACAAGACTTTCACAGATTACTTTTTCCTGTTTGCACAACAGTAACTTATAGTTCTAGCTGCATTTTTCTTTTCTTTGAAGATGCCTTTATGATCATCACTACTTACACTAAATACAACTTCAACGTACCTTAACTCTGTAGATACTCAGAGTCGATACTGTGCCATATGAAGTGGTATATTTGAAGTTCATCTTACCTTCTATCATAAGCAAAGTATCTTCAGGCTCTTGAAGCATTTCACCACACTTTACAAAATGGATAGCTATTTTCCTTTGTTTCTGGTCTTGTGTAGTCCACGTTACAGAATCATACCAGGACGTATTGTGTAATTCTGGGTTTGGGGCAGTAACTGTAGAGCCTTGTAAAATTAAGCCAAAATCATCTCCATCTGGAACTTCTTGCCTAAAACAATTTCCAAAATGAATAAGTAAAATCTAACAGCTTCTCCTTAGGCAATCTAGCAACAAGGAACACAGTACTCTGACTAAATATTAAAATAGAGTCATGAGAGTTAAAGTATATGAAAAATACTATTACTTATTATTTATAAAAGTAACTTTGTTGTTATATCAGTTTAAACATTTAGAGTTGTATAGCAAATTGTGAAAAGATAATAAAGCTCCATGTTAATAAATATGTTAAGTAATCTAATCTTACCTAGGAGCGGAGGCAGCCTACTGGCTTCATTCACACATACACAAATCCATGGAAAACACATGTATCAGCTTTATGAGATTTCAGTTGGGCCCTAAAAGGGCCACACAGGTGCATACCACTTCAGTAGAGTGAAAAGACCATATAAGCTCATGTAATTTCAAGTTTTATAATATAGCCTATTTTACTTTGCATATTTTGAGGGGAGGAAGAAAAGAAAAATGGGCAGGAGCAGAATAGCTCCACATCTGTATTGTAAAGAGAAAATATGCAACTCTGCATCACATCGTTTCTTTCCTATCCTGCTAGAGAGTACCACGCATGCATTTCCAGTTGTCATCCACAGAGAAGTAAATGCAGGCCATTCAAATTTTACCAATATTATTAACAGCAGACAAAAAGCCAGTGGTTAGCACACAAAGAAAAAATGCATTAGAAAGTTTTCTCCTAAGCGAGATAGACCTGGTGGCTTCAGGTGGAATATGAACTGTGATTAAAAAGGACAACAAAAACAAAAAAAGAGGCAAAAACTTGGGCTACTTCATAAAACACTGAAAGAAAGTAGGTACCAAACTTCAGAGTGGAGTTAAAGAAAAAAATACCATCAGTTCCTGCGGATTATTCTGCAGATTATTGGTTGGGCATTGGAACGGGTTGCCCAGGGAGGTGATGGAGTCACCACCCCTGGGTGTGTTTAAAGAAAGGTTGGATCTGGTACTGAAGGACATGGTTTAGTGGGTAATAGGTGGTGGGGGGACAGTTGGACTAGATGATCCTTGAGGTCTCTTCCAACCTTAGTGATTCTATGATTCTGCTGATTTCACTTTCAAACCCAAGGGCAGCTGCTTCCACCAGTGCATAGAACAATTCCTGCCTATGAAACCAAAGTTTGGTATTATTCAGCTATGGGTAGAACTGGCACAGAAGAGATCTTCCTGAACCTGAGCTTTCAATTTCATGACCACAGTGCTGTTCACCTGAACTCTTTTCACCTGTGTTCCTGGACTACTATATTAAATGCAAAAGCAACAGGTCTAACATAATAGGTCATCTTTCCAGATACATCCATTAAACTCTTCCAGCCTCTACAGCGTGCCTATAGGTTTCTCACAGAGGCAGGAATGGAATGGGTTGATTTTGAACTAAACTAAACACGAGGATTTAAACTTCTCCAATGTGAATACATGAATAAAGCTAGAAGCGTATCAATATTTTGCTATTTACAGAGAAGCTTTCAGTCGAAGCCTAAAAAAACCAAAACCACATCTCTCATGAGGATTTTATACCCCAAGTGTTACAATGCATCTTACCACATGAAACGTTAAAGGATCAAACTTGCACTGAACTTTTTTCAGTCAGGTGCTATAGCATGTGCTAAAACATGAAACAGCCTCTTGTGCCACAACAGAACACTTAGTAGGGAAGGATGCCCCTAAACCATGTTTCCTTCCTGGACCTGTTAGCTTACCCAAAAGAGAAGCTCAATTTCTGGAAAAACACTGCTAGTAGTCCCATCACTGCAACAGGATGGTGGTAGTAGTAGTAGTAGAGTAGTAGTAGGAAATATGGTAACTGAACCCTCACAAATCTAAATGGTTAAAAGTCTACCCTAATTCTGTGGCAAAGAGAAAGCAGCAATATGTGAAACAGGAGGAGGCTCAAAGGGACAGAAACAAAGACACTAAAAAGTCAAGAATATATAAAAAGGCTATCAAAGCCATGGAAAATTGTGGGATAAGGATAAAGTTCATACAGAACAAACAAAATTCTATCAAATCTATAAGCTTATTACTATACGGAGTTGGCAAATACACCAAAACAGTGACAAAAGTGGCAGAGAGAGTTGGTAATTATCCCCTTTTTATACTTGGTAATCAAGACCATGTACTTGTATGTTGTGAAGATGAAGCACTTCCTTTTACATTAGCAAGCAAGAGAGTGTTGTAACAACATCTGATAAGACTGCAAGCATGCTACTTTGCATCCAAAAGCTGTAAGAGATGATTCGTAGGGACATTTTCTTGTCTCAGTGATGTTTGTATCTAATAAATCTACACTGTGCAAAAAAATTTCAAAAGGCTAGGAGAATGCTAACATGCCATCATTTAAAGAAAGCGGTAGCTTACACCAGTAACAACAAAGCTGCTTGCTTAGGACTGATGCTAGGCTAAGTCAGGCAAAAAAAAAAGTGACACAGGATTCAGATGATCATGAATAGAGCTCTAATACATGTCGCTCAGTCAGTGAAATGACTCAGGTCAGAAAATAGACAAAAATAGCAAGGTGAATGGTGTTTCCTTGATTTCTTTGGGTCAAGAAAAGATACCTTCTCTGGAAGATACACCTTAGTCAAAGATATTTTATTCATTTACTCAAAGACTACCACACCTTTTTGCATATCCTATTTTAAAACTGCAAGACAGAAACAAGTACTTAAATACAACTTCGGTATGGGAAAAACTGCACTGCTAAATTTGAAAATAAAGAAAAATTGTTTTGAAAGCATTCAAAGGATTCTGTAAATGTGTGCAATCTGATTTAAAATTCTCCTATTATCAGTGAGTTTCAAATCTTTGCTCAAAATTAAATACATTTACATTCAGCTCATTTTACACAAAAGATGACAATACACTGAACATCCAGGCACCCCAAAACATATAGAACAATTCGTAACTACTTTCACTGTGTGAAAAACTTACAAAGAGTTGCATTTGGAACAATGAAGTTTAACAGACTGATAGAGCTTCTGGGGTTTATAAGTTCTCAGCTTTGCTCTAATGCGAAACTGTTGAGGAGCCACGCTGTTCAGAATGGTTTTCAGTTCTGTGTTATTCAAGTCCTGATGATCTGTTAATACTGCAAAATAACAATACACAGAAAAAAGCCGTGCATACCTATTAAACACCATAATATTTGGAATATGGGAAATGGCCATTGCAAGTATGCATTTTCCTTTAATTCCCAGATTCTCTTCCCTCCCCAGTTGCAGCCTCAGTTTTATCAATACAACATGCTACTACAGTTTTTAAGATCAGTCACAACAGGCTGTGGGAGCATGGTGTACTTCAGGGTACAGAAATTCATATGTAGAAAAAAACAAATGAAGACAGAATATCTAAATATGCTGTATTCCTTTAAAAATGGAATAAAACCAATGTAACATTCATAAACTTTTACTTATTATACTAAGAGCTATTCTAAAAGATAATGCTTCAACCTTTAAGCTGATGTCTCAAAAACATTTTTGTTCATTAGTAAAAACAAAATTCACCTTGAGATGAAATGTTTCCTACCTGTAACAGATAACTGCTGACATTTCTGTAAGTGTGATTCAAGTTCTAAAATAAAGAAGAATTTCCTAATTATTTTGCTTCCTTTGTTTCTTCTTTATCTTGTGGACAAAGATAGATAGATAGATAGGCAGATAGGTACACGCACACAACAAAAAGCTGAAGAAAGGAAAATGGAATTCCTAGTAATGTAGGAAAACAATATAGCCAAAGGAAAAAGCAAAGTAATCAGCAGAAAAACATTACACACCGAGTTAATACATTTGAGAAGAAATTAGTTCATATATCAATTACCAATGCCCATCAAAATGAACACTTTTCAAATGTATACTGTGAATGATACTGCTCATATAAACTGTACTCATTCCTCTGTTAGCTTTCTGGATAAGAACATAAACACATAGTTTTTTAAAAAATATGGACTGCCTGGTCCCTCCTCTGAACAAGCTCTACTACACATACACAGTGCTGTTAATCTACACAAAATTCTTTCTAAATTTGCAGTGTTTTGGTCTAGACATGAAGCATTTATTTATTCTTGACTTTTGCACCCTTTTAAAAATACCCTGTCACAGTACGTTACTAAAGGTTAAGTAACGTGAGATTTTATAAGCTAGAAGCAAAAGATGCAGACTATGTCCAGCTAGCGTTAAGAGTTTAATTCACTTCCAGTTATTCTGGGATAAAGATGCCATCAAAAGAATAATACTGAATCTGTAAAACTGTCTATAGGATACTGCTTTTCCACGGCACTGCACCTTGCAACTTTGCCACTGACACAAGTTTCCATTCAACAGCTTTCGAAGGGCTCCTCAACAAGCAGCTGTTTTGTAGTGTTTCCAGGTCTTGTCTCTGAGAAATTTCCCTTTAGAGGGAGGGAGCTACTTCACTCAGCTTTATGATCTAATGTAGTGTGATTAACAACTCCATCAGTGCTTAATAATTTATTCTTTACCACTTATCAAAGTATTTTTCCATGTATATGAAAGGTTTCTGCTGCGAGATAGAAGGATAGGGTAATGTCAATTCCTAGTCTCATAATCCAAAGGAATTCTCTAAGGCTTTGTATGCAAAAGTAACATTATGCACTTAGAGAAGCAGTAACTGTGACTTTAGCTTGACCATATACATGCCAGGAGAAAGAGCAAATCAGTTCTCAATTGCTCTTACCTGTAATATTGTTAAAAATGCCATCTAATTCCACTGAAGACATGCTCTCCATGTTCTGACTGTCTGCCAGATTCACAGATTCTAAGAATCTAAAAACAAATGGCTAAATATTTTATAACCTAGAGAAGTCTTTCACACATATATATGACTATACATACACTTATGGTTTAGCAATAGACAGGTACAATGTGCAGGCATGAATTTTCCAGCAGTGACATAAAACTCAATTGAGTCAGAATTTGTAGGAGTGTGTATTAATGACGCAGATGAGACACTCCTTTCCAAATCACTTCTAGAACTTTAAACATAATACAGTACCAAAAGAAACCTGTACTACTGGAAACAGAATTGCTGATAAAGGAACATGGCCTTTGCTTACTTAGCCTTTCCTTATGCATATGAGGCAGTTCAGTAAAGCATTTATATTGTGTGCTTAATTTTGAATATCTTGTGTTTTCAAACAACACATATACATGTACTTAATCTGTGGTCAATTTATTTGCTTAACCATAGCTTGTATCTTGAAAAGATGACATACCACTATAAAACAGAATAAGTATGTTAATGTGGCCAGGTCTTATTACAGCACTATAAAACACTAATCTTAATTCCTACTGTATTTTCAATTTGAAAAAAATGAGCCTTTATTTACCAATCCCCCCAAATACTTACTCTTCATCTTAGCTGTGCTAAAGACATGTTCTACTCCAGAATTTCTGGTTCTTACATATGTTTACAATTCTAAACTGTACAGCTGTTACATTAGCTTAGAATTTGAGAATTATCTAGGAGGGGGAAAAAAAAAAAAAGAAAAAAAAAACTTACGCTTTTAGTTCCTTAACATCTGGGTTACTTTCTGGTAAGACTCCTATTCCTCGACCATAACAGGTGCCACCGTGAAGATGAAATTCTATACGTGAGACATCTTCATTATCAGCACTTGCTTGTTTTGTATGAATACTGTAAATTCTCAGAAAACTTCCAATCTTAAAGAAAAAATAAAAATTTGGTAGCACAAAGTTATTTACTTGCAGTATCTAGTCCTCATAAAGCTTCTTCCCTGTTTTCACTGAATCACAGAATAGGTGAAGCTGTCGGGGACCTCTGGAGATTGCCTGATCCAACCCCAATGGCCAAAGCAGAGCAGGTTTCCTAGCGCTGTCTCCAGTTGAGCTTTGAGTATTTTCAAAGATGGAGACTCCAAAACCTCCCTGGGTGACCTGTTTGTTTTGCTTTATCAGACAACATTTCGGGCAGCATAAGCCGCCTTACAAAATCTGATTCTCAAGCAGACTTAAGAGGACAGATCAAATGAGCCAATATTTTTGTTTCTTGAGGGTACAATTTATTTTCTATATCCACAACACAGCCCTCCAGAGATCGACGTGCTGTGATTTGTCCACGTATGACTGCGCTCAGCAACTGACCTCATGTCCATCATCATGCATGGCACATTATCTGTTTCTGTATGCACGCAAACACATCTGCTTACTCAGATTTCTTTATCATATCTCACTCTTACATTACTGATAACATTTTTTCAGCACCAGGACAAAAGGCAACATATGTTAGAAACTCAAAGATTCTGGCAATGTTCCTAACTAAAGATTTTGGCCCTCTTAGATATCCCTTCTCAGGTACATGGAGAATATGCTTCTTGTTTTGCTCAGAATTCTTTCATATTCTCTTAAACAGTTTTGTCAAGTTACACAAATAAACTTAAGCTAACTAACCCAAGTACCTATTAAGAAAGAAGTTATGGAGTACTAAACACCAAAAACATCTTTATAGCTTTGGTTTTATTTAAGAATACCACACCCATTCTCTCTCCCATCCACTCCCCAAAAACCCCAAACCAAAACCAGGGTTCTAAAAGTAGATAATCTGGAGACTTAATTACATAGTTAATTTCCCATTGATGTGTGTTAAAGGCTTTTGAATCAAATTAACTAGCACCCAATTTATTTTTTTTAAAGTATATCCTAAGATCCAGCTGATAGCTGGCAAGCTACACACACTCAGTAACCTGGATTTATATTTCTTCCAAGTATCTTTTAAATAGCCCTACATAAATTATTTGAAATTGACTTCAATTAACATTAATATTACAGCAGCCAGTCTGTTAAGTCTTATTTCAGGTTCACCTCCTGCTTTAGAGTAACTTTAACTAGTAGAAATCTAAAAAGTATTCCTATCAGACTGGATTGGCCAGGTCTGCACATGGCGGGGGAAAAAGCATTGTATACATGCATAAAAGCAGCGAGAGTAGCGTCTTGATTCTGGAATTCTCCTTTGTATCAAGTCTGTTGATTATGACTATATAACGCTGGCATCAAATTGCTCTTTTAAACAATAATCACACATGGAAAAGGCAGCATATTTTCAAATTCAGGCCCCAGGGACGTAAAAAGTGTACTTCAGCCTGCACCTATTTTGCTGCTGGCACAGAGTTCTTACCAGAGTCTTAATTTATCTGCACTATTAGGGGGCTGCTCATTTTGTTCAGTCAAAGCGTATCAACAGGACAGCTTGTGCATTTAGATGGCAGTTAAGAGGTTTATCTGGAGGATTTTTCTTTTTTCTCTCCAGATGCTAAATTTCACTTAATTATGTTGAATATCCAAAAACACAAGAGACAGTCATATTATAAAAGTAATCCAATGACTGTGACAAATGCTTTTGGAGTAAGGTTTTTTTTTTTAAAGCTCTTAGCTAAGTTCTGTGTATCAAATAACCTTATGTCAATATAATAGTGCTAAACTGCTTTTTTCCCCCCAAGAATAAGGAAATAGTCTATTACAATTGAAAACTGACTTTATTTCAAAACAAGGTAAGAAAAAACTAAGTATTTACTACACGTACAAACATTAAACGTGGGAGAGGAGATCCCAGAAGCCAAGAATATAAAATGCCGGTTTTGCCTGCTAAACTCGTGTGCTGAAAGTCACGCAAAAGTCAACTGAATTGCAAGTTTTAGTACAACACTCAACTTCCCAAGACTTATGATCACTATAAAAAATATACATCTTCCTACATACACATTTTATTAGATCCCTCTTCTGAAAATGTTATTAATTTATACATTTTAATATGCCTAAGAACTATACTAAAGAGATGCATTATAATCAGCATTGCCAAATACTGAGAAGGTCCGGAAGGGCGGGAATGTCACCGCAGAGCACCAGATCCGACCGTGCAAGCCAAGCGCAATCTCCCTGAGCTCCTTCGGGAGGCAGCATTGCTCACTGGTAACGGTGACCAGAAAATGTGCGAAAAGGGCTAAAAAAGCTACTACTGTATTTCTGCTGTTTGCAGAATGCCTGCAGACCGAGCACACTTTATATACTTGACTGAGAGGAAATGAAAATCTACATTCAAGTAAACACCAGGATTTACAGAGCCATCACTAAAATCTAGCACAAAACCAACTCCTTGCTTGCCTTTACAGCAGTTCTGTTTATGAACTACTTACCTCATTTACAGAAAGTTCATTTAAAATTAAATTAAAGCAATAAGGACATATTTCTTTCAGTAATATAAAATATACATATACCCCATTTGCAGTCTAAGTCAAATATGACTATTTTAAAAACGCATATTAAGGCTAAAAAGAATTTAAATTAACAAGTCACACATGCAGTTCCCTGTAACTAGCCAACTAAAACAACTTTTTGGCATAGCAAATTCTCACAATTATTTCAAAGTTTAGAGGGCTGTGTTCACATTTAAGTCATTGATCAAATCAGAACGGTCATTTATCATGGCAGTTAAATGTTCATGTTTGGCCAGAAAGACACTCACGACCAGATGCAGTCTATATGTACACAAATCACTTAACAAAATCATCTGCAGTAATTTTTACGCCTATTTTACTCCTGATGATATTCAATGAGATTTCTTTGTCATCGTTTTATCATATCAACAGTCTAATTTTACTGAACAAACTGTGCACAACTATTTGCAAATGAGAGGAAGCATATACACAGCATTTGGGTGTGGTCCTCTGCAATAAAAAAATATCAGCTTAAATACATTAAAGGGTTTGGAGGATTTGGCCATGGGATGGGAGGTGTCGTAGTTCCACCCCCCACTCCCCCCTCCTTTTAATGCGTACAAAGACAGAGTGGGAAAAATACCACTGACAGATCAAAGGAATTCTACCCGTGCCTGAAAAATATGACTCTGAATGAGTTACATAGTTGTAATATTTAAGTTGCAGGTTGGAAATGTGATTTAAGACACTAGAAAAGCAAGCAAGACTTCTTAGTCCAAACTACTACCAAGAGACATGACACTGTATACAGCGGGACGAACAGGTGAAAATATTCAAATTCCACATCTGACAATACCTAACATGAAACAAATACTGTGAAACTACAAACCAGGACTTGTATGCAAGCTCAAGATGAATTGTTTTAACTGTGCTATCCAGAAAACACATGACAACACAAAATTGATGGTATCAAGCCATAAGAGGGACACACAGTACCACATAGTTAATGAATGACAGTACAGAAGGAAATCTCCAACCAGCTGTGGACAGCTGGACCCCTACTGTGCACTGAGTGACCACCGATGCTCACTCATCTTGACGCTTATCATCTAGCAAAATGCCCCAGGTGGAGAAACCCATGTCACAGATCTATTCCTGAGTGGTACGGCAAGGTCTGAGTGAATCCTGAGAACCTCTGGGAAAACTGTAATAAGAAAAGCTGAAGAAGAACTACAATTGATGGGGAGCAATTGTACTCTGGAGAGTTAGTTGCAAGCTGGGGTTCCTAGAATAATGAGAAAGCCTCATGCACTCCAGGTAGCCAGAGAGGAATTCGGGGAAAAAAGCAGTGAATACCATTGTCTCTGCTTAGTTGCAGCTCTTGCTTATGCCTTTATGCCCCAGGAAACAATTTACTTTAGAGACGAGATTTCTGAAAATTCTTTTTGTGTTCTGCTAAGGCAGCAAACGCTGAGAAGCCACAATCTTACCCAGAAGGAAAGGAAGGCCAGTAAATATAGGGGACAAAAGTCTACTTACAGTATCAACTGTGACGTACCTTCGATATTACTGAAGTTCTCTCCATTGAAAATTGTAAATATTATTTGACTGTGTCAGAAAATGTGATAAAATGCTCATATCTTCAGTGTTCTCTGGACAGGCAATCCAAACAAGGAGCTTTTAATAAACTCTTACAGGAACATGCCTGATCTGTGCTCCAGGATTTGCTAAAAATTCACTGTAATACATTACACACTTTCTCTAGACTGTACTGTTTACTGAGAGCTTTCTTGTCTGAATATGTGCCTACAGATAAAATTTTAAAATGATAACAAATATTTCAGGTTTGGTTTTTCTTTTGCNCCCCCCCCCCCAGTCTGTCCTTGGTATTAAGGCTGTGTAAAACAGATTGTTCTTACATAAAACACCCTTTCAGAGCTGCAACCCTCATTGCAAACAGTACACGACAACATAGGAGAGTGTAACCTAACAATTCCGTAACAATTTACATTAAAAAAGGCAATTCTAAGCTACTGTCAAATGCAGAAGAGACGGCTGAAAAATAGTGCTGCTTTATTGTTTCTGAAACCATAAACTGGCAAAACATGTAGTACAGTTTCTCTCCACACTGTTCTCATGTTCACACTGAGGAAGATGCGTATGCATACACTAAATGCTCTCCAGTTTTACACTTATACGTAGATGATGTTTTAGAAACATCTTTGCATAACAAGACCCTGAACTAAATAAAATAATATACAGATTAATTACACTTCCTTACAATATGACATTATTTCCACTAGTATTTAGAAACAAACTTTTTATTAAATCTTCCATTTGAGGAAGAGTCCTCCAAAACTTCATCATCTCTAGATTATTCTGTGAAATAAAATTAATTGCATGTTTTGCAACCAGAACTTAATAAATTTTCCTGAAGCTGAATTGTTAGAATACCACCACTTTTTCTTCAGTAACTCCACTAAGACAATCTACTAAAAAGTGCTGTTCAAAATGATCTAACTTAAAATTTCTACAGCTTGAAAGTGAATGATGAAAGAATGAAGTGAAAGTTGATGAGTGAAACTACTGCCACTTCGGACATAGCCAGAAGGACAGAAACAACCCGTGTTGCTCAGTAGGTGAAACCACATTTCTTAACAGTTTCCTTGGACATTAGAGCTTTGGTTGCACAGTGCAGTATCCAGCAAAGGCACAGATACTTTAGAGACAAGAAAGAAAGGGCTTATAGGAAGGAAAAAAAAACAACAGAGAGAGCTGATGAAGATAAGCCACGTACCACATATATAATAGAAATTCCTGAATATAAATGGGAGAGAGTAACAAAGGGAGTATCATCAGCTACTCAAGAAAATATATTTTATTAATATTAAAATATTTCCCCCTTTATTTTCAAAATGTATCTCCTCACTGGAACATTAGCAGTTATTTATATTCATAAATTACACCAGTTAGCGAGAGACAAATTCTAGAAGAGAACCTCTAAGTAATGAAATACTTTTGTGAGTAAGTTTTGTTATGAATACTTATACAAAGGCAAGTTGTTCTGCTATCTGTCATTTACTTACGAACAGGGATTAATATATCAAACTAATTTCACGTCTGCGGATAGTGCCCGTTTAACAAATGGCTATCACTTATCTTTATTTTTCTGGTAAACACTTTCTTAAAAATGATGCTTGGGTATAGAGGGCAAGGCATAAAATGAAAGATGTATTCTTTCCTAATTTACTGTATTCAGAAGCAAGATGGCAGTATTGCTGAAGATCAAATGTTTAATTATGTTGTTGTTTTCTCTGTCTAAGCATAATCAACATTAGTGACCCACTAAATGAAGACTGCACTGCAAATTGCAGAAGTTTATAGAATAGAAAATGTTTTATTGACTTTAGAATTACTGGTCTTCAATAGGACTACAAATTTAACCCACTTTATGCAATTTAAAAAATAATTCTAAAGCACAAAATACATTTTCTGAGCGCATTATTTTCACAGGATTATATACGATATTACGGCGTCTGGAAATAACTGCTTAATTAGAAGAATTTTTTGCATGGCAATTTTAGGGTAATGAGGCTGTTTTACAGATGTTGAAGGAGTTGTGCATTCAAATAAAAGGTATGGGAAATACAGTGAAAGATAAGAGGAACATTTGAAACTAATTAACAGCAGAACTGAATTGGTACATTCTCTGAAGTGTGTTTTAAGCAGAAAATAAGCCACAAAAGGAGAGTTAGGAATACCAAACTGTGCATTACCTTAAGTGATTTTGCCAGTTGTACATGGTTATCGTAGACCAGAATGTCCACCGTTAGATTTCGCAACTCATGGAGAAGAACCTTTTCTCCTTCAAGGTCTCTTGCTTCCACAGGCACCTTCCATGTTGGGTAGGGACATTTTGTGCCATCCCATACCTGCAATGAAAATGAACTATTTCAATATGCTCAGAATACTTTAGATTGAGACTTTAAACAACTTGCATTTTTTTAACAAATTTGTTGTTTGACTAAAAATTGATGACAAAAATCTTAATCGGAATCTCAGTCTTAAAGTCCTTAAACTGCTTAAATTGGATTTTATATTTTTTTTTTAATTATTAGTCTTTGCAGAATATAAAATACCCTCTGTAGAGAATATGATCAAGTGTTAAGACATGGGATTTTTTAATATTAAAAAAAAAAATCAGTGATAGCAAAACCTCAACTGTTTATACAGCAGTTACAACTATCAGAATTCACCATATGCAGAACTGTCTGTATTTAATATTTTAATCCTGCTATAGTGTTTTTTAACCACTCCAGCTAGTTTGTGAAGACTGAACACAGCATATACTTCCCTTAATTACTGATGATCTCTCACTTCAGCATACCTCTACCGCTAGTTATCCAGAACATATTAGAAAAACATTGGTATTTAACATACACTTAATAACGAGGATTCTAAAAATGGTTTGCCAAAAGCTAAGTTCTTCATCACCTAAAGCACTGAAATATCAACCAAAATAATGGTCTGAAATCTGGCACAGAAAAAGAAAAATCCAGAGGCATTTGTACTATATAAGACTGAAATGCTATTTCACAGGATTTCATGCATATAGGTTCAACAGAAGCTAATTTTCAGACAGTTTCTGATACCAAGGCATTTGCCCTATGAGTTAGGCACTGCAGAAGGGGATGTAAAAAAAAGACACCAAAGCTTAATTTTTAAAGAGTTTCTACCCCTTATGCTTAACTGCTGTGGATCAAAAGATCCACAGGAAAAGATCTAAGAACCAGCAAAGCCATGTGTAAATACACTGAGAATAACTCATGGTTGAAATACTCATATCAAATCAAGAGATAAAACGGAAAACTGTTTACGGTGAAAATGACCCGTAACATCAAATTAATGTTCCCAAATAAGAGTGTATTCTGAAAGACCCAGATAATGAGGTGGTACATGCTGCCACAGATTAAAAAAAAAGCCTGTTATCTTCTGATCCTGTACCATGAAATACTTAAAACCACTTCTGAAAGAGAGGCTGTCCATCACTTGAATTAGCAAACCTTTTCCAGAACTGAGCATGAGAAATACAGATTTAGTGCATATATATTACCAATTTAGTCACTTTGACAAAATAAAAAAAAACCCTTAAGTTTGTCAGGTTTCCCATTATTCTTCAACTTGCTTTACTTAGGACACTTTGGTAGTTCTACACTTAAGAGAGAGATCTGACAGATGGTTTGAAATAACTTAAATGCTCTCTATGAGATACATGGATAACTACTTAGCTTCAAAATGTCCTTTGCCAGAGGAACTAACAGGGCTAACAGGGTATGTTTTAAAGGAATTTGTAAGCTTTTTTTAGAAGAAAAAGAATATCCTTAGAAGAGATGTTGGTTTTCGTTTTTATTTGCACAAATACGAAAACAGATGAAGCTCGCTACCTCAGGGGCTTGTCAGCTTCACTTTACTCAGAATATGGATGAAGCCCTGGTTTCAAACACCAACACTGGTCTAAAACCCAACATTGATTAAATTAATTCTGGATAAGCAGCAGCAAATGGTTCCATTACTAGTCACGAACAGACTGGAGCTATGGAACAGTTAGTGACAACCTTCGATCACCATGGTCGGCAAAACGCTGAAATGGGAGAGACACAATGAAACTGGTTTCTCTCTTCAGCAGACTATGTTAATTGTATGACACAGCTTTACACAGACAATTTAACTGACAGGCAGAAGGACAGAAAAGAAGAATAGTAAAACTCTTACAAAAGGCATGAATGACAGAATAATTTCCAGTGCGTTTTTTAGTCTCCATCAGTTTGAATAAGAAAATTCTCAGAAAAAGGTATGCACTAACGAGTCAGTGATACCGTCCTCATGACATGTCAGCCTCAGGCGCTGTGCATATCCCAATTAATTTATCAAGTGGAATATTGAAAGTCATGCTATGGGTGATGCACAAAATCACTGAAATTCATTTTCATTGTCTTTGAAGCAATCCCCACTAGTTACATGAGCTCAATACTTAATAATATTTTATAGTATAACCAACCATTAATATAACTCATATACTTGGAATGACATGATAAATTTAAATCGTTATTATAAAACATATAACCAAAATAATATAATACTAATATTTAATGGTCACTCCATTTGAGCTGGTATTGCATTTGCTTGTTGTTTTTTGTTTGTTTAGTAAATCAACAAAATAATCAGAGATCTGTCTGCAGTTTTTCAGAAAGGCTTCTATCACAACCAACATTTGATATGAGAAAGGGATTTTGCCCTACTTGAAAAATGAAGGAATTAGCAACAGCATACCAATGTGAGTCTACCATTTTTAAGCTTGCCTGATGTATTTTAATACAGATATATTTAGTGTTTTATACTAAAAAATACCCTGTCAAAGGAATTACATACCAGAAAAATTGATCTGCTGTTACTTCATTTCAAACTTTTACTTTCTTAAGCCTATCCTAAGTTTCCCCCCCCACGTCATTACCTTTACTACACAAAACTGAGAAAAATCAACTTCAGCTCTTGCAACACAGAAAAGAGCGTAAAGAAATATTAATAATTTCAGAAAGTACTTGTGTCTGTCCTTGCAAAGGGTCCGTCAATGCTGAACATATACTTACTAATGAACAACTTAATTACAGTCCTCAAAGTTCTGAAGCTTAACTAGGTCTCATTTGACATCTATTTCACAAGGGATAATTAAATGGAAATATTTTTAACAGCTGCAAAGCATATTATAGGATGACACTGAAGGTTTGCTTTGTTTGGCTTTGCATTGTTCGACCCAAGAAAAATCTTTGATGCTTTAATGAAGTAATAATGCAGTGTACTGTTTGTAAAAACATCGTAGCAATACAGCTTAATACAGTAGAACCAATAAATTATTTTATTAAGTTATAAAATGAAAACGGGTTGTTCATCACTCACATTTTAACCATCAGTTCATAGAAGAAAGAAAAAGAAATACAGAGGAGTTTCAGAATAACACCAGGCTGATACAGCTGGAGCTAAACCCAAGAATATTATGCAAACCTCCTTTTTATTTAGCTGATGTTAAGGATCACCCTTGGAAAGTACTCTCCTGTTGTGTGGCACCTTGCATGTTGTACTTCCACTGAGCACTGATCCCCAAAGTGCTTACGTATAACTAAAAGAAGCTACCTAAAACAATCCATCAAGATAGGTAGCATAATCCATTCATTCATTTTCTAGACAGTGCTAGTTACTGCATTAATTATATCTGTTAGATCTAGAAAAATGAGCAATAATTGCTAACTAAAAACCATTAAAATTTAAAACTAAAAATATTTTTCAACTTCAAGAAATCTTGCAGGATTTATCTACAAATGTTTGTGAAATGATGTTCAACATCAATGCCATCTTACAAAAGCTCTCTAAAGAAATAAATCAGATGAACAACTTTAAAGAGAACTGGGATATCTGAGTTTTTTTCATAGGAATAAAATGGTCAAGGATCATAAATTTGCTTAATCTTGAAAAATTTATCTGCATAACATTATTTAAATCAATGAATACGTCTGTTTTATAAAACTTAAATTGTCTCAATAAATCAATCTAACAAATTATTTTAAAAAAATAAATCTACCTTCAGAAGAAAAGAAGATCCATCCACTTTTGCTTTTCCTACCAGCTGGCAAGTGAGATCGAAGAACAGCATTGGCTGAACAGCAGACAATTTCGCTGCTGGTCCAGAGATGGAAAGATTACTGGCTGCCCAAACACGTAATTCTTCTATTGTTTTCTGTTCTTCATCCATGAAAGTGTACACTTTGCTAGAGGTTCGAGGAACTACTGGTGCTCCTACAGTTCCATCAAATGTCAAGGATGCAAATCCCACACTGGTAATTCCCTGCATCTGTCCATTGTATTCCCTGATCTGTAACAACACATGAAGAAAAAAAAAAAAAAAATGGTTGCACTTTATGGAAATGTGCACACATTTCTGTTTTATCACCTGTATGAAGAATGGACCGCTGATCATTTTTTTGTTACGGGTGCTATTAGGAGAACAGAGTCAAATGAAAAACAAAACAGAAAAAGAAATTAGCATTAACAATAAAACAAAGTGAATCAGCAGAAAATATAATCTAACACAATTTCTTTTAAAAGAGGCAGGTTAATACCTACCTGTAAATACACAGCATCAGTGCAGAGGATTTTATTCACAAATCGCAAAATGTTTGTGTGGGGAACACATCAGGATTGCTTTTACAGATGGGGAAGCTGAGGGATGATACAAGTTAATTTTTAGGGATCACACAGAAAAACAATGGAGGAGCAAAGATATAATTTCTGCCTCTCACAAGAGCTCTGTTTCCTGATACTACAGAACTGAAGAAGAAAATATTAGTTCTAGAAGCTATTTTTTTGTCTATAAAGCAAACAGTGACCATCTTTCATCCCCTGAATTATGAATACAGCTTTCACAATTAGTCTTTTGTCTACTGCACTGCGCATGCCAGGTCCCCTGTATCCTGCTGATTTAGCTGTGTATCTGCTACCATATAAAAGACAGTGTTCAAAGGCTGAAGCATTCCTTCAAGGATCTAGTCAAGTCTTATTGTTCCCTGCACTTCATATATTTTTTTATATATATATATATATATATATCTCTCAAAGCACTGCATGATTCATTATCCAGAAATCTCAAACTGGCTGCTTTGATCCATCATTTTTAATTAAAATTTGCTTGCAAAAAAAGCAACAAGATTTCTGAATATAGCATTTGTGAGACAATCTAGTTCAGGATTCCCAGTGCTCAATTTTCAAACGGTTGAAAATCCTACTGGTTTAAAAGAATCTGAAAGATGTGACAGAAGTTCTAAACAGCAACATATTTTACCAAAACACTGCCAACAAGTTAGGCCTGAATTTTATAAACACACTGAAATTTAAAAGGCACACAAATCAAGTATTCTTTGGAAAGCAGTTCAGTCTTGGTGACAGCAACTCCCTTAATCCCTGCTACTTTGACATAATGCATAAGTGTATTAAGGACACCTCTAGGATAAACTTTCATTTACATAAGCATTCTCAAGACCTGACCAATGGAGCACGTGTAGTGATGTGTGTACATCATGATGATGTAGCTTTTTTTCTTCACTGTAACCCTGAAAAGCTTTAGTCTTTCAAACTAAAAGAGGGGAGATTTAGATTGGATGTTAGCAAGAAATTCTTCACTGTGGGGGTGGTGAGGCACTGGAACAGGTTTCCCAGAGAAGCTGTGGAGGCCTCATCCCTGGAAGTGTTCAAGGCCAGGTTGGATGGGGCTTTGGGCAACCTGGTCTAGTGTAGGGTGTCCCTGCCCATGGCAGCTGGGTTGGAACTAGATGATCTTTTAAGGTCCCTTCCAACCCAAACCATTCTATGATTCAATATTTCAGTTAAAGTATTGAAAATGCAAGAAAAGTCAATGGACGAATAAGGAAAATACATAGATGCATAATCAATTCGTGCCCGTTACCCATGATCTGCAAAAAATGTTCCACTATAACACTAAGACGTTATCTAATATACACAGATTGACTTCAGTTGCTGTCACTGGTGTTATATTCCATAGCTTCTCAGAAAAGTAACATGCAGAAAGGAGAAAAACTCTTCCATCACTTTTATTCATTCAGTCACTACCAAAAGATGCTTCAAGTGTATTTTCAATTATCTTGTCTGACATGACACATTTCTCACAGAGTTTTAATTTCCAATTTACCTACTTCTTTATTTCTTCACTAATTGTTTTAAATCATCATCGAAATATTTTTACTTCTTTCTTACTAAAAATTCTGTCCTATTTATGAAGGCTCTAAACCTCCCAGGAAACCAATTAAAAAAACTACCTTGTTTCCCTGAGTCTCCACTAATATTTCACCACAGACTATTTTTCCCATTTCCCAAATCCTTTATGCCATGGGTTTGAGCATTCATGAGGCTGTGCTTGAACATAACTGTACTTCTGCCATCTCCTAGTACCCTCATTCAGTGGATTTGAAATCAGCCTTAATGTAGGGAAAGGCAGTTACAAAATAACAAAAGAAATAAAATATCTAAGAAGGTAAACCTGAAGTATCATGATGAGAAAATTACCAATGTTCTTGAAGCAAAACCAAATGTCCTTAGGCATAGGTATGTGGAGAAGTCACTGAATGGTCTCAAAGGTAAACAGCATTCAATGACATTATTTAGTGAACAACAGAACAAACAGGAAAAGTAAATGTAGAATGGATTACAGAACAAAATATTTCATAGCTGGAAAATTACTTATGTCGGTCCCACAGAACAGATGACGGCCAACAGAAATTCTCTGGGCTTGTCCTTTAAAAACAAATCGTTGCTAAAGTGATGAGGAATCGCTGGAGTGTAAAATGAACAAAATCCATGGGCAAATGTTGTTTCATTATGGCACTCTAAATAGATCACAGATCAAGTTAAGCAGTGATACTGTAAACTAGTTATATTTTCCACACACAAATGATTCTGAAATTGAATTGAACTTAGGGAGAAGAGCTAATCTGAGATTTTTGTATATAATGACAATTCCCCTTCAGTAGATTTCTGTGTCATTTCTAGATGAGCTTTGGGATTAAAAAAATAATAATAATCGGGGGGCGAAGAATAGGGAAGGGGGGCAGATAGCCATAACTTAAAAAATTCCCTGATAATTTTAAATAAACTCAATAAACAGTGGTTGCTAAATAGAAATATCTTCCGGGACAAAACTGGAGCAGATAGCATGTATTTGGCTTCTTCTAAGCAGGAAAGTAAATCTCATACATATTGTGGGAGTCTTTGGCATAGTTTTTATAAACTAAAGAACAAAAGGTGAAATGTCACCTCAACAAACTGCATAGACAATAAACTCCAGTGGTTTCTATGGGGTACAACTCTATCCTGAATATGTTAAGTGAAAAGAAGCTAATCTTGAAATATTTATAAATAGATTTACAGAAACCTAAACCACCTGTATTTTTATTTATTTATTTTTTTTCACTGAAGTCGGTGTTATCCACCTCACTCAATGGAAAAGTATGATAGTAAGCAGTGTATAAAGCTGGAATAATAGCATCTCTAAGGTAGTTTTCCATCAAAGCTGACTGTTAAATTGCAGAAACAAAGGGTTATTGTGAAACCACTGCAGTCACAGATCATTCTCGAATATTAAAAAAGCCTTTTAAACCAACATATGCTAAGCTAATGTACATGTTCTTACACCAAGAAGGATTTCCTAAAATAAATCTAACTATTGATTTGTGGAAAGATCAGAAATTCAAGATAGTATTTTGAAACATTAGTACATTAAGCTTAAAACTTGTTATTTACATATATAAAATTACTCCAAGACAGCAAGTTGTGCTGTGGTTTGTTGGTTTTTAATTTGAATTATTGTGTGATCTGAAACGCACTGTCCAAAGTCCTACTCCTATTTGAGTATATATTCAGCTCAAGACCTCATTTGAAGGTATCTTTTACCTATGCAAAAGTAAAAAACTAATGATCTCTGCGATTCATGGTTGGCAGCAAAATAATAGAAGATCAATGTTCACATGCTGCTACCCAGTCTTACCTTAACTGTAGAAACTTAGTATATGTAAGATGTTCATGAAAAGCATGGAGATTCTAGAACCTCCCCAGGTAACCTCTTTGAATAACACACTTCTCTTAGTCAACAACCATCCTTGGAAACATTCCCTTTGCCATAAGACTTACTATCTCTAGATCCATAAAGATCCCCAGCACAGATTACTATATATTTTGATTGTATTGAATGTTTAAAAAGATCTGTAGAAATTTTGGAAAAAGTCTTGCATGTGGATTATATTTCAAGGGAAACTCCATCAAAAAAAAAAAACCAAACAAAAAAAAGACAGAAACTTGGGATATGTACAAAAAACTCCATGATACACTGAGTTCCACAAACTCTTCCGATTTAGTCTTATAAATTATGGCTCTGAAAAAGGATGTGTTTCCAGAAGATGGATAAAAATAATTACCTTATGCTAGGGGATGAGGGTTCCACGTCAAAAAGGGATGCTCCTCATTTCTCCCCCATTCACTCACCACCTTACACAAAGTTTTAGACAGAACACTGCACTTTAACTTGAAAAATGGTCTAAAACAGCTGGAGCAGAGACTTGACGGAAGAACACAAACAACTAAAACACAGGTTTTCCATTGTGCCAAGACAAAAAATTAGTTCACAGGTATTCAGCTTATTTCCTTGGGTTCTTTCTTTTCTATTTTTGACTACACGGATAGCCAACACGGAATGGAATGGCATCTAAGAGCCACTGGTCCAAGACTGCATGGATTTCAGACCTGCTTGAACTGAAACAGAGAGCTTTTAAAACTTGGAAATACCCGTAAGTATTGCTTGCCTTTTCAGGAGTCACGGTTAAAATGGTTATAAGCGAAGGTTGATTTCTCCTGTTTAAATACTGTTACTTTATCAGTGGTTCTGACATTTTAAATAAGAAACAAATCAGAAGAAAGCTGAGAAGGTGTCTTGTTAAGGAATTATGTTTATATGCCTCAAACGAGCTGGAAAAAATACCAAAAGAATTGTCCTGAGGTCAGAGCACTGGAACAGGCTGCCCAGAGAGGTTGTGGACTCTCCTTCTATGGAGACATTCAAAACCTGACTGGACACGTCCCTGAGTGATGTGCTCTAGGTGGCCCTGCCTTGGCGGGGGGGGGGGGGTTGGACTAGATGATCTTTCAAGGTCCCTTCCAACCTCTACGATTCTGTGATTCTGTGAATGGCCAAAACAATTTCATTCCAAACAGCCTTTCTATTAAGTGGGAGTTGCTCCTTTGTGTTATGGACTTCTGAAAGAAAAATCCAAGCCTTGGATTTATGATGATTTGTCCACCTCAACAGACTTAAACAACCGATACTATATACTGTACTTCCAGCATCACCTACAAGAATTTTAATAACTAATCCCCTTAATTTGTTCCCATTCTACTACTCCTGAAACTGTTAAGCTTTATTAGGAATTGCAGAGGGCTAAGAGTCTAAAAGTTAGAATAAGACTGTTGGAGACATTTCTCACTAGCCCTCTCCAGACTTGGCAACATCATTCATTCCTACAATCTGGAAACCCTAATTTTTAAAACTAATGTGGAAGTAGGAAATACTTGCTTTCCATTTTGAGTGTCGTGCAATACACGAGGGTGGGATGGGATGGAAGGCTAAAACAAATCCATCATGAACACTGAAGACAAACTCCCAAGTTGCAGATCAAGCATTTGAATGATATACACATCCCATAATCATAGAATCATAGAATCATTAAGGTTGGAAGAGACCTCAAGGATCATCCAGTCCAACCGTCCCCCCACCACCTATTACCCACTAAACCATGTCCCTAAGTATCACATCCAACCTTTCTTTAAACACACACAGGGACAGTGACTCCACCACCTCCCTGGGAAACCCGTTCCAACGCCCAACCACCCTTTCCGAGAAGAAATTTCTCCTCATCTCCAACCTAAACCTCCCCTGGCACAACTTGCAGCCGTTCCCCCTTGTCCTGTCACTAGTTATCTGTGAGAAGAGGCCGACCCCCAGCTCACCACAACTTCCTTTCAGGGAGTTGTAGAGGGCAACAAGGTCTCCCCTCAGCCTCCTCTTCTCCAGACTAAACAACCCCAGTTCCTTCAGCTGCTCCTCATAAGAGCTGTGCTCCAGCCCCTTCACCAGTTCTGTTGCCCTTNCCATGGGCCGCCAGCTTCTCCAGGAGAATGCTGTGGGAGACCGTGTCAAAGGCTTTGCTGAAGTCTAGGTAGACTACATCAACAGCCTTTCCCTCATCCACCAGGCGGGTCACCTGGTCATAGAAGGAGATGAGGTTGGTCAGGCAGGACTTGCCTTTCACAAACCCATGCTGGCTGGGCCTGATCCCCCCCGTTGTCACAGACATGGCATGTGATTGCCCTCAAGACGACTTGTTCCATGACCTTCCCTGGCACCATGGCCAGGCTAACAGGCCTGTAGTTCTCTGGATCCTCCTTACAACCCTTCTCATGGATGGGCGTCACATTAGCAAGCCTCCAATCACTTGGGACCTCTCCGGTTGACCGTGACTACTGGTCGATGATGGAGAGTAGCTCGGCAATCACATCCACCAGCTCCCTCAGCACCCTCGGGTGGATCCCATCCGGCCCCATGGACTTGTGGCAGTCCAGGTGAAGCAGGAGTTCTCTAAATGTTTTGACCTGAATCATGGGAGGTTTATTCTGCTCCCTGCCCCAGACTTCCAGGTCATGCAAAGAGACAAATACTTCAACACACACACACACAAAAAGATTCCTTAAAATTATTATTAATTTAATAACTTATTTAAGTTATTGCTCAAAAATATGCTACACAACTGAACTTGAACCTTAACAGCATATGGGATCCAGAGATTAATTTCTCTGTAAAAGTTTGATGATTGTCATTGATGCTGTTTATATGAAAAAAGTTTCCTGTGAAAAAGCCACTTGAATGCATTTGGTGTATTTCCTTATATTTTGTAAATCTTTTCTCACATTGAGAGAATTACAGTCTAAACAAGTGTCCTGGTTTCAGCTGGGACAGAGTTAATTTTCTTCCTGGCAGCTGTTTTAGTGCTGTGTTTCAGATTTAGGATGAGAATAATGTTGATAACACACTGATGTTTTAGTTGTTGACAAGCAGTCAAGGACTTTTCAGCTTCTCATACTGCACTACCAAGGTTGCGTTGGGAGTGTACAAGAAGCTGGAAAGGGGCACAGCCAGGACAGCTGACCCCTACTGGTCAAAGGGATATTCCATACCATATGACGTCATGCTCAGTATATAACCGGGAGTTGGCCAGAAGGTGGGGCAGCTCAGGAACTAGCTGAACATCGGCTTTGGGTGGTGAGAAACTGTGCTGTTCATCACTTGTTTTGTATATTCTATTACTAATATTATTAATCTTCCTTTTGGTCGTATTAAACTGTCTTTATCTCAACCATGATCCTTAATGTTTTTTTTTCCTTTTTGATTCTCTCCCCCATCCCGCTGGGTAAGGGGAAATGAGCAAACGGTTGGTTATTTTAGCTGCCTGCTTGGTTAAATCACAACAATTTTGGATAACATGATACGCTGATAATATTTTCTTGTATTTTAATAAGGTATTAATAGCATACATGTACCTCTGGCTGTATGAAGAGAGAGGTAATAATGAAATAGAAAAGCAATTTGAAGTAACTTAGAAAATAATTTGTGTCCTCATATAAATTAAGCTATTTTGAAAATGTTTAAATATAACAACTGTCCTGGTTTCAGCTGAGAGAGAGTTAATTTTCGTCAAGAAAGTCAGTATGGGGCTGTGTTTTGGATTTGCGCTGGAAGCAGCGGTGATAGTGGAGATGTTTTTGCTGTTGTTGGGCGATGTTTACACAGAGTCAAGGACTTTTCGGCTTCTCGCAACGACCCGCCGGCAGGATGGCGGGGGGTGCACAAGGAGTTGGGAGGGGACAGACAGAACACCTGACCCAAACTGACCAAAGGGACATTCCATACCATATGGCGTCATGCTCGGTTTATAAGGGGCTTGGGAGGAAGAAGAAGGGGGGGCAGCGGCGTTCAGAGTGATGGCGTTTGTCTTCCCAAGTCACCATTACGCGCGACGGAGCCCTGCTGTCCTGGGGATGGCCGAACACCTGCCTGCCGTGGGGAGCGGTGAATTAATTCCTTGTTTTGCTTTGCTTGTGCACGCGGCTTTTGCTTCACTTATTAAACACTTGTATCTGAACCCACGAGTTTTCTCACTTTCGCTCTTATGATTCTCTCCCCCTTTTCCAATGAGGGGGACTGAGCGAGCGTTTATGTGGTGCCCAGCCAATGGCTGGAGTAAAACCACGACAACAACAAAATTGAACTACAAAACCTATCTGCAGATACCTTCCAAAAGGAAGTTAACCAAGTTAGTCAGATGGAAGTAAAATGAATTTTTATGAAGACATGAAAAATACACCTAGATATAAGACTATAAATTACAGCTTATTTTCTGCTATTGCTGAGAACTGCTGTCTGCAAAATAACATTATCAGAAATGTTTGCAGCAGTAGAAATGTAAATTAAAGAAGAAATTAACACTACATTGTACCTTTCATTTACCAGTTCACATAAGCATATTATAACTATTTTGTGGGGAAAAAAAATGTATGTTAAAAGAATATACTTAAATCCAATTAAATAATTTCTGTTTTGATAATGACTTAAAAAAACAGCAGACATTGTGATACTTTAGAAATATGCCTCAGAAAAAGTGGCACAGTATATTTGAGAAAGTTGTAGTAAAGTAATAAATTACTGTTTGGGAATATTTTCTACATATTTAAGACATGATCAGGTAACTTGACCAAAAGTACTTAGATTAAAATTTCAGAAAACGCATGCACAAAATTCTAAGACTTCAAATTATGGAGGAACTTGATCACTCCCTACAGGACAAATAGTTGTTTTTAATTCAAACTCCACTGAAACTTCAAAGTAAGTTGCCTGCCTTACAGAATTTTTTAAGGGAAGCCAAAAGCAATAGTAATACTGATATTTCTGACAAAAATGTTGGTTTCTCTGTGTTAAAAAGAACCACGTAACTATTTACTTACTTTTCAGAGTAAGAATTTGAAAACAGTGTTACAGTGCTGTAGATAACATGTTCTTAGATGCATTTCCTAGCCAAGTCTCAAACCTAATTTTGGCCAAGTTTATATATTTGGACCACATTTACTCAGAGGACATAAAGAGTCTGTCAGCTAAATTCTCCCAAGGTTTAATGGTCAGTCAGTATGTTCTATATCTAAGCTCCAGACTTTCCCCTCTCACCCTTATCAACCTGACAGCTATGGCCACAGCTGTCTAGGAATAAGGCATGAGCAGGTACTTCTCCTTTGTGTGTTTCTCAGTGCCTTCCATGTTGCATCAGGTAGAAAGAAAGAGAAGGAATCAGCTTTCATGGGACAAACTGGACTAAGCTAAAGCAGGGAATACACAGAGAGAAGGAAACTGCTAGCAAAGTAAGACTGCTCCTAGAAATAACGGCAACCTGGTTTAAGGATCAGAGTAGGTAACTTAGTGGAACAAATGCTATGTTAAGTATGCCATGAACAAATGCGATCCTTCAGTGTTTTTATGAAGCCACGTTCCATACACTTGATATTCAGATTCCCACTTCCCCGCAGACAGGCAGTTTAGAAGCTCACTAGCAAAACATACATCTTATACTTGTCAACTGACTGACTTAGAGGCAATAAACATCTATATTATGGCTAAAAAGTACTTTTCCACACAAAGAAGCAGTGTGTTTATATTGTAAATCTAGAATTTGAACCAGATCAATATGCAATTGATAGCACACAAGGAAATTGGTTTTCCTTGATGGTCTTCTCCATTTGTTATTCTAAAGATCTAGGATGCTGCACCTAACAACAAAGCTAAAACACTAACATTATAAACCATAATTATTCTGAAGTCAGTAAATGACAGTTACTGTTGTCCGTGCAAACACAGTTCATCCTGTGGTCCACTTATACTATGATATCCCAATTCCATTACCCTATTTTTCTACAGGACATTTTCTTATGCAGTACACGACTGGAGAAGTGCAGCGATGATGAATAGTGCTGTGAAACAAAGAAGCTGTCATCTTTAAGACTTCTGCTTCATTTGTTACAGAAACTGGAGCCTATATATGGAAGAGGTCAAGGCATGAAAATAAGAGAGGAGATAAGAGAGGAGAATAGTAGTAAGATTATTATGACAAAAAGCTAGAGAATTAAGACTTAAATCTTTGTAAGTGGTACAGGGATTGTGTTATGCTGAGGAAGCCATGTAAGTAAAGAGGTCACTCAACTGGTCTTCATCCTCCAAGTATTCCACGAGTCACACAGCTCTAATACGCTGTGTATGCTGGAAAAAAACCCACCAAAACACATCCTAGACAGTGGTTGTATCATACAACTAGAATACACTGAAACAGATGAACATCTAAGTAAGAATGCACTTCATTTATCTCCACTTCCCAAATATTAAAATGGAAATTAAATACCAATTCACTTCACTGGGAGTGAGGAAATAAATTCCTGTTTGTGAATCACTCAGAGGTCATAAGGAATACTATAGAAAAGCCAATGAGGAAATGAAGAATTCTGTCATCGTGGCAAGATTTGAGTCATACAAGAAACACAATCATACGTCAAAACTCCCAAGTGAGGGTGAAATACTGCAGATTTAGTCAGTACCCAACAGGCTGCCTCCTCCCTCTCTTTAACAGCTTAAATTTTAGGCATTAAGTCTAAGATATTAAGAGCATCCACAGTGAAACAGAAAAAAAGAAGTTCCCAGAAAACTCCACCTGAGATAACGCCTTCTTTGCCATGAAGATAGAGGGAACCTAAACAATTAGATCATAGGCCTAATTCTTATGTTGGTGGGGAGGATCCCCCACACTGTCATCTCTGCAGAGCACTGACCATGGCTGAAGGCCCAAATACAATACTGCAGTTCACTAAGTACTGTAATGCAGGAGAAATAAGAAGTTGTAAAAAAGTATTTCAAGAAATATTATCAGAAACATAATTAAAACTGGCTACCTTCTAATTTTGTTAATAAGAAAAAAATTTCATCCTCTGCAACAAATACTGAGCAAAAAAATTATTCTCTACCCAGAGTAATCCCAAGAGATTCCTCTCTATTAAGTTCTTATTAGTGCTGAACCACGGGACCTTGCCAACACCTGTGTTACTATGAAGAGAAGTTATGCATTAGCAGCTGAGAGCGTAGCAGGGAGCAGTCATTTTAAAAACATGTTTACTATCAATGTCAACTTTTTGGAAGTGTCTCGCAGAAGCATGTCTGGGACACAGAAACGTGAACACATGCTGTAAAGACTATGTATATCTGTCCTCGTTGGTAAGCACAGCTAAGCCAGACTATGGCCTCTGCTACCCTTGATTGCTTTCCATCCAGCAAGCTAAGAGAAGGTGGTAAGGTCTGAAGAGAAAGGAGAAGAGAGTGAAGGAGGAACTGCAGACAGTGTAATTAGAACTCTAATTAGAGTTGATTTTTTTTTTTAATTGAAAACTGTGTTGCACAGCAATCATACATACTATGCTAGTTGTAGGTGAACAAGAGGAAGACACCACCCCTCTCCCAGTTCACTCCCAGCAGCTGGCACCAGGCTT
Organism: Psophia crepitans; assembly: GCA_013399095.1. Classification (NCBI taxonomy): domain Eukaryota; kingdom Metazoa; phylum Chordata; class Aves; order Gruiformes; family Psophiidae; genus Psophia; species Psophia crepitans. The sequence goes on along the minus strand of VWZZ01005775.1, from coordinate 63,595 downwards.
CTGGTGCCAGATTTTTTACCTGCTCAGATCAGATAAGAAAATTTCCACAGTAATGATTTGTTAGCCTGGGGTAGTCAAAACATCCCCATTCAGAAAAAGACAACTGACTTTAGATTATTCTAATTGAGAAAGTAATTAAACAATTATCATCTTATGCATCTGAGGAGATATGGATTGTGAGCAGCCGGAGGTCAGTGAGGGCTGGAAACCCCTTAAACCAGCTCAGCTGTGATGAAAAAAAAAAGTTTACATGGCAGGAGGGGATTAACAGACCCTATATCTTTAAATACCGAAACAACATCTTGCAGAATGATGAAGTAGCAACTGACAAGGATTTTAGAATGATCTCCTCAAAAATTTGTTGCCGAATAAGGAGAACAGTGAGGTTCCTTACACAGAAGGGTTGGACAAGACCTGTAAGATCAGTCTCCAACCATTAACCTAACACTGTTAAGTCCAACCATTAAATCATGTCAGTTCTTCTGTTTCAGCTGAGAATGAGAGAGATATGCAGACACTACAGAAACACAGAATCATAGCATTGTTTAGGTTGGAAAAGACCCCTAAGATCATCGAGTCCAAGTGTAAACCTAGCATTGCGAAGCTCACCACTAAACCATGTCCCTAAGCACCACATCTACATGTCTTTTGAATACCTCCAAGGTCAGTGACTCCACCACTTTCCTGGGCAGCCTGCTCCAGTGTTTGAACACCCTGTCCGAGAAGAAATTTTTCCTAACATCCAATCTAAACCTCCCCTGGTGCAACTTGAGGCCATTTCCTCTTGTTCTACCACTTGTTGCTTGGAAGAAGAGACCAACTACAACTTCCTTTCAGGTAGCTGTAGAGAGCAATAAAGTCTCCCCTCAGTCTTCTCTTGTCCAGACTAAACAACCCCAGTTCCCTCAGCTGCTCCTCATAAGACTTGTGCTCCAGCCTCTTCAGCAGTTTTGTTGCCCTGGACACGCTCCAGGACCTCGATGTCTTTCTTGCGGTGAGGGGCCCAAAACTGGACACAGTACTCGAGGTGCAGCCTCACCAGGGCTGAGTACAGGGGGGCTATCACCTCCCTGCTCCTGCTGGCCACACAATTCCTGATACATGTGCTGTATCAATATGTTTCCTTAATAAGTTTATATTAAATATAAATAGTGGACATGAGATTATTAGGTTTTCATAAAAGCGGGTGCATATATTATTTCTCTGAAGTGGTCTTATTTGTTTCCTTAAACTGTACTTCCCACCTCTCAAAAAAATCCAATATTAACCTACTACGGACATGCAACTTCTCAGGCTCCTCTCTACTTTTTCCTTTTTCTCACATATATTATATTTATTTTTATTTCAGAAGTAATAAACGTTCTCTACCTCCACTGAAATTCAGAAACGAGTATATCTGTGTAACACTCATCCTACTGGATTTAGAGAGGATCTAAAATTTAGCTTAAGTCTTTCCAATAAATGAGCTCCCAAGACTAGCAACACATCTCAGGTACTGATTAGACACATAAGCTTCAAAATCTAAATATAATTTAATTCCACTCTAATTATACATAAACATGACCTTAACCCAGAATAGGTTATCTAGTTTCTGTCTCAACTGTAAATATTTATAAGTAACTGAAGATTGTTTCTGAATCTTAACAAATTCTTTCTTAATAATCTCAGTGGCACAAATTTCAATTACTGGATAAATCTTTTCCCATTTTATATTTATTGTCATGGGTTTTTTTCTTTGTTCTCCTGCTCCAACATATCAAAACTTACATACTTAGTACTACTGATCTTTATCCCTGTCATCATCCTTTTGTACAGTCCTAAATTTCCTGGATGTCTGAAGAATGTTTGAATATGCAAATTGTTTTTTTAACTGGCCTCTCTCAGAACATATATTCATTTCTGCTATAACTACTTTAAGCAAAAATAAAATAGAAAATTATGTATGTTATCTTGCAAATTAAAGCGTGACACGGTAAAATCATGTCTTTGGTACTATTCCACATCTCTAAGTGTGGTACAGCATTAAAAAACTTCCATTCAGTTTCTGCAGTGTGGTTCCTCTTCCCTACACAGTTGCAGCAGGTGTAAGACAAACACCCGGCAGAAGCAGTACCAAAGGTATCAACACTATTTCATTCATGGACTTTCATACGAATAAATATGGGGTAAGGCAAGAAAACATCAAAGCAGCAGCTAGAGCATACTGCGCATCAACAACCCCAGATAGATTATATTTACTTGAGTAACTGCAGCTGATCTAAACTCCAGAAGCTCTAAAGTAATCCCTCAATTTTATTAGAGAGTAATAAAGTGTGCACATTTATGTCAGCTAAATTCTGTTCATCTAGAAGTATTACCATGTGATTTCTGTCAACTAGTTTAACAAATATTCCAAAAAAAAGAATGCAGTTCTGAAGTTTAGTGCCACATCTAACACTTTTTAAAAGAGAGATCTCAGTTTAGTGCTCAGTTGTTTAAAAAATTTGTCAGTTTAACCTACTTCCTGTTTTGGTCCATACCATAACCATAGCTGTTTTATCAATCAATTGCTTTATCCAGTGTGTCCACACGTTAATGTCAGTACATGAAGAATTATATTATTCCCACAGTCCTCTCACTGCAAAACAGCAAGCACATAAACCACCCCACCCCTCTGCATCCTAGCACATACCTTTATTCTATGGAATCGAACAATATCTCCAACTTTGTAGATTTTTGGTAGGGCATCTAGATTTCCATTAAAAAGAGTGCATGTTAACTTGACATCTGATGGGTCCACAAGTGTTACAACTGAGCAATAATCTGTAAGATATAAAAGTGTTTGAATGAATAATAGGCATTATGGAGTTATTAATATAGAGGTATTACACTTGGGATGAACAACCATATGGCCAATTTTTTTCTGCTATGATCTGTGTAACTCTTCCAAAGACAACTTAATTACAGTCCAGCCACATCTCAGTTGTTATGCATCTTGCCAATAATTAGTCCAAATAACTGAAAAGGAAATGGGTGATTAAGCACAAGTCTATGAGGCAGAAAGATCCAAAACTTCTTCTTCTAACTGCAGCAGGCATGCTATTTTTTCAGGTTTCAATTACTTCCTCTATAACATCTGGAAAACACGTAAAATCTTGTATGATCCTGTTCTAAGATTTATTTTTTGCCCTGTCTTTTGAAGAGGTAATGAGTTCTATGAGTTCTGAAAGCATATTAAAGGATAAATTACCTATCTTCTCCTTCATCAAAATATGCAAGAAATATACTGCAAGGAGTAAGTCACACAGTGGTAGTTAGGAAGTACAGTAAGAACCTGAAGTGTGCCCTTTTGAAGTTAAACTTCAGTAATAGAATTTCACTTCTATTCATGACCTAAAAAGTAAACTCAAAACAAGACAGAAATATGACAGAGCAAAAGAGCCCAGAAGAGAGCAATATTTGCAGGTGACATAAATGAAACCTGTATTTTCCATTTCAGCTTATAGAAGCTTGTGTGCTCGGATACCTTACAAATGTAAAATGGAGTGAGAGTACACTTACTCTTCCACAGTACGATAGCTGGTTAACCTGCCTGAGAACTTTTCAACTACCCAACATGAAGCTGGCTGTATGTTTAGAACCTCAAACATTGACACATCTTGTCCTAAGTTGTTTCTAATCAAGAGGATAGCGCTTTTGTTTTGGACATTTATGCTAGCATTTACTGAAACTTACAGTTCAGGGCTGAATTACAACTTTTTCAGCAGATCAACAGAGCAATGACATCATAACCTATTATTTTTACTTTGATGACAACCTTGATAACATTTATGTACACAAAATTTTGGCTTTAAGAAAGAGTTAGCAAAATCCTCAAGAGAAAAAGCATAATTTTTAGGTATTAAATTAACAGTACTTGATGATTTACAATTTAAAATTTCTAAAGTTTGAACTCTCCCTTGGTTCCATTTAGACATACTATTCTTAAATGCTAGAATGAGACTGCATAAAATCAGTAAGAGTAGCAAAAAAATGTTAATTCAAATAATTTTGTACTTTTCTATACTGGTATAAATCTGTAATTTACCATTTCTTAGCATTTTTCTGTGTTCTGAAATGAGTAGATATATCCAACCTGCGTGCAGCATGTACAGTGTTTTCAGACTGGAATTGGTAGCTACCGTTCATTCTGACTAAAAAGGTGTAAACAACTAGATCCGAACTACCCAAAACGCTTGGGCGACTTTCCAGTTTCTTAATACCATTTACTTTAACGCACGCTTCTGCTTTCACAAATCTATTTTAAGAATAAAAGTTTTCATGGTAAATGTTAATTTATTCATATAGCTGACCTGTATATAAAATGCAGCTATATCGTCTAGAAGTAGGAACACTTCCTCTATGTACAGAACCCACTTAGTCCTGCTACATTTTTACCATTGTGGACCGCTACTTAAATTAAAAGTCCTGGGTTTTTGGTAACAGCTAACAACAGAATCTCAACAGTTCAAAAAGAAAGTAATAGTAACTCTTAGAAAGAGACTTGTGTAAAGACGTGCACCTGCTCTCTTGAGGTACCAAGAATGGGAACACTGTTCAAGACATAATACTCTCTAAACAAAGTAATACACAAAGACATCCTCATAATTCAGCAGGCATCAAGTCAATAATAAAGCAGTAAAACTAATAAAATAATGAATGCACATGTTTATGAATTCTACTGCTGATATCCAAACTACCTACACAAACTGTTTATATGAAACTGAAATTTGAAACAACTGTCCAGAAGCTTCTTGTCTGATAATGTGAGCTTTCCCAACTTATACAATGGTGAAATTAAACAGCAGAAGACTATAAATGAAGCTGGAGGTTGAAAGGACTGTGAGCTGTGGATAAGCCCATGCCAAAGCAGGTACACTCATGAAGGAACTGCAGCTCATGGACAACTCCTGCCAGAGCAGGCACTCCCTCAAAGAGGCTGCAGCCCACAAAGCAACCCACACTGGAGCAGAGGATACCACTGAGAAGGAAGCTGCAGTGGGGAAAACAAAAAAGAGTAAGGAAAAAGTAGCTGCAGAAAGAAACAGCTACATACCGATCCCAACCTCCTGAATCACCTTCTGCCGCCCACTCCCCCCCCACCAAAGACACAGTGTAATCTGCAGCAGTAATAAGGGGAGCAGAGACTAGGAAGGGAGAAAGAGAGTTGCCTGGAGTAAAGCTGAGCCCAATTTATTTTGCCTGTGACCAGCATGTTTTTAAGTCTCAAAAAATCCAAATGAACCAAGCCTCCCATCTTCCCCTAGCTGTAATTCTACACGGTATTTAGTGATAGTGACATTAAACCAGAGTTTACGTATCTGGAAAGTGAACAAAGATATTATAATGCTAAAACAAATTTGATAAAATCTCCATCATACATTTTATAAAGAGACAGACACATAAACAAACCATTGCTAGACAGCTTTGAAAAAGAGAATACTATCAGTTTACTAAAAATGACAGATTTGCATTATATAAAAACTATAGCAATGCAATCAAAAGATGCCAAGTGTCATATGGAAACTAAGTGAACAGATTCCCCAAACATGAGGACAGATACGTTTGACTGAATTAAAATACGTGCTTGTATGTGCATTGCCTATACCTTTAGAAGAAATATTCTGTTGTTTCCAGCAAATATACCCTTAAACCTTACTATCATTTACTTGGAATTTTAAATTCTCTAATGATTTCAGTGACTGGTGTTGACAAAAGAAATCCAATGAAGGCTTACTAAGAAAACTAAAATTAATTTTCCTACAGATAAAAAACCTTGAAGTATTTCCATTAAATGGATACTCTTCTTCCTCCCCAAGACTGCTACACATACTCAATAATGACAAACTGTAATATATTGCATTCAAAAGTTGCCAAGCATCATTCTTTTGCACGCTCCTGCCAAAGGCGTAAGGTCAAGTGTTCACGTATCACATAATCTGACTTTCTATGCCAAGATAAACAGACATGACTAAAGTATAGCCGGTGGCTGACACAAAATTGCAAGTATTACTCCTGTATTTCTTTGGGTATGAATTCTAGAGGTTAACTTAACAGGTCAGCTGCAAAGCAATATGAGCAAAATGAGCAATTAAGAAGAAAAAACCATACGGTTCACAGACTTCCAATCCTTTGAGGACACAGGAAAACATATCCGAGTGCACTGGTATAATCCCACACAGGAAGTGAGCATCAAATAACAAAAACATTCCACATTAAAACCGTCGGGTTTTGTTTGATGCTGTGATTATATAACCTAGTCAGGTCTCCATAGCAGCATTACAGTTCAATGACTGAACTCACGTTTCTGCACAAATAATGAGAGTCCAACTGTACACAGAATTGCTGAATTTAAATAATATCCCAGTGTTACAAGAAACAATATTTAAAATGTCATTGCTTGAGCTTTTGATTTTTCACAATATACTTTCCAGCGAAGCAAAATCCTTAGTTACCAATGTACTGAAAAAATAAATTACATATTGGTGTCAATTTTCTTAAAAAGGGAGATTTTACCACTGGTAATTTTTAGTTGTAATCATTTGTGGATGCAAATTTATATAGTATAAAAAAAAAGGTTTTAGTTTTATACCAGACTGACTCAGTAAAATCATTGACTTTAAGGCTGATACTACACAGAACTCCAAACTGCACCTATGTTTGCGGGTTTTTTTAATATACTTAATATACTCAAGCTTATCATGGGAGGGACTGCCAGCAGTGGACAGCTATCTGTAAGGATGCCTGTAACACCTCAGAACTGGTGTTTATGAAAATAACGAGCATAGAGAAGCAATGTTTGGTTTAAATAGGAAACACAGTGATGCATCGGTCTTACATGCCTCGTACACCCTCTCAGACTAGTCCCTATTTGTGTTTTTAAAGAACAGTACTTTAACTTGTTACTTCGTTTTGCATTTTATCTCATGAAAATCCCCACAACGATTTGGTGAAGCAGCTTTTACAAAAGCAATTCATTATTACTGCAATCAGTAATACTGATTATTGTCTTAAAATCAGTAAAATTCCAAGTCAAGATCAGTGGAAGGTTACATTAACTTCATGGAGAATGCTAATCTCCAACTTCTAGGTCCTGACTTTGAAGTTTGAAATAGGAATGTTTTGTAGCCCTGTAATTGTAACAGTCATGGAAAAGCTTAAGTTTCCTCCACTATGATGACAGTTTAGGTTCATTCTCCAGGTTATAGCTTTATTTTTCTAAATGCCATACCATTTCCACTCTTTTATGGACTGTTACGTCATTCATTCACATGCTCAGAAAGTCAGCGTCTCTCCACAGTGTACAGATATATAAAGATCCCAACAAAACCCCCAAATCCACAGCTGCACTTACAAATTTATTTTTCACTCATTGTAACAAAACCAGAATTACAACAAAAGCTTCCTATAATAATAGTTACTGATATTGTGGGAAGGCATTTAGTACTTAACTGATGAAATAAGTTTATTTTTGTTTTATGGAGGACTTTATCAGTTCCTAACAAATACACTTGCATAAATTTCTAAGGTACAAGGCATCAATGTAATTATGAATCCCCTTTTGGGCAACCTCGTAAGTATTCCTGACTAACATTTAGGTGGAAAACCCACTATCCTCGATCAGTAACTTCTCCCTGCAAAGAAATCAAAAGGTTGTTGGCAATGCTGCTGGCAATGAAGGACTCAATTAGAGATTGCCTTCTGTTTCTTATATTTCAATACAGACAAAACCAGACAGATTATTGTAGCAAATTATTCTCTCTTCAAAACTACACCAAACAATACTGTTTTCAAGAATTACTGAGGCTATTCAATACACAAGTGTCTTTGTACTAAAACCAAGCAGCTGAACAGCTAACTTACCAAATATGTTCAACAAAACACAAGAAAAATAATATGACTATACATACACCCGTATGTGTGTGCGTGTATATGTATATATACACAGATAGTGCAGAAGCCTAAAACAAGACCTCAAAAGAATCAAACCAAAGATGTTTTACTACAGCTTATTATTTCTAACATGGTGATGCACTTAAGAGATACAAACACTCAGTAACTACCAGAAGCATCTGGCTAAACAGATGCTTTAATGCCATCATTTGTAAACTGTAGACCAAAGTAACTGCCTTGAGATTTCTTTCTATTAACTATTTATTCAACTGTTCAATTTTTCATTTATTTTTAAATTTTTTTTTTATCTTCAATTTTAGATTATAGGAAACATGATTATTTAAAAAAGAAACACATGCAAACCACCATGAACAGAAGGGAAAAGAACATTACTTTCATCTTTAGGCTCCAGAAATGAACTCACTATCTTTACCTCTATGATAGTTCTTATGCTGTTCTGCAAAATTTAAAAGCATCCTCAATATTTTGATTTGGAAACAATAAAATGGAACACAATACTTCAAAGAACAAAACTACTGCAGATATACCTGTGAGTCTGTTTCCTCACATAGCTCATCAGATAGCACAACAGTCTGTGACTGATTTTGCACTCTAAATCTGGTTTGCTATTACTTATTATCAACTATTTTAACTGAAGTTGTCTATGTGCTATGGTTTAAAGTAATGGGTTTTTTCAGCTACATAGTTTTAAGCAAATTTTGAGAATGTGTTGATGAACTTGGCTCAAGATCAGATGAAAACTGAAAATAAAAATAAAGCTTAGGGCTTCAAAATACCTTTAAGTATATGATTTATGGTTCTTAAGTTGTATTTTGGGCATGTAGAGATGCTGACCAGGAACTGTTCAAGGTCTTTAAAAGCTTACTTTCTGAAAACACTACCTTTTATTCATTTTGAATCTAAGAAATATTTTGTAAAAATAAAATAGTTACCGTCCACATGCATGTGTAGGCAGGCTAAAATAAGATTTTAATTCAACATGGGACATATGAGTATACTACATGTACAAGCTAGGTGGAGGTTTCCCCACAAAAATTGGACATTACTCTTATGCCTTACTGTTTACCAGCATCAAGGATTCTTCTTGTCATAATTCTTCCCTGCCTTATGGAAAACACTGACTAATATCTACAGGGGAAAAAAAGAGAAAGAGTTGGGGAAGCAGTGGCATCACATGGCAATGTCACAAAAGTTTCATGGTCAAGCACATAATCTCTGTAACTGGCCACTACAGAGACAGAAGCTCCTTTTCTTTTGTATTTACTGGTTTTACTCAGGCTAAATACTTGACATGTCCTTGGCCTTAAGGGAGGGGAGAGAGAAGACAATTACGTTTGTTAAAAAATTCAAAATAGCAAAGACTCTTAAACTATTTGGGAAGGAAAGCTAGAATATAATTTTGAATACTTCCAACAGATGTTCCAGCAGATAGAAACCCATCTGTCTGTTGTACCAAGCAGGATCTGAAATACTTCTGCGGAGAGTTTTTAGAACACATGAAATTCTCATGTACAGACATTCCAAACTACACATCCTAGTTAAGTTAAAAAAACTTCCTATGGAATAAATAACAATCTATGATCCCAGTGAAAACTCACTGCTTTAACATTCGTCTAATGCAATAATGGTAATTGAAATGCTGAACATGTAATTATAGATTATATAAACTGATAAGGCTGAATTAGGTACCAACTTGCTTCCAGGGGGAACACAGTTCAAAGCTTCAGCCTTAAGCTTTAGTGTATGTAAGAAGGAGCGGCATCTTCTGTCTAGGGGCATATCTATACAGTGAATAAAGACCCATATGGATACAGTACAGTGGCTCCAACACCCATGCTTCCAACAGGTACCAGCATAAAGCCGGTATTAACTCAGTGTCGGAGAGAGAATGTATTGGTGTAGGATTGCGCCAGATCTAACGTGACTACAGAACTTTCTGATAAGAACCATTTCATGCTCTGGCAATTCAGTGCAATCACTGAGCATTTTGTACCCTCTCAAGCAGACATAACTTCGCATTGAGTAAAAGAATAAAAGACAACATTGAAATATTTAACTGAGTTTTATACTAAAACCCCGATCAGTTAAGATGGTTTTAGATATTTTCATAATAAAGTAGCAAGTGAAACACAGCTATCTTCATAAATAAGAAACTTTTCAAATTGTGTCCCTGGATTTCCACTGATACTGTCATTTTGGTTTTGTGGGGTTTTTTTAGTATTACGAGCTGAAAATATACAGGGAAAATGTATTAGGAAATTATTAATGACATCTAGGCAAGGACTAGTTGTTACATAAATCATTATTTTCCCTATTGATTTTCTACTACTTATAAAACTGAAGTGATTAACTTGTCAAATAACTCACTTGCAAAAATCTGTGCTATTTGTTTCCAAGAAATATTACACTGAAAATCAGTGCACTTAACTATTTTTGTTACATATCTGGAAAGAATGGCTGTTGTTAACTTTCAGCAATCACTGCTTATTTAAGAAAGACGTTCAAAGTCCCCAGGTCCCCAAAGTCTTGTTAAAACAGCTCAACAAATGACAAACCTAGACCGTGTGATCCTTCAAGAACTGTCCTTCTGTGATTTACTCAAAAAGTAGTACTTTCTACATTTGACTTGTACCTTTCTTACCCTTTCTGTTGTCAGCCAGGTGAACAAAGAAAACAGAAGTTTTAAAAGTTTTGTGGGTTTGGTTTTTTAGTTTCTTTGCTTTTAAGCCTGAGTTTTAAACCTACAAAATTTTTCAAGAGGAAACTTACCTCTGTTCACCACTGGCGATATCCTGAATTATTACAGATAAAGCTAATATTTTCAGTTCCTCACAAACATAGCTAAGAAATCTATGACAATTGTAGGGTGAGAATATCAGTGAGAGCCCAACTTTTCAAATAAAAACAAAAATAAATGTATTCTATACATCTATATACTATATATTGTAAGACTGCTAGCATTTGAACAGGTCCAGCATAGGCAACCAATCACCAGACACCGCCACAAAATGGAAATTTAGAGACAGATGTTGTTTGGCAGCCTATGCAGAAAAGACCAGATAGAGTAAATCAGTATTGAAATAATTCATCCATCTTCTACATTAGAAACAAAATACTATTCTCTGTTCTGTACAGGTCTAGATTATACTTACATCTTCACAGGTTTTAGTGGCATATCAAGCAAAAAGAGCATCAGTGATGAGACCTCCCATCCCAAAAAGTGTTTTGGAAACTTTTTAATTTGGTCCTTCTATTTGAGAAAGCATAAAGACTATGTGTTATTATTGGTCGTCTTTTTAAGCTAAGGAGATTTTTCATTCCCCTGAATTCTTATCTTCAAAGGAAACTTGTTTCTCAAGATGTCTTTTCCAGATTTATCCTCATTTTTTTTAACAATCCAAAGAAAAGGGAAGTCTGAAAAACCTGGACAGTCCCAGAATGTGTGCTGGGTTGACCTCAGCTGGCCGCCAGGTGCCCATCCAGCTGCTCTCTCACTTCCTTTCTTTAATAGGACAGGGGAGAAAATAAGGTGGAAAAGCTTATGTGTTGAAATAGACACGGAGATCCCTTACCGGTTACCATCGCAGGGCAAAACAGACTCAACTTGGGGAAGATTAATTTAATTTTTTGTCAGTAGAGTAGGATGGTGAAAAATGAAGACTACAACACACTTCCCCCCCACTTTTTTCCACGCTCTGCTTCACTACTTCATTCCCAACATCTCTACCTCCCCACTTCTTCCCTCAAGCGGCGCAGGGGAAACAGGGGTCTGTGGTCAGTCCATAACAGCTTCTATTCTCTCCTGCTCCTTCCTTCTCACACTTTTTTCCTGCTCCAGCTGAAGGTCCTCCCATGGGCTACAGTCCTTTGGGACAGGCCTGCTCAAGTGTGAGTCCTTCATTGTTTGCAGTGTGGATCAATCTGCTCATACAAGATCTCTTCCCCAGGCTGCAGGGAAATCTCTGTTCCAGCACCTGGAGCACCTCTTCCCTCCAGCTTCTCTCACATTTTCCCTCACTCCTTGCTGCCGTGCAGCGCTTTGCCCTTTCTTAACTTCGTTTTCCCTGAGGTGCCACCATCGTGGCCGAGGGGTTCAGCCATGCCCTTTGGTGGGTCTCTCTTCACAGAGCCTGCCCTGCAGCCCCTGCTGTCAGCACCAGGGCGTGGACACCTGGTACAGCTTGCTTTCCCATTTTCAATCCTTCGTCATGCCTGGCAGCCCCAAATCTCTCTCCTTAAGCTCCCAGGAACCTAACATCACCCATTCTACTCCTATCTGGGAATCTATCTCCGATCTTGAAGAGCTCCCTCTGGAGTATTTCTCTGAATTAATACCCTAAGTATTATTTAAGTATTAACTGTAGCTAAATTACACCACAGTTCCATAAGAAGTATTCAGCTCTAGGTGCAGAATAATTTTTATTACTATTACTATCACTTACCATTATTCCTCATTTACATCTAAGAATATCTGTGGTGTTGTAACACTCATCATGTAAAGCAACTGGAATTTGTACTTCCCCACTTTTACTGGCCTACAGTACTATCAAAAAACAATTATTTTCTGAAAAAAGCAGTGACATTCAACTTTTACACAGCTTTCTCTAATAACATTTGCTTTTTCCTGTACAAAACAATTAAAACAGTATTTTATCTTAAAGATTGGCTATTTACTGTTTAGCAAAACAACTTCTGTGTATCAGTGACTATGTAGACTATGATAATATTAATTTTAATTTAGTCTCAAGAGGGAAAAAAACCTCATGCACTATATTTGCTATAAAAACAGATGGACCGTTACTGGCTCAGTTCTCAACTTAATGACTACATCTATTTTTAAATCTTAATGTTTAAATTAGATTATCCCATATTCTTCAGACTTGTTTTGTTTATATTTCAGAGTTATTTTGGGAAACACTACTGCCTTCTCAACACTGAGTAAGAATGCAGAACAGAAAAGTTTTCTAGAAGCAAGCCTTGTCACCTGCTTTAATAAACATCAGCGGGAATGGGTTTTGACAACTGTACGGCAAGCACAGAACTGCTGTCTGGCAGACACCAGGGCACTGAGCTCAAGTGCTGCGCACACACTGTTTCGTCTGTTGACACGGTCAACAGCATGTAAAAATGCTCCTGAATTCCCAAAAGCTTTTCATTAGCTTTTGTACCCAGTTAATCCAATACATTCTTGAAAAATCCTGTGTTGTTCTGCATAGTTTAAATATGACTGCTGACTGGGCTGGCTGCTGCCAATAGCACAGATGACACTCAGTGCACGACAGCCCAGAGAGCAGCGCACAGGCCGTGTCTTTCCTGTGGGCAAGCATTAGACTTTAGGTACAAGTACAGAGAAGTCACAATTTAGCTACAAGCTGGGGTTAAACCACGACATGACGGTACATCCGTGTATCTAGAACAATATTACATGCACAAAATGAAGTAAATGAGCATGCCCACAACACAGATTGTATCAGGATAGTTCAGTTGAGCATACTAAAGCTAGCACACACACATTTGCACAGACCTCCCAGATGTTCCTCCCACTCATACACTTCAGACTGATTCAAACAAAGGCTGAAGATTGCTCGGTCTTCAAAAAATGAAGTCATTAGATGAACCTCAGCTGGGCATGGAACTTTATCTGGGTGTGCCACCGTGCCACCATGGGTGCACAGCTTTCAGTTATTCCACTTATGGTTCAAGCCACCTAAGTCTAAGCAAACCTCACTCTGGAAGCCATGGTAATGCAGGTATAGCACCGTGCTATGACAAAGGTACTGACTGAGGGCAGTGTCTAGAGTGCACCACCTTCAGCCTGCTGCTGGCACTTTTTGAGCAAGATCACACAGATCTGTTTGCCAAAGGTTTTACAGACAAGCCACTAGCTCTTGTTTCTGATTTAATGCTCACTTCTTAAATTTCTGTATTTAGAAGCCAAATTCATGGCTATTGGCATTATTCAAGAAACTTACATGCATAATTAAGACCATAAAAATCAACAATCCTTTTTGTTCAATTAGAAACACAGTTAGAAGGGAAAAAAACCCCCACCTTAAAATGCACAGTAAATTTATTATAAGCAGAAAATACTTGGATTAATTCTGAATCAAGTAAGAAATTTTACTGCTTAACTGAATTCAGCAGGGATATTACCTAGGTATGTACTTCCTGAGCAGCTAGTGAAATGGTACAATCTTCTAGCAAAACTAGCACAATCAGTAAGTGTTCACCTCATAGAGAGAAAAAAAAATGATTCATTTGTTGCACAGCTTCTACAAGTAATAAAAATACTGGCACTGCATTTACAGCAGATCATACCATTTATTGTCAAAATCATAGAATGGTTTGGGTTGGAAGGGACCACAAGGATCATCTAGTTCCAACCCCTCTGCCATGGGCAGGAACACCCTCCACTAGACCAGGATGCCCAAAGCTCCATCCAACCTGGCCTTGAACACTACCAGGGATGGGGCATCCACAACTTCTCTGGGCAACCTGTTCCAGTGCCTCACCACCCTCACAGTAAAGAATTTCTTCCTAATGTCCAATCTAAATCCCCCCTCTTTCAGTTTAAACCCATTACCCCTTGTCCTGTCACTGCACTCCCTAAGAAACAGCCCCTCTCCATCTTTCCTGTAGATCCCTTCAGGTACCAGAAGGCCACAATTAGGTCTCCCTGGAACCTTCTCTTCTCCAAGCTGAACAACCCCGGCTCTCTCAGCCTGTCTTCACAGAAGAGGTGCTCCAGCCCTCTGATCAACTCTGTGGCCCTCCCCTGGACTTGCTCCAGCAGCTCCATGTCTTTCCTGTACTGGGGACCCCAGAGCTGGACGCAGTACTGCAGGTGGGGTCTCACGAGATTGGAAGAATTGCATATAGTTACAAAAATATCTTCCAATAAGGACAGGTGCAGGGTTTTTATATATTTTTTTTGTACAGGTCCTTTTCTTCATTTGCTATCTCCATCAGTCTGCCTAAACTGACTCTGATACTCCTTATCTATTTGTTGTTCTGTTTCCTTGATATTAGCTGAGAACCATAGTCAAAGATCACCTGAACTTGTTGTTCTGGTTGACTTTTAACAAACATAATAAGAACAGTTCTGTTTGGAGGAGATTTAGGTTTTTTGAATACAGTACATACCAGTTCCTTTGCTTACATATGGAGGCTTGAAGAATTTCACAATGCCGTACAAATTCACTATAGTTCCATCTTTAAGATGATTCAGAGGAGTATACACATATTTTGGTGCAACAGACTGGAAAGGCATGATAAAATCAGGGAACACAAGAACATATTAGTCAAATGTTAATCCAGAATTTTGTCTTTTAACACCATCCACCCTCAGATATGCTTTACTTTGTCTTAGGGAAAAAAACAAAGTTTATCTATTGTTTTTTCTATCTTACTCACTTTAGAATCTCTAAAGATAAATACATATATATATTCACAGGCAATAAAGCATTAAAGAAAGTTATTTTTCATATTTTATTCTGTTTTCCAGGTATATTATTCGAAAAAATAAAAACTAAAATGACTGCTGGGATTAGAGTATGGAAGTAAAATAAAAAGGAAAGAGAAAGAATTCCACATATTCTTATTTGCATGCAGTTAGTCTCACGTGGTTTAAAACCATCCCAAATATAAACTCACCACAGACGCAGTTTCTGAAGCAGCATTTGTTCTCGGTTTAGTATAAATCTGAGGAGAAAAAACTTGATTAGAAAACTGAAGGCTTTGCAAATACAACATCTGATAACTCTAGAGTAGATACAATGCTATGAGCAGATACAAAACAGCACTACAGACATTTTGCTAGATGTATCACCTCTGAAATTAGTAAAATTTTATCCTACAGAAAAAAGATAATAGTTACTCCAATTACACTCAGATAAAAATCTCCTTTAAGTAACACAAACATTTTCTAAAGCAGAAATGCACTTAGTTGAATATGTCAGGTCACATCAGTAGACTCAGCATTTGAAAGTCAGAAGCCACAAATTTAAAACTGTACTTGCTTAACAGAGAACTAAATGGGTTTAGGTTTTGTACATGTCAATGCTTAGAGCAGATCTACTTTCAGTGACTTGTTATGCTCCTTAGGGAGAAAAAAAAAATTAAAAAAAAAATGGTCAAGGCAAATTAACCAGAATAGGATAAATTCTTTTTAAAGGGAGTTCCTAAGCTTTTAGATCCACACGTATAAGCTAGACTTATCTTCAGCGTAAGGTCTTTTAAAGAACTAATGGTGGTGGTCGGATGTTAATGCTAACGCATACTCACTCAACAATGAGAACCGCAGGGCTCAGCTGCCATCCTGATGCACCACCACAGCCTGTCTGCGGGACACAGGGCCCCACATCACAGCTGTGCATTGCCTCAGCAGTGCAGACTCCCACTAGGGACCTGGTTTTGCTCTCCACCCTCAACTGCATTCCTCAGGCTAGTTTACTTCCATCTATTCATTTTAAATAGTTGGGTGAACATTTATAATTGAGAAAGTGAAGTACACAAAAAATGCAGGTCATTTGTATTAATTTTAAGCATTCAACGAGCGTGTCAGTAAACTAAGTGCCGCAAGCTCAATTTTGTCGTCAGTGATGCTGCGCACCTCCTCAGCACAACCTACACATGCAGTGAGCTGCACATTTGCCTTGGGATTAGACTACATGTCATGATGTCCTGCCAATACTCAACCGTGTGCCTCATGTAGCACCTAAAATCTAGGTACATTTAGTTTAGACACATTCGCCCAGACTCAGGGCACAGTTTTGCTATGTATTACCATGAATGAAACTTACTTTTTCTACCTATATATATGATTGTTATCAATAGATAATATCATGAAACAGTCTGCATTGTAATTTTAATTCATTCTGTTTCTCAGTGAACTGCATGCCAAGTTTTACTTATCAATTGAGGTCAATTCTGGAGAGAAAAAAGAAAAAAGATCTTTCTGAAATGAAAAAAATGTATTTTCTTAAAATTATTGTCAGACAACAATTATACAGACAAAAGTTCAAACTTTTACTTTGGCACACAATTTTAGTAAGTCTCTTCTATGGGTGATTTTGGGTTTAAGTTTTTATAATTATTTCTAAATTTGTTTTAAAATCTGATGGATGGGCTTGAAGGAATCACCACATAGTATAATGCTGTATTGCTCTCCAGTAAAGGTGCCTCTTCCTTTCCATCGACTACAGAATGGATTTTGCAGCATTGTTCCTGAGAATTTAGTACAATGCTATCACCCTTTCTTTTTGAGCAATAGCAGACAATTACAGTGATCAAAAGTGTGCAACACTATCTCACTAGATGCCTGTAACTGGTGGAATAACTTTTATAAGAAATATCAGAAACATCCCACTGAATTGGCTGACAAAGTTTTTGAAACCTTAGTTTTATTATGCACCCAGCTCCCCTCCCTCCCTCAAATACAGATTTCCAAATATACAATAACAGCCTGAATCATTTGGTATTTAAACTTCTGTAATTTCTTTAAGTCAAAAACTTTTAAAATACTAATGCTTAGGATTAAAAAGAATAACAAACATTTCTTGAAGAAAGACACAGCGGCCCCAAACAACATGCACTGCTGATGTATTACCACAGACAAATAGAAGCAGCAGCCAAAGAGGGTAACCTCCACTCCCACATCTCACCAGATGGAAGCATTTAAGATGAACAGTATTGAGTGAGAATAGTACAAAAGAACAAATGTTTTCCTCAGAAAAAAGGGTGCAATTCTCTTTTAAAAATTAAGTATCTAGGAATCCATGTATTTCAAAGGCAAAGTGGAAGGACGGGAGATAAATCAGTTACAAATTCATAGCCCAGAGAAAATTAAAAATTACAGACCTAGAACAGCTCTTGCACCCTCTACCTTGTCTGCATTACTGCATTGTGTTACGGATAAAAATGGTTTAAGCAGCTCCAGGGATCTGTCCAGAGCCAACTAAGGTCAAGCTTCTGCACTCAAAATGTAGAAATTGACCTGGGAGAGCAGAGATAATTTGGGTCTTGCATGGTGAGGGTTATTATAGAATTGCACATGTACGCACAAAAATTGTTTCCTTATGGGCATGCTAAAATAATCTGTAGCACTTCAGATTCTAATAGATCTTCTTGTTTCTTCTACTGTGAAGTATGTTAGTGTTTGGGGGGGAAAAAAAGGTAAAAAACACTGGGTACCCACGTACATAAATGTCTGATCCAGCTTCTTCAGACACTTCCAGGTGGCAACCATGTCTACCATCCTCTCTTGCTGTAGGTGATTTTGCCAACTTAAATCCTGCAACTACGAAGGTGTCCTACGGGGAAAGGGTGATAAACAGATGATTACATAGGCAGTATCATGTACTCTATTTTAAGAGTATGTGATGTGAAATTTCACTCTGAAGTCTCAAGACATTAAAGAAACAAAAATCTTGACTAAATTTAAAACACTGCCTTTCTCTACTTAGTTCTTCTACCCACAGAATGCATATTTCCAACCAATGCCAGGAAGCCTTTTTTTTTTTTTAATTCTTCCTCCCAAATTCCACTAAAATTTTCACACTCTTGATGGTACCTGTGACTGAGTGCTAATTTTGACATGGGCTAGAGGGGAAGAGTCACACTGAATAAAGCAAAAGAATCATTCCCCTTTGAATACACTGAAGACTGACTCCTTTCTGGATCAGCAGCCACAAAAGACTCTTTTCTCAGAGCTTATTTCTTATTGAGTTACTTTGAAGAGACTCTCCTTGTACGTATTTTCTGTTTTGGTTCGATGAACATCTTCCAATTTCTCCCTTAAGTGTCAAATAGGTAGGTCAATCAATAGACAGGTTTCTGGTAGCAAGAGACACATTACAAAGTTCTCTGGCACCACTCCTAAGATTCTGCCATGGGAAGCAATTGCATTTGCAACTGAACTTTCACTTTGGCATGAAGTTGCTCAGACACCACAAAGTGAATAAGAAAAGGATGATTTAAGGGGTAAATGACTTAAGTTCCTGCAGCGGCTCACTCTTTAGTAGCAACCTTACCAAAAAAAAAAAAGAAGAAAACAAAAGCGAGAAGACAGAAACTACATGTAGGAGCTAGAGATGATAAAGGTATCTGACCAAAGACAATGCTGGGAATTCTGACACAACGTAAACCTCTTTATACTCAGCTCCTTTAGTACCTGAACTGTATAGCAGGGTTGTACCAGTGTGATCCATTCCAATAAACATATCAGACTCAGAACCCTATTTCTATTTGACCTTCCACCAAAAGCACTTCCATAAGCTTTTACTGAATGACTTTTGTTCACGTGCTTATTTGATTACAATAAATAAAAGAGTTTTCTGATGAAAGTTGACAGTTTTAGCCAAATACTGCAATACGATGGCTCTTTTTCGCTATTTCAGCAATCTGACAATGCTACTCTAAATGATGTAAGATCCAAAGCTTCAATGTTTTGTGCAAGGAAAAGGCTGCTACCAGAAGTGACAGTGATATATTTTGCTATTAAAGGCTTTAAAAAAAAAATTACCGCAGAAAACATAAGTTTGATCAGACAGTTTAATACACAATGAAACTACTTAGGGCAGGGTGATTTTTCAGGTAGTGCCATAAATGGGACTACAACGTATACTTTGGCTAAAAGATAATATGTAAGTCACTTAAGTGGAAGTCATACTCAGAGCTAAGGAAGTTAAAATGGATCAGAACAATTAGATAACTCAATATTCCTCGCTCCTGGAACATACTGCCCTGCTAACATACATTAAAGTTGTTTCGTTCTTTCCAGATACATACACACACACACAAACACACAAGCTTCAGGAAACTCAGCTCTTTTGCAGAAACCAGGTGTTAGAATGTGTCTTTCCTTTCACTGTTGCTGATGCTGCTCATGGTGCTCCTTCAACAGCGGAATCAACCTTCAGCTAAAAAGCTTTGCTCTGCTATACAATATCCCCATTTCAGCATTTTATTAGATTGCAGGCTGCACAAGATTCTGGGACTTGGTTGCTGAGTCAGAGTTGGAGCTCTGTACAGCTGACTTGTCTCATTCTCCCATGTCAGAAGGAACTTGAGAATTACACAAGCCTTTACACAGGTTGGTAATAAATGGAAAGTTTTCAGTGAATATTAGATCACTGGTGATTCATATAACATGACATTCAAAAACACCTGTGAAAAGACTGTGCAACTCCAATGATAAAAAAAGAGCGCAACCTCACAATCTATTTTTACAGGTAGAAAGAACAGGTATAGTCACAGATTTGTTACAAATTCACAGTCAATTTTGACAGGTTGTGACTTGCAATTTCTAAACATGCAAAAATGTACATAATGCTTGCACTGTGCTTTGAAATGTAATGCTATATTAGTTTTCATAATAGACTGGTTTCCATTTCACCTTTAGCTAGGAGTAAGTATCAGAAGTTCTCTTATAATTTGCTTAGGAATCAAAGTCATTTACATGAAGTGGTGGATTTTCACATCAGCAGAACAGTATTATATTGCACATATATATATTAAAAAAAACCTAGCAATTCGACCAACATTTTTGAACAGCAAAAAAAAATAATCCTATTCTCCTCATTCAAAAGAAGTGAGAAATAAGGAAGGACACTATTTTCCCTGATGGGTATTCTGTTACAGAACCAGAAGACTCTCAGGAGACAAGAACGATGTGGCTATTCATGTTTTTGGGCACAGCTTGCTCCTCTTCTCCCCCCAGGACAATTAGCTAAATCTGTTACAGTATGGGAAGCATGATACAAAAATCTACAAAACTGAAGTTTGAAATTGTAAGCAGCAAACAAAAAGTAACTGACCTGACTGAAGCAATTCTTTAATGGCTAAAACTTTGTAGGTTGGGGTTTGTTTTTTTCATTTTTAAAAATTAAATCTATTTCCTAACTGTCGAACTGCAACTCTGCTGCTTTCAGAAATCATTCTGTTTCCTCAGATTCAGATTCTTCCAAAACCAAAACTTCATTTGAGACATATGGAAAATACCATGAAGATTCAGTTCACTGGGGAAGATCAAACACTACAGTGTTTTATTGTGCTCTGACTGTCTAAGGGTTGTAGCTGTGGATTATGGTTTCCTACTCAGCTCTTTACTGATCTATCTTCTAACTGCTGCTCAGGGTCTTTGTATTTTTATCTGGACAATATAACTGATTTGTTCTTTAAATTTAAAATGATTCTGCAGCTTGTATATTTAACAAATTAGTTCAGGAACTTCCCATCCTGGACTCACTGTCAAAATCCTGTGGAATTGAGAAATTTGTATAGACTGTCACTTCTTATTTTATAGATATCTGACAACTGTAAAAGATTTTTCTGCCCTAAACAGACTGAACTGATTTTGCTGATCTTTAAGGCATGTTTCTCTCTTTACCATGCTGTATGACAAACATTAAAACAAGGCTTTGATTCACAGCAGAATCCCACTCTCTGACCTGCACACCTTACCACCCACCTCAAGGCCTCTCCAAGTTGTTCCCTCAAGCTCCTATGTGCCAAAGGGATGAAAAGGGCCGTGCACCAATACTGAAGTGAAATTAACAACACAATCTCTAGACACGTTCTACTAAAAGGATCTAGGTAGTTTTTATTCCTTATGGCTAAATTAATTTGAAAGAATTCTGTGAAATCCTTCATTCACAATCACTAGGTGTTACTGACTTTTCTTTCACGTAACCTATGCTGGTTGGAGGAGAGATCCTAGATGTAAACAGAGGAGGATGTCCTATAGAATCTTCTCGCTCTTATCCAGACTGTTATTTAATAGATTACACACTACAGATAACATACGCTTCCCAAGATCTACCATTACGCTATTTGTCAGAGCAAGCACCTTTTGCTAGAGAATGTTTCTTAGACTCAGCAATTTCTTCAAAAACAAAGTTTAACCCATTCAGTTCATGACACAAGCTCAACTAGCTGTTGATGGAAGCCACATGGTAAATAATGCCAGAAAAATGCCTCAAAATACAAGGAATTGCATTGCTAAGCAAGACTTCTAAAGACATTTACAGATTTGTTAAAAATACAGTAAGCATTACTAATATTTATTTAATGTGAATTATTACTGTTCACAGTATTTCTCCTTATTAATTTAATATTTAATAAAACAAATCATGTGACTGGAAATAAGGCAAGACTGACAGAGAAGGGTCTACAAAGATACATGCCAACATCTTTCATTTCCTTGGGAAGTTTTCACCTATACAGGATCCTGCAATTTTTTTTTCTTTTGAAATGCTGCACTAGGCCACAACTGTAACTATTAATTGTTCACTAATATTTACAAAAGCGGTAGTTTTTTAGTCTTGTTTTTTACAGAGATGAATTTCACTGTCAGTTTGTCCTACGTGTTCCGTAACTTTCAAACTC
Organism: Psophia crepitans; assembly: GCA_013399095.1. Classification (NCBI taxonomy): domain Eukaryota; kingdom Metazoa; phylum Chordata; class Aves; order Gruiformes; family Psophiidae; genus Psophia; species Psophia crepitans. Next base: position 41,278 of record VWZZ01005775.1, on the reverse strand, counting down.
TTTACTGCCTTCAACTAAAATTCGAAAAAGTGATAACAACCTCAAAACAGTTACATCGTTGTTGGGAGAAAAAAAAAAAAAAAAAAGAGAGACATTAAACCTTTTCTTGGGCAAAATACCTTTTTTTAATCCACCTGAAGAGGCAGCCAGCATATGTCAACTGCTGTTTGAGGACTGTCTAAGTGATAAAAGCAACAACTAAACATACCTTTCCTTCTTTCTGACCTATACATATTCATCAAATCTGTTTTAATTTAGTCAGATTAACAATGTTGAACACACAAATTCAAAAGTTTTTGATGTCTGAATATTTATAAGCACATAATTATATAAAAAAATTTAATATAGGTCACATTACATAAGCAACTCAGCTCTAATTATAGTTGTAATTCTTGAAATTAGCAGCTTCAGTCCCATGAATCTCATGAACTGATGCATGTATCTTTGAAGCTCGTACAAATCTGGGTGTAAGCTACTATCCAGAAATAGCAAGATCACTCTCAAAGAATATAAATAGGGCTGGGAACCAAGTGAAAGTAATTATTTAATAGTAGACTTACGTAAAAAGAATATGCGTGTGTCTGGACTGAAATGAAAATGTTCCATAAGTTCAGAGCAACTTGGACTTTAAGTGACATTTTGATGTCATGCCCTAAGGTCTGCTATAATTTTTACCCTTTTTCAACAACCAGAGTTCAGGTGTACTAGTCCAATTCGAGCTGAAACACCCTGATGGAATTCTAACTAAGCCATTGCTATTTCCATATTTGAGAAAGCCCGTAACTCTTCTGCATAACAAATATTTCTAAGAATGTGAAAACAAAGCCCTATTTTCTTCACTAAACAGGTTTCCACCTTTTTGATGGAGAAAGATTTTTTACTAAGGCCTGTAATAACAGAACAAGGGGTAATGATTTTTAAACTGAAAGAAGGTAGATTTAGATTGGCCATATGAAGAAATTCTTTTTCTATGAGGGTATCGAGGCACTGGAACAGATTGCGCAGAAAGGTTGTGTTCCTGTCCCTGGAAGTGCTCACGGCCAGGTTGGATGGGGCTTTGGGCAACTGGTCTAGTGGAGGGTGTCCCTGCCCATGGCAGTGGGCTTGGAACTAGATGGTCTTTGTGGTCCCTTCCAACCCAAACCATTCTATGATTTAGTGTGAATTCATATTGCAAATGAAAAAGCACTAACATGATCTCATGAAGTATTGCACAGTAATTTTTGTTTGATATCTGGCTAATATTGAAATGTCAGGAAACTGACAGGCTATCTGATAAAAACTATTAAGTTGAGGTAATTGTTTTCAGCTTGTTTCCCTTCCTTATTTGCAACACTGTCTCACAAACTCACAGGCTGACTTGCCCATGTCCCTTACCATGCAGCTAATCAAACCAAGCTTGTATCTCTGATGAAGCAAGATGACAGCACTCAGACAATAAAGAAAACATAGTTTTGAATTAATTTAAAAATAAAAAAGCTTCTAGTCTGTCTTATGTCAATTTAATTCTAAAATCTGTATTATCAAATGGCAATAGACATTCAAATTATGAACATAAATGGGTGACTTCTCTATCATCCATATTCCTGATCCTCTACTTGCTAGGTAAATAGCACTGACAACCAATTGCTTTCTTTCAATATTAGATAGACAGAATTTACATACGTAAATACTTTTTCTTTTTTTCTAGTTCACATTTATAGATTTGAACTGACTGAATAGACTATTTCTAATTTTGGTGATAGCTATACAAAGAGAAGATAAGAAGTCAACATATTATCTGTGGAAAACAATTCCTAAAGTGAGAAAATATACACGCATGTTTTACCCCATGGCGTATAACTTTTGCACACTCCCCAGCCATTTTTCCGTATATCAAAATATTGACGCTGTTGATCCGTGAACTTCCATGGATGTTATCCAAATCTAGAGAGGAAAAAAGCAGAAGAAATCCCAATCACCATAACTTCTCCAAAACAAAACAGCAACGGGAAGAGATTTCAAAAGTAAATTAATCTATAGTCTAACACTTTTCATTCCAAATAATCTACAAACAGAAAATCCTTTATACAGTTATACAGCTACTTTTGTGTGCTAACTACAGGTACATCAAGCAAAATATTCTTTATAAAAGGACCATTTAAAACGTGCACACGTTATACATCAGTGTACATTAAACAAAAATGAGAAACATTTCCACTTGGAAAATTGAGTGCATAGTGTTATAGAAGAAAAATTATCCAGTCACATTTGATTTTTGTTTTGACATTACAGATGCTGGGGCCCATCCTCTTCAACATCTTTGTTGATGATTTAGATGAGGGAATTGAGTGCACCCTCAGTAAGTTTGCAGACGACACCAAGCTGGGGGGAAGTATCGATCTGCCGGAGGGTAGGATGGCTCTGCAGAGGGACCTGGACAGGTTGGATCGCTGGGCAGAGGCCAACAGGATGAGGTTCAATGTGGCAAAGTGCCGGGTCCTGCACTTTGGCCACAACAACCCCAGGCAGCGCTACAGGCTGGGGGCGGGGTGGCTGGAAAGCTGTGTAGAGGAAAAGGACCTGGGGGTGTTGATTGATGCTCGCCTGGACATGAGCCGGCAGTGTGCCCAGGTGGCCAAGAAGGCCAACAGCATCCTGGCCNAAACTGGTGAAGGGTCTGGAGCACAGGTCTTATGAGGAGCGGCTGAAGGAACTGGGCTTGTTTAGTCTGGAGGAGGCTCAGGGCAGACCTTATTGCCCTCTACAACTACCTGAAAGGAAGTTGTGGCGAGCTGGGGGTCGGCCTCTTCTCGCAGATAACTAGTGACAGGACTAGGGGGAACAGCTGCAAGTTGCGCCAGGGAAGGTTCAGGTTGGAGATGAGGAGAAATTTCTTCTCAGAAAGGGTGGTCGGGCATTGGAAGGGGTTGCCCAGGGAGGTGGTGGAGTCACCGTCCCTGCGGGTGTTTAAGGAAAGGTTAGATATGGTACTTAGGGATGTGGTTTAGTGGGTAATAGGTGGTGGGGGGATGGTTGGACTAGATGATCCTTGAGGTCACTTCCAACCTTAATGATTCTATTCTATTCTAACACAGATCATATTGTAGGACTATATAAAATGGAGATACTCCAGACACAGACACATCAAAAAATAGCCTTCCAGGACGACTGAGGCAGAAATTATGTTGTTATTTAAAAATGCTGTTACTGTTTCAGAAACAACACTAACGATTCAGATGCACAAACTTATTTTTTGGAGCTGTGGAGAATGTGCAGAAAATCATGGCCCTCTGAACAGCCATGTGAAATTAGAAAGACTCAAGGAAGTTTTGCATCCCTCTTTGGGAACCCTGATGCCAGCAGAGAAACTGTCTCAGGTGCCCCAGCTCCATTCACCTCTGCTAACATGAGTCAAAAACAGTATCGCCAGGCAGGATCCGCACCCCCCAGCCTGATCCTTGGTCACTGTCACAGAGTTTGTAGAATCAGGAAGGCTCAGAGGGAGCATGTCACGATTCTCTAATCAGTGTAAGGAAGGAGCTGAGAAGGAAATGGAAAGTTCCTTGAATCCAACCTAGACTCCTTACTAATGATGTCATGTTCCTCTTTCCTGGAGGGGTTGATGAGCTTTGGACTTAAAAGGGACATATTTTTTAGTATCATTTATTACATGATGAACAACTTAAGTCTTTGAATGTGTCCCTGTATCTACTGATATTTGAATGCCCGAGTAATCAGGTGAAATTCCATTTTTTGACTGCTTAGGTTAAAACAGAATGAAACACAAGTATTTTGCAGCTAATCAACATACTGACCTATATTAAATGTGCACTTACACAGTACACACTACATACATGGTAACTATTGTGTATTTTTCTTAGTCCTTCTTTATGATAAGCAGTTTAAAAATACACCATTAAAGCTGTACATATAGCTAATGCACTTCCAGTACAGTATTTTAAAAGATAGTGCAACAATAAGTCTACTGAAATACAAAGACTGTATTGTTTCAATTAACTTGCCTGGCATAAGTTTAAAATACTCTATTTTTGTAGAGAACAAACACTTTTATAGAGGATTTTAAATATGACATGTTACTGAACACTGAAAAAGCAGGTACTACTGATGTAATAGCACATTACTAAAAAAAGTGTCAAAAAGTTCAACAAAATAAATTTAAATGTGTACTTAAATGTCGTACCTTGAAGGACAACCTTGAAAAAGTCCGTCCCATCTCCGAGTTTTGTTACTGGGTAGGAAAGAACAACCATTCCCTAAAAAGTAAAAGGAAAAAACAAATATGAACTAAGGCTATACGCCTCTAAGTTACTGAAACACTCATAATAGCTGAAACATCCATAAGCTAAAAAAAGGTCGAATTGAAGCGGTAAGTGCAAATTACCATCTGAATTCTTGAAAAAAAAACAAACAAAAACCATAAAAACTGCTAAAGACAGGATTGAAGAGCAAGATTCTTAGGATATAATAAAGGAAATATTCCATGGCAATACTGCTCAGATGCTACTGACTAGATGATAAGCGTAGACTAAACAATGAAATAGAAACTATAGAATAGAATAGAATCATTAAGGTTGGAAGAGACCTCAAGGATCATCCAGTCCAACCATCCCCTCACCATCTATTAACCACCTTTCACTAGTTACAATAACAGCACAAAGGCTACAGTTTTAGCACAAAGTCTGAAAGACGGCTAAAAAGGTAGAGTGATCAAAATCCTAAGAGATAGAGCAATTTCTCCAAAAATACTGGCAAAGGATTACAACACAAATATCAAAACAAAACCACAGTCAGGAGATAAAAGATGTACATGATGATAAATAATCTTCCATGAAAAATAAAAGAATTCAACCGTACAGATGGGAGAACAGTATTACAAAGAGTGACATTAATTTGTTAATAATATAAATGCTGTGAAAGATGCTAAGGTTCTATTAATTATGTAAAAATACTCTCTTTATAGTGAAGTTCAAGTTACAGTGAAGCAAAAATTACAGGCCAAACTCAGTTATGTTAACATCTCTTGGAAACAAAATGTGTTTTGTTAGAAAGATGGTATCTCATCAAAAAAGGTTTTCCTTCAACAGTAGCAAAAATGTTAGTCAAATCTATTCTTCCACAGTATGGCAGGTAAAGCACTGTTATCCTTCTCAAGGATAACAACACAGAAATTGGTTCAATAAAGAAAAATATAAAAATTTGAAAATCACCTCTATGAACCATTTAAGAAAACTACAAAAACAGCACAGGAAATAAAATAAAAGGTTTCTTGTAAAGAGACAGCAGGGGCAATCTGTCTATAAATGCACAAAAGCAACACTAAGAGCATAGCCAGGTAAATCATATGATTTTATAGTACACACATTCAGTGGGAAGCTTGACTCAAATGTTAGTAAACACATTTTAAACCAAATTAGGATAAAATATACAGCAGTGAATTGCTACTGCAGAGGCTTTTCCAAGTAACATTAGTCCTACAGCATGTTAACTGAGGAGGAATCCAAATCAAATTCAACAATTTATTTTACTGTATCTTTTATAAAGAAATACTAACACTCCACAAATCATCCTTTTCCAACCCAAAGTATATTTTAATTTTCTCACACTAAAAAAAAAGACACATTGAACTAGATTTAACATGTACCCTACTGCTTTATCACTTTTGAGGCAACGAAAGCAAAGAGAACTATGACTGTAGGTTTTCAACAGGTAAGTTCCTACTTTTCACAGGGAAGACTAGTAAGTTTTCTAAGGAGACGTAAGTATCAATTAATTATTTTAACAATCAGCATCCGTAGAATAATGTTCTGAGATATGTCCATGAATACTAACAACAAGATTCGTGACTTGTTTTCAAAATTACAACTTTCTTTAAAATTTCAATTATTATATATAATTGTTCCTCCTGAGATTGTTCTTCTTGAACTATACTCACAGGTAAATAAAATACTACAGAATTTCTCTTATAATAAAATCTCTGCAGTGAAACAAAGTCACCTCAGGACCACTCTGTATTTACATACATACTTTTTTCTGACTAAAGAAATTTAAATCCACACAAGCATACTATTTAAAAGCAGAATACATTGATGAGATAGAGACTGCTGTCTAACCACTTCTACATTTTGGTTTTCTCTTACATCCTGCTATCTTCCAGTGAGTTCTCAAATACCGGCACCACACTCTTCACTATAACAGTGTCGCCCTACCACTTTCCTTTGTATCCCAAACACCTAATGCTCCAGTTCTCTTCTTCAGCAGAAATACTATGCACTGCTTTCTCAACACATCCGAAACTCTTGAGCTCCATCTTCAACAAAACCTACCTCAGCAAAACCTGCTCAAATTCACTCCTCCCCCACAAATCCTGCACTGCTTATTGAGCCCAGAGAAACTTCTTCCAAAACCCTCCCCATCCCATATGCCACTCGACTCACTCTCAAACTGACTATGTGCAATTCCTGTAGTCAATCTGCCTCTTCCTTGTTGCAGCCTCATTCCTCAGCCTGGTCCAACAGCTGATTTGGCAGCTGATTTTCAGGTTTGGTTCAGCTTTGCCACAGCAAAATCTAGAGGGTGATGAATTAACAGGGGGAGGCATTAGGTGCATTTAGGGGACATCATGAAGATGTATTGACATTGCTTGTACTGTGTTCCCACAAATTTAAATTAAAATTTGTATTGCTCAGGGGGATGCCAGAAAGCAAAAAAGTTTCAGAAGAATGAAAGGACTGAGGCACACAAGCCAGACAAAAGCATCGTGGATGTTTTCGTTGCCATTTTGCAGAACACAATAAAAATCCTCCTCTACCCTTCCTCCCTCCTCAAAGCAGGACCTCATCCCTATTTTGGCAGGTCTAGAGTGAGTGTGCTGTGCCACCACTAAAGTAACCTAACATCAGCACATTCTAAGGTTCACTTAAAGCTCAGGCTGCAGAACAGGATTTTTCTACGTATTTAATGGTGCATTAGCACCAGCTTTTCAGCTCTCCAGTTGCACTGGTTTTATGCCAAGCTGTTTCAGTCACCTACTAATCCACGTCAGTGGCAGCAGCATGAAGTTCTCTTAACACAAGGCAGAAGTCCGAGAAAGAGATTGTATGTACTTCCTCTTTCAGCAATCAGCTATAACACTGCAGGTATGTTTTAAATCACAGTCTGGTAATAATTGCTCTGCTTTCCTAATGGAAACATTTATTTTGGCAGAAACATTTTCTCATTTATTATCTATTTTTGCCTACTTCAACATTTCCCTTGTGAACAAGAATCCCTGTTCTTCAGTGTCACGGGTGCTTGCAGACATAGCTTTCAAAAGCAGGAAAGCCTATATGCCCCACAGGTGAATGGAGACAGAAAAACTACACCCTGAGGAACAAAACCCCTGTTTACTAGCAGCATTGGTTATCGATGTTTCCATTTGTTCATTTACAAGACCTAAGGGAGGCTGGATCATTCCCAATCAAATCACCTCCTATCACGCTCTACTGCTGTCTGCTCCAAAAAAGGGCAGGTTTGCTTCTTTGCTTTACCTACTTGTGCTACACTCCTTGTATCTCTCTGATAACCATAAGGAACCAGTCCAGAGAGCAAAGGCAGCAGCAAGCTACCCTCTTTGCATCAATATGGACACTCTTCTGCCAGTCTGTTTCTCATGAACGGGCTCATTGCAGGCTCGGAGAAACACTAGGGCTGGAACTAGGAATATATAGCTGGAGAAGCAAAAATGGGTTTTGGATACAGAAAATCATTAGGCCCGTTCAGCTCATATTTTTAAAACAGCTGTGCCATTTTTGAAGAAATCAAACCACCTAAGGTTTTCTACAGAATTAGGTGTCATTCTATACCCTCACCCCCCCTCCCCTTTTTTTTTTTTTTTTTTTAACAGGCTGAAGACAAGCCTGGGATGATGTTGATTTTTTGCCCCTTAAGCATCAGGGATCATTAAAAGGATTTTTAAAACCATTCACAAAAAAAAGTTAAAGAGGTTAAAAAAAACAGCTTAAGAACGGCCACTGCATTTTACAGAATATATTTGTTTTAGGAATAAAAAAACATTTCTGCATTTCACTAGTACACCAGGATTGTACTTCCAATCAGAAATATATCTGGGACTACGGTAAAATATTAATCCACACTTGATTAAAAAAAATCTAACTGTATTTTGATGCAGAAAGCTGCTACAGAGTCCTCTGTACATACAAACAGATAACGCATTGCTTCATACACGAAAACTCCTTTAGAAGTCATCAGTCTGAAATCTAATCTTTATCAGAATGGTGGTGCTTACTACTATTTTTCAGAAACAAAAATATCACTTAACTCCCCCAATCCCTCCATTTTCAGTACAGCCTCCTGCCTATTAATGCGTTTTTAAATGGGCCCACAGTTTAGAAACAAAGAAAAGAAAAACTCTTATAAAATTTAAATATGACAATGTAAGAGGACGGGGCGGAACTGTGAATCAATGAAGTTTACAGCAACAATGCAACCAAGTTCAATGGAGCCATAATTTTGCGTTGCTTAAGGATATGCAACAGATGCACACAGACACACAGCTGCAGCAAGTCACCAACTGAGCTGGAATATGCAGGTCTTTTATAAACATACCAGGAGATACTTCAAACTAAGCCAAAAATCTTTTATTAGTAAGTTACCTCAAAGTATTTGTTGGTATGATCAAAGCCTTCTTGCAAGTGTTTCAAATCCTCCTTTTGCAAATGGCTTGGCAGTGAAGCGTCAGATTTTCCTTTAATGATCTTCAGCAGCTGAACAGGCATAGCTGCTTTATCTAAACAAAAATAAGTAGACTCCTGAAGCTATTCAACTTGTTCAAATCAAGAGTTACTAGAAGTAGTAATTTACTAAAAAGGGGAGCATTTATCTATGTCTTTCAAAATAAGAAAGTTTAAGTAAGACTAAAATTCTTCAGAGGGACTGGCCTCATCTCTTAGTACCATGAATAGCATGAAGAGAGAAAGTAACATTTCTTTGGCAACAGACAGCCATCCAAATCAATATTTTGCAAACATTCCAAAATACTGCAATGGCAACAAAATATTACAGATTAAAACATTTTGATCAATGTATCAAACAAAAAAAAAAAAGAAAATAAGATGAGCATCTACAAATGCTAAACACTGAATGCACTGGAAAAAAAGCTAAGAAATGTGTGTCTGTTGGTTGTTCTCAGCGTGCTAGAAGTCAATTAAATAAATTATTGGTGAAATCAGTGTTATAATATTGAGAATGGGGGAGAGAAGAGTAGTCTATTATAGTGAAGCTACACATATGAGAAATACAAGAAAGTGATCTACCAACAAGTAGCTATTGCTACATTTTCTCATTACACAGTCATCTCATTTTTTTGGAGTACCTTTTTTTGCTGTACAATTTTTAAAATGAGTATCTACAGAAAAGTCACATCATTATTAATGGCCTGTTTTCAGTAAGTTTTAATAAACTAAGCAAAAAAATGCCTTCCATTTTCTCAAAACCCAGCTGGCAGTATTATAGTCACAGTCCTAATTTCAGACAGATTTTTATCAACTTTTATATGACACTGAAGAAAAAAAAAAGTACTTCCTATACTTTCAGATGGACACAAAAAACATCGGTATTCTACTAAAAAAATTACGTTTTCCTTTCCGTTCAGAAGTGCTTTTTCAGTGCAAGGCAGACTGAATTCTTACAAAATATTCACTTACAATTGAACATAAACGGGAAGCCACTGCAAAATGGAAAGACCACTGGATCATTAGTTATCAAGGTAAGTCAATGCATACAGGTGCAGACACTCAGCAATTTTAACAGATTTATTTTAAATACCTTATTGTTCGGAAAAAGAAAAAAAAAAATCTATGTTCCAACTCACTGTCACTGCAATATCCAAAGATATCGAACTTCATTTATTACTCATGACTATTCCCTAGGTGTCAATGACCATCCTTTCTCCTTCCTCATCTTCCAGGAAACTCCCCAGAGAGGTTATTCGTGTCTAACAAATATTATCAAGAGTTCACATTCACTAATCAGAATTCTATAAAAGAAAATGTTTCGGTTCAAGGATCTCTCAGCAAAAATGACTGTATATAGGATGACTGACTTTTGTTTTTCTCCTAGCTTTCAATTTACCCACCTCTTCTCCTTGCTTTGTTCTTATTTCTCATTATCCTATTGTGATTTGTTCAGCAATAAATTAATTTCCCCTAGTTTGAGTCTCTCTTGCCTGTGATGGCAACTGGTGAGTGATCTCCGTGCCCTTATCTCAACCCACAAGCTTTCCATTCTTATTTTCTCTCCCTGTCCTGTCAAGAAGGGGAAGTAATAGAGCATCTTGGTGGGCACCTGGGGCCAAGGCAAGGTCAACCCACCACAGCACGGAACTGGGAGGTACAACACTAGACAGCTTTCTATTTCTTTATTCAGCTGAAGAAAGGCCAAAAGCCTGGTGCAGAGATGCAGATGCTGTTCCCTCTGTTTACTGCTTTAACTACTGAAGTAGCAGGAGTTAGAATTTCTATAAAATATCACTAACTGATGCTAAAAATGATGCCTTTATCTGTATGGTTTCAAACATTAACCAGGATAGCATTGTCATTAGTTTACTAGGATGTCAAACCTATAGTGAAAAGAGCAACTATAAGTCTTACAAAGCTTTTCAGTCGAAAGTATCTACACCATATTCTAGGAGGCTGAGAAGGTGATCTATTCCACCTAGAAACAGTCACCTTCAAAGTTAATCAGTAATATTGATCTTCATCCAGCAAGACAATAATGAGCTAGGGAGACGTACAAAGTAACAGATTAACTTTTCTTTTTTCTTAATATAATTCTCCTTCTTACAGTACTTGAACAATTAAATAGAATTTTCCGGGGTTTTTTTCCCCCCACAGAGATGTCTCACAGCAAGATGCATTTTGTTACAATTCAAACGTAATTGTTAAAACTAAGAAAAGAATTGAGGTTTAAAATTCTGCAGCTCCCATGCTTTCATTTAAAAAGAGCCTTTGCCATTTATTATAATGGGACAAGTATTTCACATGTACCTTCAAGGCTACAAAGGAAAATTTCTAAAAAGAAGCCATATGTAAGCTGATGTACTGGCACCTGCCCATATTATTTATTTACTGTATACTCCTACAATTTAGGACTTTCATATGAACAGCATTCTAATAGAAAACAAGGCTTCTTTTTTCTCAGATCTTAAACTTCTGTATGTACAAAACTAAGGTCATGTATTTTAATTGTTAACCACTAAAGTTCCCAGATTCTTGTTCTCTGTAATTAAAAAAACAGAGACATAAGTATCCAGCTCTACAAGCTATGAAAGTAAATTTTCAAAACCAAACTGATACAGCAGCAGCTTCACAAATCTATACAAAGATAGATTTTAATGTGCTCTCCTGAAAAGCAACTAAGTGAAAATAAGCCTACCAAGTATCTTTGTTGTTCTCAAAAGGCTGACTTCATAACACGGACAAGAATCATTCCAACTTGAGTCTGCTGTTCAAGAGGTCTTTTAAGTGCTATTCATAGGGGTGGATTATAAAAAAAAAAAAAAAGAGGCTGCAAGAAAGGTAGACAGCCTCATTGGACACTCCTGGAAGAGGAGGGACTCACAACACACTAACACCTTTTGCCTTCCAACAGCTGAAGGTGACAAAAATATGGAGAGAGTGTCACCAAAACGCTTAATAACTCTAATAAGCAAAGAATTGTATGTAAGGATATACACTGTAGGAGAACCCAGAGTAACACTCTGGAAGAGAAAACAATACATATCCCTTGCTTAAGCAAGTGAAATGTAACACCGAGGATGGCCACAGGGTGAACTTTTATGTGCTGCTCCGTCCTATCCTTGATTTTCTACCTACTCATTTTCTAGACCTTAAATTTCTTACAGTGGAACAATTTACTTCAGCCCACTAGTTCTCTCTTAATTGCCTATGGAATATTAACATATATTCCAAAAGCATAAACTGCTATCACTAACATCTAAAACCACAGTACATCAGAAAACAATTGCCTAGTAGAAATGACTTTGAGCAAGAGCTAACCTTCAACAGAAATAGGTAGTCATTTTCGATTTTTTTTCTTCTGGAATGAGGATATTATTCGCTCAAAATATTGCAGTCACAGCATGCTTCTATCTCTAGGTCCAGAAGGAAGAGAAAAATTCTTATGTCTGAAGGACTTTCTACTTCATCCTTCTCACTTGTAGCTTGAGAGTTTAAACACCCACAGACCTGAATTAGGCTGCTAGGTAGGGTCTGGGGTGCATGCACAAGAAACAAGAAAAGATTTCATGCTCATAGTCTTTTCATCAGTTTGCACAGAAAGCAAAACAATTATAAATTCCTTTTAAGTGTAGCACACCCCAGATATAAGCTCCAAGAGGCTGGTAACTTCAGTGTTTAAGACAAAGTATATAGCCAAAGGCTTATACACTTAGAGAATCAGTGGCTCTACAAAAGGTTTAAACACTATAATTTTTTTTTCAGAGCTTTGCACTGCAAAATAGGGTGGTAGGAAGAACCTGACCATTTACATCTATCTGCGAAAGCTTTAAATCTTTTTTCTCTAAGCTTTTAAAGTTTTCATTATAATAATAATAAAAAAAGCCTCAAATTATGTTTGAAAGAAAAATAAAATTTAAATTCTCAGACCAGTTACATCACCCTTCAGTGCACATTGAAAATCATTAAGAAACCACAACCTGCAGTTGCAAGTGAAGTTAACACCAGGCAGGCACAAACAATACAGAACTGTTAACATGAACACCAGTGCAACATGACTGAAAGGCATGAACAAAAGAAAAATAAGCCACGTAGGAAAGGCAGTTTGTCCTTATCACCAAGACAATTCATCACTGTTTCTCTCCTTCCTCCATGCTTCAGACAACATGAACTAGCCAAATTTTGCATGGTAATTAACATAGTAAAGTGGTACAAAGCTTCTAAAAAGATTTCAGACCTACAAAAAGCTGTAGGCAGCAAGCTCAGTATACAAAAATGTTCCCACACACTGTCTAAAGTGTACCAACATGCCTTGCAATAGTCTAAAGTCCCAGGGAACATTCTAGCATCACAAAACACCTTATTAGCCATGACAGAGGGATCAAGTCGACCTCCTGTTAGAGCTAGGAATCACTCCATGCACATTCTGAATACAGAAGTTGCTGAATTCTTTTGAGCACAAGAATTTCTAGGATTCAGTGAGTATCATTTGAACCTTCACAGATGATAATAAATCAGAAAACTCATTTCACTAGAAATGGAATGGTGTCCCACAGACTTCATGTATCTGAGAGTATATAGTATATGAGAAACAAGTAATATAAGGAAAATAGGTTAATGACAGTCAGAGTTAATCTCTTGGGTTTTTTCCTCCCAGATCAAGAGAAACAAACATTTTCTGGAGGAGGACAGAGATCACAGAACAAGACTTTTCCCCATTGTCTTTCTTTGTCACCATATTTGTCTTCCACATCTAGTTCTCTAAAACACTGCAATTCTGCTGTTTCCTTCAGATAAAAACTCATCAATAAATATTTAAAAGAAAAAAAAATTAAAAAATCAAACCGAATCCTAATAGCACCCTGGATCATAAGTAAGAACCAAGACAAGCTTTACGACTTTTAGTTCATAGTGCCAAAAATTAAAAATATAAATTAAATATCATAGACAATGGAACTCCATTGTAAAAACTGCAAGTCCTTAATCCAGAAAAAAAAAAAAGACTGAAAAATAAGCATATTAATATTCTTCATCTTGACTCCAGAATTAACTTCACGGAGGAAAAAGTCAAAGTCGGATGTTTTCTGTTACGTGACAGGTTTACCATCATGGCACACCAATCTAGTGCACAGCATAGCAAGCAGTTAACACCCCTTTGCGTGGATTACTCTGATCCATTTGAGCCTTTGCTCAAGCCAAAGATGTTCTGGGTCCTGATTCCAGCGCTTGCTACAACAAACAGACTACTCCTCTATAGCCTCCTCTAGAACACAACTTTTCATCAAGAACTAATGAGAGATTAGCTTTGGGGCAGAAAAGCAAAGAAAGTATAAGAAGTGAGAGGTAAATTGGAAAGATTACTCCCTTCCAAGAAATGCCTCAGTGATACACAAAAATGACACAAATGGGATTAACATCCTTTTGGGAAAAAGGAGCTGTAGCAGTCAGAGGCATAATGAGATTCCTTGCCTATCACAGCAGTTGCTACTTGCAGAGAGACACATAAACTCATTCTCCAAATTAGAGACTAAAACACATGATTGTGTGGGCCTCTGGAGAAAACCTCACCAAAGTTTCATGAAGAACACAGAACAGCCAAGAACATCTGCACCTTATTCAAAACGGTAGCTATCCGATGCCCCTGCAAACACAAATACCAGTCAGTGTGATATTTGGGCTCACTGTACAAAAGTTAAAACTTATGAAATGGGCAACGCAGCAATTTAAACGCACACACACGTGTAGACACAGCCACACACTCTTCATATAGTTTATATAAAACTTTTTCACAGAAGTGAGCATTTACACCATCGAACAAAGCAGCCCGTAAAGAACTACCACAAACTCAACCTGCATCAGCCACGAGAGCAGTCTTTCGTCATAGAGCAATCTTAACGGAACGAACAGGCCCAATGGCAAGGAACGAAGTCTGTCGTCTACAATTTTTGCAAGAGCCTAATCTCGCCCCTTGTTAAAGGTGTATCAGCACGGGCGCACTAATAACAGAGCTTTACTTTCGGCGCACCCAGCGCCAGAGAAGGACGGTAACTCCTAACCCGCCAGGCTCTGCGTTTGTCAAAGCGGGGACCCAGCTCCCACAGCACAGACCGCGCGCAGGGCTGCCCGGGGCGGGAAGGGTGGTGCCAGGGGCCCGCAGCGGAAAACAAGGCGGCACAACGGAGCCGCGCGGCAGCGGCACAGGCTCTGCCCCGCCGGGACGACGGCGGCCCAGCGGCAGGGGCGAGGCGGCGGGGTCTCCCAGCTACCAGAGACCCCTCTTCCACAGCCGTCCGGCCCGGCCGCGCCCCTCAGCCCTTGCCCCTACGCCGCAGGCCGGAGTAGCGGACGGCGCCGCAGCCCGCCGGTACCTGTCTCCGAGCG
>VWZZ01005775.1:0-25942 GCA_013399095.1 Psophia crepitans | reverse complement strand
GGTTGGCTGGAGCCGCGGCGGCCCTGAGGGCGGGCTCCTCCCGGCGTTAGCCCGGCCCTCTGCCGCCTCCGCTCGGGCTGGGGAAGGCCTGAGGCGGGCCCGGCTCCCAGCCCCAGTGCTGGCAGGGCGCGGCCCACTGTTGGGTGCCCGGGAAAACGTGGGTGCCGCGACCCCGGTTTAGGTGCACGTAAAGGCTGTCGGCTGCAGAAACCGTGGGGGAAAGAAGTGCAAAACGTGCTGCGTGCCGGTGTTTGTTGTTTAAATGGCAAGAGGCATCAGGACAAGCTTTGAAATCAGTATTCATCGTTGTCAAGAGACACGGGGTCCCTCAGGCTTCCTGGTGTTTGGATGTGGCGAGTTGACACATGCCAAGATCCCATTTGAGTTGCTTGACGATTCAAAATTACAGTGTACGTGGCTCAACTTCGCAAGAGCAAGGCTGCTTCCTTTGGAGGTTTAAGCTTTCTCTCTGGTACCGCAGAGCTACGTCCTCTGCCAGCCTGTGCGCTCTTTCCCCTTTCTCATCTCCGCAGTCCTGGGTATCTGGGACGGCTTTCCTTTTCTTAGTGACTTAAAAATGTCCCACTGGAAATCATTTTCTCCTTTCTCTACCTTTATATCTTTTCCTTCACAGCCCTCCCCTTATTTTGAAACTGTTTCAGTTAAGTCCCTGAAGTCTTTTAGTTACACTCTGAATTCAAATTCAATTAAAAAATTGGAACGTGAATCCATCCATGTTCAGGAAGCCTCTGGAGGGGGATTCACTGACATTTATGTTTTGTACTAATTTACATTGCTGACAACCTTTTCTGGAACAGGTTTCTTTGCTTTGATCATCACTATTTTCAGTAAATGTTAATCGTATACCTTCCATTGGGTATTAATGTAGCATGCTTGATTATAAGCAAAAATATTATTAAGACCTTGTTACACAGGCATGATAAAAATAGCCCACAGTCAGAGCTAAGATGGAGCTGGGAATTTAAGTACACCTGCTTACCTGGAGGACTAATGATCTGGCCATCTGAAGAGCCAGCTGCAGCATAGTCAATAGTCTGAGAAAATTGGTGTTGCTTGCCCATGTCCTTTTTTTCCATCAGAAGGTTTGGAGAAATCAGCCTTATTTTTAGACAATTAAGTTCTGTCAAGTGAGCATTTGTGGTGGAATGTTCTGTCCTCTCTTATGGCCTCTATTTTTAAATCTACATTTTGAAAAAAAACAGGTTTAATCACAATCAAAAATTGATCAGCAAAAAAGTTGATAAAGCAGTGAAGGACACAATCGGGAATGAAAAATTTGTAGAGTCCCTTCTCAGTGAGTAATAAACACTGGAATATTTGGAAGAGTGCAAAGTAAGAGAATTTTGCTTTAACCCACTGATGCACTTCTCTGTTCTGTTTCTTTTTTCATGTCTGTAGAAGATCTGCTTAGCAATTATAATTATGGTGGAGTGAAATCATGGAAAGCTTATACATTATAGATGAATTAAATTAAAATCATTTGGAAACAGCAAGTTGCACTCCTGCGTAATTTAAATGGTTACTTGATCTTCTCATCTTACTTCTCTCATCTGCTGCTACTTCTGTTCCCAGCTACCTTTTCTAAGTTTAGCATTGAATTCTTTCACAAAGTCATCTCAAATCTAGAGGAATTTGAGTTTTGTATGTGCTGTACTGCATATAATCAAAAGAGAAAAACAAAAGAGAAGCTGTATAAGCAGAATTTTGATAAAATAACGTAGATCATAGTTTTATATATGGGCAGAACAGTTGTTGGGTCTGTCACAAATTTAGCCTGAAATCTGTTTTTCTTTAATACTGTTTTTTTTAATGATAGTCATCTTCCTTTTCAGTTATTAATTTTTCTTCAAGGAATGATTCAATTTCTGCCCGTAGAATATTGCAGTCAATATGAGAAGGTAGATGAACAATATATTGAATTACATTACTGCAAGCAGCATGAGAATAGTACATACTTAATGGAACATTAAAAATCACCTTCTGATGTAATCTTGAAATGTGCTGCAACTTATACATGTCCTGGTAGAAAATAATACCTCTGCAGTGGGGAATAAAACCAAACCCACCCCAAAACACACAGAATTCTGATCTTGACATTGGTGTGATGTGTGACTTTAAATAAATCATGTTTAAAGCTTTCACTGCTTAATGAAAGTTCATAAATAAATACCAGTACGATAGCCTTACTTGTTTAATTTGTGTTTTGAAATGGGAGGTTGCCAGAGGGTCTGTAGGTAACTGATGCCTGTGCTCCTGACTAGTTTAGGAATTCATGAAAGCACCAAATACAACTGAAATTCTGATTGCAGTGAAAATAATGAAAACTTTCCATTCACTTCAGCAAGAACAGAACTTCTCCCTGTGCATCGAAAATACATGTAACATAAGATACTGAATCAAAGCTTTCAGAAATAGAAGCCTTATACACTAAATCAATATCTAGTCACCAGAGCTCCTGAAGACTGTTCTCTTAAATGAGACAGGAAACTAAATAGGGGTTTGGGGAACTTGCCTCAAGCTCATGGTTTTTTTTCAAATTTTTGGAGTCATTTGAAAATGCTGAGCAAGATTTTCAAATGTGTTTTGAAAAACATGCATTGCAGTGGCAGTCAAGTCCTTAAGCAATATTGAAAATTCTATCTGTTTGACCTGATTTTCCTCTGATACCTTAGTAAACAATAGCAAGAGAATTGTCTGATAGGAGTCCAGGCTATGTCCATTAGCAGCTGTCTCAGTGTAATGTTTTCTAAGTTCAACAGGAGACATTTCATCGGCTGCTGATAGGATAAATGTGAAGTATACACTCAGATTCTAAATAATGCAGCTCTCAAAAAGGATCAGCTTTCATTTCATTTGAGAGCTATTGTAAAACTATTTCCAAGTACCTCCAGAGCTAAAGGCAGCCCTTTTCTACTCCTTTAACTTTGCTTTGATGACAGCGCTTGGTTTTTTCAGTAGACTTTTGGATACAGGCCAAATTCAGTCAGTTATAGAGCAGAGATCCCCTGCAGTACAAGTGAAATGATGTGTTGCTTGTTAGAGTTGATAGACTAATAGAAGTTAAAAATCCAGATTTATTAAAATTACTGAAATGATTACAGTATAAATATTTAATAATTTCTAGATGATTTCCAAGGATGCATTTTGACTAATTGCATCTTCATAAATGTAGTTCATGTGCAACGAATCAATAAGAAATCATATGATTATAGCATGCTTCTGACTACAAAGTGCTGTGCTTCAATGATTTTTCTTCTGCAAAGGACAGGCAAATCCAGGAGGTTTTGCTGTCACTGCTGGCAAACCTGAAATGCAGAGGCCAGAATTAGTCTTCTGAAACAAGTATATAGGAAATACTGAAATAAGTAATTCTTCATTATTTGTACCGTATTAGTGTTTGATGTAATTGAAGCTCACTTAAGTGGGTATAGCTTATGTGGATGTAAAAATAAATAGAACATACATTTAATAGGTATTTAATGGGTGCATTATGATAATTTGAGAAGTAAGATTTCCAGAGAAAGATGAACCTTGTAGACCAAATTGTGTAGGTTATAGACTGTACAAGTTATATGCACTTTCACAGACTATTGCTGGTATTTCAGTAGCTCACAGAGCAGATTCATGACTGGCTCCCTGACCAGAAGAAGCCAGCTTTGAATAACTCACTGATGGAGGACTGGGTGAAGAAAGATTCATTCTGGGCAGGAAACGATTTTCGCTTATATTTAAGGGATAAGGAAAAGAAATGGGAGAGGATCCAGGGAAAAGCAAAAGACTGAATGCAGTCACAGGAGTGAAGAAGGTCTCCACTATTGTGATTCTGGAAACATCACTGCTTGTGGCAGTTCTGTGGTTCAGCAGCTCTAAAATACGTCTGAAAATTTCCAAGTCTACTTGTAAAAGAAGGTGATATATGGAGTGGAGTCTCTCACAAAGGAATATCTCTTGTGCCTACTGGCTACTTCAAAACTTACTGGGATTTTGAGCATTACTAAGACAAATGTTACTAGAATACAGAGTTATTACAGTCAGTGTAAATTTTGGAACCTGACCCAAAGCTGTTTGAAGTCAGTGTTAGTCTTTCCACTGGTTTCAAGGGTTTCCTATTCATTGAGTCATCACAGATACTGCAGATTAGATTTTTGTTGCCATTATGAAGTCTGTTTCTTTGTTTAAAATGAGACATTTTGTCTTTTCTAAATTTAAACCATTCATTAAGTATGCTTGTTCTGTGGTTGTGTTCTTAGCTGATTTGCTTAGCAATAGGATTTTATTTTCTAATGAGGCTGCTACCCAAAAACCTTCTGTAGAAATGAACAATAGTGGGTATTTGTTATCTCTTTGCATAGTGGTTTTTCTATGTCTTAAATTAAATACTCCCTAGCTCTAAGAATGTTGAAATATTGTTCCTCATTCTAAAACCTCAGCTATCTGTCTAGCTATAAAAGTTTGTGCTTCCTTCATTGATGCTTATAAGCTTATACTGGCTAAGAAGACTACTGCAAAAATTAATCTAATATATATAATTTCCCAAGAAGTTGATGTGTTACTGTGACACATATCCTGGGAATAAGATAATGAAAAGAAACACCACCACTTGAGAAGCACTGGGTCTTTTTGCAAATGCAGGAACGAAAATAGGGATATCTTAAGGTATTTCTGCAAGAAAAGTACAACATTCATAGGTACAAGGTAATTAAAACCAAAATGGCATCACTGATGTGTTTAATCTTTTAAGTACTTGTACTTAATGTTGAAGCTTTTATTTGTATGTCCATTCATTGCATGTGAATTTTGGTAAGTGCACAACAGCAGACAGGAACCTAGGCATATATTTTCAAGGAAGTCATTAAAAGAGCTTATTAAAGGGTGCACTTGTGTGAGTGCAGATAAATAGAAGTATTTCTGTAAGAGCTATTTCAATATTACTTGTAAAATGGTGAAGTGTTTCTTGCTCTGTTATTTTCATTAACTGAAGCAATTGCTTTTCTATGATACATACTAAAGCTTAACAATTTTTTTTCTGATTCTTTTAAATAGAATTCTTTGTGAAGCAGTTTATTTGGAAAATTCAGGTTCTTGTTTCAGGAATGAAAGTCTCACTATGGTTATTATCACAGGCATCATTGTCCTCCCTGTAGAAATCTATAGATGCCATCATGAACTAAAATCTTTCTGTGTACAACAATGTGGTGGCAAACAAAAAAGCCAGTCTCCACCCCTCTAGGTTTGCAGTCAAAATACACTGAGACAATTAGAACTGGAGTTAATTTGTAATGTCATGAGGTGCTTACTTTGAAACCAAAAAGTACAACAGGAAGCAAGAGGAGACTTGGGAAGAGATAGAATAGAATAGAATAGAATAGAATAGAATAGAATAGAATAGAATAGAATCATTAAGGTTGGAAGTGACCTCAAGGATCATCTAGTCCAACCATCCCCCCACCACCTATTACCCACTAAACCACGTCCCTAAGTAGATGTTACTGGGAAGCCTATTCCTATTAAGTTACTTAGCTTTCACTTGTGTGATAATGGTGCCAGGTTTTTTTAGACATCATTGCATTCTCCAGCCTGGAGAAAACTTCAATACATAAAATGAATTATAATTTAATAAAACCCAGACTTTTTGGTATATATCAAATATCCCAAAAGGACAAAACACATTTATTCTTTTTCTTGAAAAATCTTTATCTCTTAGGGCTCAGTTCTGATAATTATATGTCTATGGTCTGTAGTGGGATTATTACATATGTATGGGGTTTTTTCCTGCTCTTTTACATTTAATTCTCACTTTGACTTTGCATCAATGTAATTATTTTTTTTAATTATATATTTCTTGTGGCTTTCAGTAAGATAAAAGTGAAAGGAAAAAATTAAGTGAAAATCAAAACTAAGTAAATAAAGGAGGAGAAAGACCTGTGGCTTTAATAGAATGGCTTTATGACTAGTCATGTTCACCATTCCTATCCTGAAGTATACTGAATATTTTCTAAGAGGTCCTTAACTGAGGTTTTAAGTCAAAGGGCCTTAAGTGGTTTTGGGTCCCCTGAAGCTAAAGCATTGGGCATGCAATGCTCGTAACCTCTTTAGCTTCAGTGTTCTGTGAAAAACTGAACAGAAGTTGTTCTACTGTGAATGACAGACCACCTTGTTTTAAAACTTTTGTAACTTTGAAAATGTTTGTCTTTAATCTTCCAAACATTTTCATCTGTTTATTTTCGTAGGCTAGATGATTATTTTTTGAAGCTTCTGTATTACAGGAAAACAGAAACAGCATTTTCCAAGACATGGTAAACAAACTTTCTCATACATTTGGAAACAGCCAAAATATCCAAACTGAGGCAAAATATGCCATTTGTTTATTGACCATGACTGAAATGAAAAAGGGTTCCTCAGCCACTGAGTAAGGGGAAAGCACAGGAAAAACTTCTGACCTCTGTGGCAGTATCTGATCTAACAGTTTAGTGGTGATTTTTCACTCATCTTTACTTCTAGAATTTGCTTAACTCAAGTGTGCTTGTGATTTCATCCATTACTGGCCACATTTGTTTAAGTGCACCTGTGTGGTACTCGATGTCTTGCGTGGCAGTGGACTTAAAGCCAAGTGGAATTTTGTTGAAATAAGGATTCTTCAGCTGTGTTAAGATGTTATTTAACAGACTACTGAGCTCTTGAGAGGTACTGCCTGAGCAAAACTTCCATAAAAGTGTCAGAACAGATATTCAGGCCCTTCAGAATTATATGAATATGCTGGTATGTTCTTACAACCTTGGCAATGGAGTTGCTGCTATGGTCTCTAAAATATAGCACACCTGGGAAGCCTGGTAACCTGAAGAAAGGCTCTTAAATAATAATATCAAATACCAAGGATGTTGATTCTTTGTTGTACTGCAAAAGCATTTTGTCAAATTGAAGAAAATGGTTTTAAAAAATAAGATGCAGTCAACAGGAACAAGCAAAAAGTATGGCACAAGCGAAAATAGTCAACTGCATAAATACATGAGGGTGAACAATGGGGTAAGTGGCGGTTCTTTAGAGAAAAATAGAATGAATCACAAGCTGCTTGTGAGTCAGCCATGTCATTCTGTTCTGAAAAAGAACAAATGACAGCAATAATCTGTAAGATAGATAAAGTAACCTTTCTGTTCAAGAGCTTTGATAAACTCAAGTAATGTGTTCAGTTTCTATCATAAAACTTCGAGAAAAACATAGGTCAGCTGGAGAGATTCTGAAGGACATCAGCAGGAATGGTGAAAGCCTTGGGAAACATGACCTCCAGAGATGAATGGAAAGATCAGGGGTTATTTAACCTAAAGAGTATATTTTTCTCATGTGGAGTCATGCGGTATATAAAAAAAACCAAAACCAAAAGAATGAATAATTTTTTCTGTGTGTCCATGGTACATAGAAGACATAGTAAGCTTAAATTCCAAAATTAATTATTCATATTAGACAATAGGACAGACTTTCTGAAAAAAAAAAAAAAAAAAAGCTGAGGCATGGCATAATTTTCATGAAATCTACTTTACTGAATGGATTTTTTTTTTGGACCAGGTTAATAAAATGTTTAGTTTAAATACCTGGTCTGTCTCAGAGTAGCTGGATGTGTAAGGTGTATTCTGAAGGTTATTTTGACTCTATTTTTTGTGGTTCTATAAGATTTGTTATGAAACTTTTGCTTACTTTAAATTTATTAATTTCTTAAAGCTGTATTTTTGTCAGTTAGACAGCGTTATTCTAAGCTGTTCACGTGAACCCAAAGCAATCACTAGCCAAGGATGGAAGTACTTTCATATGCAGGCTGTGAAATAAATATTTACAATTTGTTGCTTTTTTGTGGCTTAGTATATGTTCACTGTATTTGATTGGATGTGGCTAATACATGCTTAAAAGCTGTAATTTAGTTTTATTTTACACAATCTTGCATGATTGTTCATTGCCACATTTTCATGCTACATTAGTTCTTTGTTCTTTTTTGTATATTGACAGTGTCATTCTGTTTTGTGGTTTGTGTGTTTTAATGTTATTGGTTTAATTGTCATCTTTTAGATAACTCATACAAATCTAAGGAAGTGCTAAGTGGTTTCAAAAATAAATTTTAAAATTTGATAATTTGATTAGCAGCAAAAAGGAATAAACATTGTAAACAGTGTTTTCTGATATATCATAATTACATATGCGCTCAACTGAATTGACTAAAACTGGGTGCTCAACCAAGCATCTAATTATTTTGAAAAATTGCAGTTGGATGCTGCATTTGCACTGAATATAGACAAGGGTTCCTGATACTGGTTTCTGCATCTTTAAGAAAGCAGTCAAGCATGAAGGAGCATAATAGCACACTGCATTTGGAGCTTGCAACTCTTGCTAATAAAAATAGTCTTTTCTTAGAGGAGAAGGTCAGTTTATTTGCATGTGATTATTAATGTTGATATAATTAATAACTGTAGAGAGGATGTCCATGATAGCATTTTGTAAGAAAACAGGACATTTTTCCAAGACGACACATTAGGAAGAGTCATGTAGATCATGTTTGTCTCAGCCTTGGTGAATATGAGTATTTCTTTTCTATTTCATGAATATGAAATATTCATATTTCATTTGAATATTTTGTGTGATTCTGTTCACAGGACAACATTACAGTTGATCAGGTGCTACATATCTAAATATATTTTCTCAGATGTGAAGTTCTCTCTGAAGCATTTACAGCAGTCAGGACTGCAGGAGTTTTAGCTTCTCTGTGGCTTGAACAGGTGGATTCTTCTAAGCAAGGTTCATTTTTTTTAAGAGTAGGGACTACTGAAGAGGTCAGCAACCTGTCTCTCGCAGTATCCTTCTGGACAAAATGTCCGGCATACAGTTTGACAAACACATAATGCTATGGGTGAGCAACTGGCTTATGGGTCGGGCCCGAAGAGTTATGGTAAACAGGGTTACATCAGGCTGGTGGCCAGTCACTAGTGGGGTTCCCCAGGACTCCATTTTAGGGCCAGTTCTTTTTAATGTTTTCATAAATGACTTGGCTGTAGGACTAGAAGGTGTTGTGAGCAAGTTAGCAGATGACACCAAATTGGGAGGAGCTGTTGATTCCGTTGAGAGTGGAGAGGCCTTGCAGAGAGATCTGGATGAATTAGAGAACTGGACAATCACCAACCACATGAAGTTTAACAAGAAGAGATGCCAGATTCTGCACCTGGGAAGGGTCAACCCTGGCTGTATATACAGACTGGGGGATGATAAGCTAGAGAGCACCCATGCTGAGAGAGACTTGGGGGTCTTCGTTGACAGCAAGTTGAACATGAGTCAACAGTGTGCCCAGGCTACCAGGAAGGCCAACCGTGTCCTGGGGTGCATGAAGCACAGCATTGCCAGCCAGTCCAGGAACGGGATTGTCCCACTCTGCACTGTGGGCCTCACTTTGAGGACTGTGGCTGCCACAGTACAAAAAGGACATAAAACTATTGGAGAGTGTCCAGAGGCAGGCAACCAAGATGGTGAAGGGTCTAGAGAGGAAGACATATGAGGAGAGGCTGAAGTCCCTTGGCTTGTTCATCCTGGAGAAGAGGCGACTGAGGGGAGACCTCATCGCAGCCAACAGCTTCCTCACGAGGGGAAGCGAAGGGTCAGGCGCTGATCTCCTCCCTCTGGTGACCAACGGTAGAACCGGAGGGAATGGCATGAAGCTGCGTCAGGGGAGGTTTAGGTGGGATATCAGGAAAAGGTTCTTCACTGAGAGGGTGGTCAGGCACTGGAACAAGTTCCCCATGGAAGTGGTCACAGCACTGAGCTTGGCTGAGTTCAAGAAGCGTCTGGACAGCGCTCTGTCATCTGCTCTGATTGGGCTGGTCCTGTGTGGAGCCAGGAGTTCAACTTATGAGTTGATCCTTATGAGTCCCTTCCAACTCAGGATATTCTATGATTCTATGAATATCAAAATGATAATTACCAAAAACTTTGGTGGTGGGTTGGCCCTGGCTGGCAGCCACCCAGCTGCTCGCTTACACTCTCCACCCTCAGCATGACCAGGGAGAAAATAGAACAGGAGCGAGACAGCTTGTGGGTCAAGATAAAGACAAGGAGGTCACTTACCGATTACTGTGGCAGGTAGAATAAATTTGTCTTGGGGAAATTAATTTATTGCAAATTAATGTAAATATTTAATTACTCTTTCGAAGCATTAAGAACCAAAAAACAAAACAAGTAAAAAGAATTAAAGCGTTAAGGGAAAACACACCACTCCTTTTCCCGGTCTCGACTTCATATCAGACACCTCTCCTCCCGCCGTGTTTTGGCTGCAGGTTATGCTTGGTGCCTTCTATGACTCTAGGATAGCAGTGGTGGACGGGTGGTGATGTTTGCCGTTAGGACACAGTGGTTTCTGTTTGTTGCTCCTTCTTTGCTCTTTTCCTGTGCTCTGACGGGGGTCTTCCATGGTCTCTGTTCCTTTGGGAATATCTGCTCCGTCGTGGAGCACTTCTGCCTCTCTGACCTCAGTGTTCCCTTGCTGTTTCCCTCTGGTTCCCTCCTCCTGTCCCTGTTCCCTCATTCTTTCCATGTTCCCTCCTTCTCTCTGGAGTTTTCTGTCCTTTCTTAAATACATTTTCACCAAGGCAATACCAGCTTCACTGATGGGCTCAGGTTTGGCTTACGGTGGGTCCAGAGTTGTCTGGAACTGACTGTGTCCAGCACAGGACAGTCCCTGACATTCTTTCACAGAGGCCACCCCTGCAACTCCCCACTATCAGAACCTTGCCACACCAACACAGAAACTTCTATCACATTGCTTTTTCAGATAGAAAACATATATCCCATCATCACTCTTTAAGAACTGAATTAGAATCATCAGAAATTTGAAGTTCTGCATGCTCTCATCAGCTTAGGTTTCATCATTACTTTCTTCTCAGCCTGCCTCATGGCTGTTCATTTAAACAAATAATATATAAAATGTGTATTTTATAACTATTAGTCTGACATGATATTCAACAGATACTGCTATGCATCGTCAAAGATAATTTATCATTTGTATTGACATCCAGCTCCAAATTTCTCTCAGGGTGGGCAAATTTTATTCTTACTCATTAGGTTTATTACTGTTGAAAGTAGGAACTGTATCAGGAGCAAACACCACATTGTCCCGAAGAGAACAACAGCTGCTGACAGTAAGTGCTCTCAACCAGTAGGACAAGAGAAGGCCAGCGAGGTAATAAGGTCAGTCTGATGAGAGGTAGTTTTAGCACAGCAGCAAATTAGGCCAAGCCAATTTCTTAATGAGTCATCTGTCCATTTTCCTGTTGGTGTGACAGAAGCCAGTCTCCACATGTGAGAAAAAGTCAAGAGGGCAAAACAAGCCAGAAGGCATGAACTGTGGTGGACAAAATTTTAAAAAGAAAGGATCAGAATGGGCAGCGCAGGTTGATACCTGCACTGAAGAAATATCCAATAACCATTTCACAGCATTCAGATATCCCGCAGCTAGTGTATTTGGCTAAATTATTGTTGAAATCACAAACAACAACAACAGAAAAAGGCTAAAAAGGACTGCAGCAGTGATTAAAGATAATTACTTTGTACATCTCTTAAACTGAAAATGCCATCACCAGCTATTAACGCTGCCTTTTTTCTCACCTACCCTTTTTCAGAGTAGTTTCATGAAACTCTTGGGATCAGAAGAAAACAAGATGAGGGTTTCTGTATTCTGTGAGCGTCTCTGGCCCCTCTGGAGAGGGCTTTCTGCCGAATTTTCTTAGGGCCACTTTCTTAGTGCTACTGCAGTTTGGCACATCTCGCAATGAAGTTTGAAGTGAAGGTAATAGTAAGACATTGATTAATTGGTAGTCTGTTTACTACTATAATCTCACTCTAAACTTAACAATCATTGAAATATAGAGTGATTTCCCACATGATGTGCTTGCAAAACAAAATATCACACACTGCTCAGAATATTAAAAATCTTCCTTTTTTATATAGATGTCAGGAATCAGATTGTTCTAGAAGTGTTTATGGAGTGGTACTGGTAAAATGGAAGTTCTATCAGTACTGCCTCAAATGATAACGTATGACAGAGCACAGCTCCTACTGCTATCGACAGATGTTGCATGTAACCATCTGAGAACTGATGTGGACTCTATATAGAGTGGCATTCCAGAAATTAATGGATGTTTTTGGGGAGTCATGAACAATCCTTACATGAAATATTTAACTGTCATAGGTGTATCCACATAGAAAACCAGAGAAAGGTGGTATGATGAACTGAAATGGAAAAGAAGATAGAAAAGGAACAGGACGAAAAAAGGCAGCTATAAAACCGATAAAAGATACATTTAACATTTTACTATCTGTCCAGACATCTATAACTTACTGTAATGTAAATCTGTACCATCTCCCTTAGGGCGTAAACTAGGATGATTAAAAACTCCAAGAAAGGGGGCACTAATAGTTAGGTCTTAGGTTTATTGATAACTAAGGAGAAGTATCCCTACAGTAGACTTTAAAATTTTACAAGGTCTTATAAAAGCCAAAGGATGTCAGCTATTGGTGGGAGCTCATCAGGTGGGGCTATGAGTCTGACATAATGTTTTTCCTTTACATCAGTGCAGTAGTAATTATAGTCCTTTTAAGTACTGTTAAAAATTGTCACAGTTTTCCACAAAAAGGGAAAGCATCCTCAGAAAGTAAGAATCAGTAACTGCCACTGGTTGTTCTAACTGTAAGAATAGAAAAGCAGTCTGGAAAAGCAGAAATTGGTCTGAGAGAATAGAAAACATGATCGTCTGTTGGCTGTTCCAGGTGAAGAATAAAAATCAACTGCACCTATTGGCTGCTTGGAGTGGTGTGTCCTATGCCACCTTATGTTTCTGTGATATAAAAATGAGTTAATGTCTGCCCAAAATGGAGCCTCTCTCTGAGAACTTCCCACGCTGAACATACTTTTCCTTTGCTAAATAGGTTTAATTTTCCACACAAACTTTCTACAAGACCTTGAACTCTCGCTGGGAAAGCCTGGCTGACTCCAGACTCTGTGACATGGGTCACCTTTGCAGTGAGACTGTTATTCTGCTGGTCCCACTCTGGTCCCACACTTTTGGTGTCGATTTGGTTTGTCCTCCCACCTCTCGGATGGTTAGTTCCCCCTCTGGGGTGGTTTATCTCCCTCTGAAATCTGTCTGATTTGCTTGATACAGGTATTATGTATCCATATAAGTAATCTTTCATAAATATATGAACATGAATATTATATTATTGATGTCTGCTTCACTAATGATTTTTCTAGTAACGTGTAACACTATTGGTTGTTGCTGTTATTGGCTGTTGCTGTTACATTGATTGTGGCTATATGATTAATGGTTGCTATACAATTGATTGCTGCTACTATTGATTATTACTGTTATTGATTGGTGCCATAGACTGATACTGCATTACTGATTGCTGCTAATAATTTGTAATAGCTCGATATCTGTATTTTTTTCTTTATTAATCATAGGTATAGTGGCTATGGTGATTTTTGTGGTACCTGTAATCTGTCATAAAGTAGAGAAATTTAAAGGATAAAACGTCCTTGTCTAATGTGGAATCCTAAGAACCCACGGTCATGATCTCTGTACACCCGCAACCTGGGTAACCCTTTAGGTTGTGACAGATGAGTGGCTTGGAGGATGAGGGGAAAGCAGTTTATCTCAACTTCAGTAAGGCGATCAACTCTATTTCTTATAACAGCTTGTCTCTGAGAACAAGCTGATTAAGTACCGGCTAGATAAGTGAGTAGTGAAGCAGACTAAAGACTCGCTGAAGAGCGGGGCTCAGAGGGTTGCAGTCATCAGGACAAAGTCCTGTAGTGGTATGTCCAAGGAGTTAACACTGGGGCTGTTATGTCTTTGTTAATGTCCTGGACAATGGGACAGAGTGCACCCTCAACGAGTTTCAATATGAGGCGCAACTAGGAGGAGCAGATGATGATTGTGCTACCTACACTTCAGAGAGACCTCGATAGGCTAGAGAAGCAGGCCAACAAGAACCCAGGAGATATGCCATTTTAGAGTGAATTCATGAAAGGAACCTCACCTGTGATCTCTGAAGGAGTCTGTGGAAGAACCAGTCTCTCCCCACTGGCTGAGAAAGGAGGAACCTGCACACTTTTAGGCTCTTGTACCTGAAGTTACACTTTGTGAATGTGCAGCTTTTAAGCGGCCAGCTTGTAGAGCCCTCGCACATAAAATCAATCTGACAGCAAGGATGTTTTCTATCATATGACAACTAGCTCTCAAGAAGTGGACTCCAGAGCTGAAATGACATGAGTTTCCCCACCGTTGTCACTGTTTCACTCCTGAGTAGCGCTACCTGGTGCTTGTCCAACCAGTGTCCTGACAGCTTGTCAAAAGGCTGCTTGGAAATAGCTTTCACGTGATTTACTGCATCAAACAAGCTATCTTTACATTCCAGTTCAGGCTTGACAAATTTGTCAGTTCCTCCAATCTTTTCACAATTCATAAAGTCAACATTTCGGTGAAGGAACTGATTGTGAGAGACCTGCAAAGAAACCCCTGGTGATTGCTTCAAGGGTGGCTAATTTAGAAATGATGTAAGGTATTTTTAAATCTCAACAAAAGGAAGGAGCTCAGAAGGTAGCAGGAGGGCTTCATTAAAAATTATCTAACAACATCTCAGCGTTTGCCGTGCAGCACAAATTCATTTCAGAAAAATCTCGCTGGTCTAGGAAAACTCAGTGCTTCCCTTGAGGAAGTATTTGGTCCGCATTTGTAAGCTCTTAGAGAGTGTGTTATAAAAATGATGGGGATACAACCTTTAAGGGCTTGGACAAGCAAAATACCCACTTATTTTGCTGGCTGGATAAACAACTTGAGTCCTGCATTCCTCAAATATTGTTGTCCTTTTGAAGCTGTCTTTGCAAAGAAGTTTTCCTCCTGACACTTTTTTCTATTTTTATTTCCCTGTTGCAGAGAAGACCAGGGCATTAAGCTGTTACAATACATAGGGCAGTAAAACAACAGGAAGATGGGTAGATCTGAATAGTTCTCTCTGCTACTTCCTTTTTACACATGGGATTTGTGTCACTGTAAAGAAATTGATTTTTGCCATGTTTTAACAGATGCCACAAGTTAAAAGAAGCAAAACTCTCTGAATTTCTAGGTGAAAAAAGAGTGAAGAGGAAAAATAAAAATGCAGACTTATAAAGCAACTCTGACTGTGTGGATTTCTAAACTGGAATTAAGTTTCATTCACATCATTGTACTTTATCAAATGAAGCATCACGGTAGCATTGCATGATGTAGACATTTTGAGGGATTCAATTCTTTCTACTTTTTTCTGTACTGATTTAATCTCTTGCATGAAGTGGAGAGATTAGTTCGGCTTTTTGAAAACAGCACTGGCTTTTTCTGAATAACAATAGCAGGCACTGAACAAAGACAAAACAGATTTGTTGCTTAGCAGAGCAACATACATGGCTTTGGTTCAGAGGACAAGAAGTGGTCTTTCAGTGCTGGCCAAAGCAGCAGGACTCTCTCAGTTGTTGGCAGAAGTATGAGCTCGAGATTACTTGAATGTGTGGGCAGAGATGTGTAATTGATATTCACAAAATCACAAAAGTCCTTGGAGGATTTATGGCACAAACAGGACTGGAAATGTGACTTTCAGTCTTTTATACAACTGCTGCTGCTTCACAGTCTCAGCAGTAACCGACGTGCTTGGCTCTGCTGTGGCACTTATATGTCAGAGAGCCCAGGGTAGCAACAAAACCCTTTTGTTCTTGCTACATGCATGCAAACATTACTTGAGGTAGTCTGATTTGTGCTTCCACACCTGACATTTTCTCTGTCAGCAGAGAGAACTACCAAACTTGACAAATCGAACCACTGTTGATCAAAACACTTTTCTGGAAATAAATTTGACTGTTTCACCTGGCAGGTTTGTAAATTCCCCAAAACTGATGTTCTGTCCTCGAGACAAAAAATGCTTCAAAATGTGAGAATGGTTTTTGGCTTGCTTTGTGGTCAAGACATATGTTCCAGCCTGCAATTTGTAAAGCGGTTTGTTCACAAAGCCTTCAGAAATTTCTTGTGCTTTGAGACAGTGTTCACTCTGTTAATCATCTGGAGGAAACCGCAGGAAGGGGTCATGGCTGGGTTTGGTCAACAAGAGACACTGTGTTCACCTCTGTTTTCTGTTACCAAGAAGGGGTGTTTGGTAGTCTCCTGCAGTAAGGTTCCTCAGCCTGAGATCATGGTCCGTGCACTCCAAATACCTTTCAGAGGTTGCGCACAGTAGAACAGTGCGGCTGCGTAGTTCAAGGCAGTTTGGCTTTGTTTGGAGCTGCTTGGGAACAGTTTTATTTGTCTAGTCCAGCTGTGCTGCTTGTGTACATTTTTTTCTAACTTTACACCAGCCAAGTTTACCTGGACAGAAGACATTCCCTTTTGTTTTGTGTTTTTGTACCTTATACACTGTGGAACCTGTTAACAGCTCTGGGTGATCAGCTCCATATACTCCAGCCTTGCCCACCTAAGGTACTGTTCTACTGGATGGTGGAAGGGTCAGCTGAACCAGCTTGCGACTGCTCTGTGATCAGTGAGTTAGGGGATTTTCTTGAAGAATGGCAGAGTCATAACCAATGTCAGAAAATATGTGGCAAACGGAGAGTGCACACTTCAGACGTCTTGTCTTTTGCCTCTGTGCTGTGCTCTGTGGGTCGTTCCAGTGAAAATGCAGTGGGTTCCCGTGCTAGGGGACTGGTAGCGGTAACTTGGGGCAGAAGAAGAATGTGTGAGATCGATACTGAGTAAGTTAATGTAGCGTTAGATTAACCGAATGTAAGGACATGATATAAAGTTGAATCAGTTTGAACCTGTCCCTAGAGAGTAGACCTAGTGTTTGAGACCGGAACATACATAGGAAGCCACGGGAGCTGTTGCCACATTATGTGACCGTTACAGCATTTTTTTTCATATTTTTATTTTATGTATCTATAAAATTTTATATATATACAATTTTATATATATATATATGTCATCCAAACCTAATACTGCGCACAAACTGTTCGTTCTTTATGCGATACATAGTGCTGTTTCTGAGTGCTGGAACACAACTGCCTATGCTAGTAAGCTTTTAGCTTGTTAACTAGTGTTTTTGGCATGATTTTTCATGTGCCACAAATAACTTACCCAAAGAATTCCTGAGCATGATTTTGAAGTTGGAAAGTTCCAGTGGGGGCTGCCAATAGATAGTTTGCATACGTCCACTGGGTTTTCCAGGATAACAGCGATTACCAGCATGGAAACAAGCTTTACTGTGCCAGCTGGTTTCAAGACCCAGGAATAATCTCAGTAAATTTAATTTACTAACGTAATTCTCCAGTGTTGCATCTTTCTTTTCCTGACTTTTTTACTTGATCTTCGTAAAACTCCCTCTGGTCTCTTAGAACCCAGAGTTACTAAGGCTGCATTCAGAAAAAGCAAGTTGGGTCTTTCATACTTAGGAAACTGGCTGAAAGGTCAATTAAGAAAATAGCTTAAGGTTTCTTTTGTCGCTTCAAGTTACCGTAAGTGTTTTCTCGTAGATGTTCAAACTTTCCTCTGCAACGACATAGGTCTGGGAATTTAATATTTGTGCCCCTCATGAACCACCAGAATACATACACTGAAGCTTTGGAAAAAAACATTGTCAGTAGTTTCCTGTAAATGCAATATGCAACAAAACATCATGAAATGCAAGAAGCACATAAAATTGACTGCAGAATTGCTCAAAGGCATACAATAATTTATGTACTACGTTATTTTAAACTCTCTGTGGTCATAGATGCATGCATTTAATATTACTGACATGACTAGTCATTGTGAAATCGGTAGGACATCTCACAATGGCTGATTTTAAGGACAAATGCTGGTAATTGCAACAGCATCACATATAGGTAAAAAAACCATATTTTTTTGAAAACTTTCCATTGTCATATGCAGCTGACTTAGAAAAAATTCAGAATTTTTTATGACCACAAATTAAAAAGAAATGTAAGGATCAGCTCTCTTAAAAGGAAGTTGCAAGTTTGGCATCTCTCTTCCACTGAAAATTCATGTAAGAAGAAAAAAAAAATCCCCTCAGAATTTTACTGCAGGTGTTTAAAATGTAATTTAGAGATTCTCATGCTCTGAATTTGTGATTTCTCTCAAAGGGAAACATGAGGTTTTTATTAAGGAGCAGAGGTAAGTTATTACAAGCTCTTCTGGCTAGCCTAGTGTTTTTTTCTTTTTACTGTGCCAGATTTCCTGACAAAAAGTAATTGGCAGGCGTTCAGAGAGATATGGATCCAGCTCACAACATCCAAAGTCAAAGCTGGCAATTGAAATTGAAGAACATATCCCTTCTCCTTGAGTTGTTTACTTTTTTAAAAAATTCTGTTTAGATGTATTAAATAATATTCAAACACTAAGCTAAGACCAGTGAGTCTTCCCTTGAGTTCTCCAACAGCTTCCCTTGAGTTCTGGTGAACTATGCTCAAAGCCAAATTTCTGTTTCTATGATCCTAGTAAGCCAGGAGCCAGTTCGACTTTTCTTATGAATAAGAGTATCTTGATGTTATCCAAATTTACATAGCTAATCCACTACTCCAGCACTCAGACTATTGTGGCAATACTAAGACTGATCTAGGGACCTTCTTCCACCATCAGTAGTACTGTTGTAGCCATGGTAGTATAAAGATACATGAAAGAGAGAGAGTGGCAGTAGATACTTGAAAAAACTGGCAGAGCTGAAGGAAAGGAGGTTCGTTTAAAAGTTAGTCCATTATTACCATGTCTCTGCCACAGACTGGAGAAAAGTTGGGGGAAGGGAAAGAGAAAGAATCAAAACTGATAAATAGAAAAATCTCACTCCATAGCTTAAACTGTCTTGATTTTTTGTCAGGTGGAGATTCCCTCTGCCACAACTATTTGCAGCACTTCCATGCTATATGGATGGCAACTGAAGCTGTTAATTCTGATCAGACCCTTCATTCACCGTATTTGATAAACACTATTGAGAGACTTAGTGATACTTCTGAGAAAACTGCGATGACCCATCCCTGCCTTGCAGGATGGGACCTTGTTTATGTATCAATTGTGTAATGACTTTTTCTCTTCCATTCGTGGATTCAGTGAAGAATAAGAATTGATCAATTTTTATTGATAAAATAAATAACTTGATACTGCCAGTCATAAAATTAGACACTTATTTTTAAAATCCATCAGGAACATTTCATTTTAAGACCCACTAGTGTTGACAATTGCACATCGTGACTACAGGGTATGCAAAGAAATAGCTTGAAGTAACCTTGAAAAAAACCGTGACGGCAAAACCGCCAATTCCTTCAAAATGGTAAGCTTAGGCATTTATGAATTGTATTATAGAACAGAAAGCAAAGAGCTAGAATCAAAGAGTGAGAAAGTATCTTTTAATCTATACTAGGTTTTTATTATTTTAACTAACACTAATCGTGGGTGAAACAGGCAGGATGAGCGATGCTGTTGAATCAGGAGGGAAATGTGAAATATATAGTTTGAGTACTTTCTACCTTCCCAGGAACCAGCTGGCATCATAATCCAAGCCCTATTTTTTATGATTCCAGGATCAATACTGAAAATGGGAGAAGTAATAAGCAGCTTTAATTCTTCCCATAAAGTCAGAGCACCATCTACCAAATAATAAATAGGCTCAACCATTGCTCTGTTTTCTGGAATGCTACTTATCCACAAGGACCTATTTAATTATTTCTTTGGTTTTATAGGTCTGTCTACAGTCATTTACTTTTCCTTCACAGTCGGTTACCCAAGGTAATTCTAACTCTAATGAGACTGGGATGTTTTCCTACATAAGTAGGAGGACAGCCTACAGGGGCCCTGCTGAGAACATTTTCCTCTTGCTAACAGTGAAAAACTGTTCAGCTGAGGCTCCTGAATCCCTTTGTGAAATAGCTTTAGTGCCCTGACAAACCTCACCTGGGACCCCTCACCCTGTCCATGCCAGGAGCCCCATTTCACCTCAAGCCTGGGCCATTAGTCTTTGCCTTATCTGCCTCTCTCCAGCGCTGTTCACTGCCCTTCCTGAGCTGTTGATTAGATTTCCTGGGCTGACATTAGACATGACTTGTTACCTCAGCTTTGTCTGGACTGTGTGTGGAACCCATTGCTCTGCTCACACCGCTGGTGAGAACACTGTGATTAACCTTAGCTGTGGTTCACCCTCCCTGTGGAGCAGCCTGCCTCTTGCTGCTCCCCAGCCATAGTTTTGGCAAGGAACAGGGTTTATTCTTGGGGACCTTTGTCAATTCAGTGGTTATTCCAGTCTTGAATCTAAGTTCAACAGGTTGCATGATCTGCTCACACCCCCAGAGCAGCTGGGTTGCCAGAGTTTTCTGTGTAATCTGCCCTGGATCTGAAGAAGAACCTTAATTTGGATGGGAGAGGTGCCAGAGTGAATGTGTACTTGTATACTTTAACCACACTGTCTAAGTGACAAACAAAAAAATTTGCTTAGCGTAAAAGCTAAGCATGGAGTCATGCTTCAACAGACCTGTTTTTAAGAGATGAAATCAAACAGGCAAAGCTAGTGGAAGGAGCAAGCAGGCTTTAAGACAGGTGTTATGTTGCATTTCTTTGTTGAAGGGCAAGAACTGATGTGTAAATTTTGCACACTGTCCTTTTGCTTTGATTATAATCTTGTATTTCAGCCCTTTTGGTTTAAATATTTTGACATCACCTCCGTCTTAGTATCATTGCTGTTTGTTGTTAGCTTTAATATTCTCCTTTGAGACAATAAACTGAGGAGTTCTAAAGTGAATCCTATCCAGGCTGTATGGGAGAATGATTAATCATAACTAATAATTGTATTTTAAGAGAAATAGCTCTCCTCAGACTAGGGGCTGGAAATGTTGCATGGTACTAATGTTCTTCAATTGTTGCTTTGTTTCTTAATTAACTCTGAAAAAATAGGCAAATCTTTCTTGTTGTCAGGAAGTTCTCATCATAAACATATTGCACATAGGGGCCCACTTCACATAAAGCATAAGAATAGAAAATTAGCATTTTAAACTCCATTCTTTAACCATTTTATTATAGTCTCTGCCTATTACACCTTAAAATATTGCAGCTCCTACATGGAAATATAGTAGTAACACATAGGAAGAAAATATGTAAAAACTTCTATCATCTGGCTTATGAGGGTAGCTAAAGCTTTGAATGTTATTTAAACATATATTTTTATGACTTCATTTGATTTTTACTGTTATATTTTAGAACATTACCAATAGTGCTGTCAGCCATTTTTGAATGAGTAAATGACATGTTTGGTTATATGGTTTTTTTCCTCTTTATTTTGTTCCTGATTCTTTTCAGTGAGTTTCAGCAACCAGCCTAAAATTCTTAGTCCAAATTTTCAGAAGGATCATGTTAAAAGAAGGCTGTGCTAGATTATTGAGTTTTTTGTTGAAAGAAATAGAAACTCTGACTCTGAACCCTATAGCATTGACTGAAAGCATCTCAAAAAATCAAACCCCTGCATTCCATTCCTTTTTTCTTTGGTGGCTGGAAAGGAAAGAAAAAACAAACCAGATACACATGTATTTCAGTCTGGGGAGGCAGAAGGGATTTTTGAACATGGCAAAGGTCTCAGCCTTGCCCTAATCAAATTAATATGTTTTGGTTTCCTAAAAATGTTGTTTTGGTTTCCTATTTCTGTTGTTCCTTAAATATCCTTCTCATCCCAGCCCAGGATGGCTAGCTAAAAAGTTTACATTGTTTAAATTTTTATTGTTGTATGTCAGCACAGGTTTTTTTCCTGTAGTAGTGTCAGAAGTTATTTTCTTTAATTAAAGGAATTACTCAGAAGAGGAGCAAAATTTGAAGATGACGGCCATTTTAAATGTGCTGTCAATGAACAGTTGCGATTGCCCAGTATGTTTATCTGAGTACAAGAGAAACATCAACAAACTGTAGAGAACCAAGTGAGAGAACCACTCGCATGTTTATGGGCCTGGAACATACAATGTATGAAGAGGGGCTGCAAAGCTGAATTTGTTTAGGTTAAGGGAGCCTTCCCCTACTGAAATGGGGTTAGAGAAGATTGAGCTAGACTACTCTTGGAGGTCCAAAAAAAAAAAAAGTCTTCACAATGAGCGCATTTGAGCACAGGGACAGTTTGCACAGAGAGGCTGCAGAATCTCAGCTGGGCAAGTCCTTGAGCAACCTGCTCCATCCAGCCTGGGAAGTTAGCTCTGTGCCAGGGAGCAGCATGAGCAGGGCGCTCTGCAAGAGTTGCTGTCTGACCACACAGGGATGGGGTTAAGAAAGCCCAGGCTTATCTGGAATTGAATCTGGCAAGGGATATGAAAGACAGAAAGAAGGGATTATGCAAGTACATAAACAGCAAAAGGAAGACTAGAGAAAACCTGGTCCCAGTGCTGAATAGAGAAGAGGAACTGCTGACAAAGGGCATGGAAAAGACCAAGGTACTCAGTGCCTTCTTTGCTTCAGCCTTTACTGGTAAGGCCAGCCTTCAGGAATCACAAACTCTTGAGACCAGAGAAAAGTCTGGAGCAAGGGAGAATTACCCTTGGTAGAGGAGGACCGTGTTAGGGAGAACTGAAACAAACTGAACATACAGAAATCCATGCAGCCTGATGGGTTGCAGCCACAACTGCTGATTCACTAGCAGAACAAGAAGGTAAAACATAAGGTGATTAGGAGTTATTGGCATGGATTTATGAAAGGGAAATAATGCTTAACCAACCTGACAGCATAATACAATGAGGTGACTAGGGTGGTAGATGAGAGGAGAGCAGTGGGTATTCTTTACCTTGACTTTAATAAGGCTTTTGACATAACATCCATAGTCTTCCGTAACATTCTCATAGATTAGCTGACAAAAATACGGGTTACATAAGTGGACAGTGAGGTGGATTAAAAACTAGCCAAACAGCCAGGCCCAGAGGGTTGTGATCAGTGGCATAGAGTCCATTTGGAGGAAAGTCACTAGTGGAGTACCTCAGGGGCTGATACTGCAGCCAATATTATTTAAAGTCTTCATTAATGACTTGAATGATAGGACAGAGTTAGCAAGTTTGACTATGACACAAAACTGGAAGGAGTGGCTGATACACCAGATGGTTGTGCTGCCATTCAGAGGGATCTGGACTTGCTGGAGAATTGGACTGAGAGATAACTCAAAGTTTAACAAAGGAAAGTTCAAAGACCTGCATCTGAAAAGAAATAACCCCATGTACCAACTGGTACAAATGGGCTGGCCAGCTGGAAAACAGCTCTGCAGAGAAAGACATTGGAGTCCTGGTGAACAGCAAGTTGACCATGAGCCAGCAGCCCACTTGTTCAACAAAAGAGGACAACAACATCCTGGACTACATTAGTGTGGTGGGTTGGCTCTGTCTAGCAGTCAAGCACCCACACAGCTGGTCACTCGGTCCTCCCATACAGACACACAGTGAGATGGGAGAGAAAAATAGGAAAAAAACAGAGCAAGAAAACTGAAGGATCAAAATAAAGGCAGGGAAATCACTCACCCATTACTCTCATGGACAAAACAGACTTGACTTTGGAAATTTAAATCAATTTAAAACATTTAATTACTGATCCAGTCTTGAGAAGACAAACATGTAAACACTTAAAGAAAACACCTTTCATCTCCCTTTCCCATGCTCAGCTTCACTCCAGACATCTCTGCTTCTCTTTTCCAAGTCTCCACTCTCCTCAGTCCCTTTGTTGAGACAATGGACATTGCTGGAGGTAGGGGTCACTACATAGCAATTTCTTTTTGCAGCTACTTGTTCCTTACTGTGCCATCCTTCTTAATGGTTTCCTCTGCTCTTGTGGTGGTCTTACACAGGCTGCAGTCCCTTCAGTGATTGGCATGTGTCCTACATGTTCCACTGGCCATGGACTGCAATCTACAGGCTGCAATCCCTCTGGAGCATTACCATCTCCACTGTGGAGCACCTTCTGCTGCTCTGGACTTGTTTCTCTGTCTTAGTGTTTACGGCCCTTTCTTAAGTATGTTGGCACAGAGGCACCAGCAGCTTCACTAGTGGTCTCAGCTGTGTCTTGTGGTGGGTCTGGTGTGCAGCCAGCTGGAACAAGCTGCAAGCAGTCCAGAGGAGCCCCTTACCTTCTCCCACAAACACTACCCATGCAGCCTTTCCTGTTCCCAAAACCTTGGCATTTATACCCAAAACAGTTTGGAAGAGTGCTGCCAGTAGGGCAAGGGAGGTGATCATTTCCCACCACTCATTACAGTAAGGTCACACCTGGAGTATTGTGTCTAGTTCTGGGTTTCCCAGTATAAGACAGAGATGGACATACTGGAGCAAGTCCACCACATGGCCCTAGAGATGATTAAGGAACATCGCTTATATGAGGGAAGGCTGATAGAGCTGGGACTATTCAACCTGGAGAAGAGAAATCACAGGGGGAATCTTATCAACATTTATAAGTACCTGATCGGAGAGAACAAAAGACAGAGCCAGACTCTTCTCAGCAGTGTCCGCTAACAGGATGAAAGGCAATGCGCACAAATTGCCTCTTGCAGACAAAGCATTCCCTTGCAGACAGGGGAGACAGTTCCACAGTATCCAAATAAGAAGAGGAGAGTGGACCTGGTGGTGGTAACCAGGTTCATCGAGTGATCACCAGAGAAGTTGGTAGTGGACAAAACATGTTTGAGGTCAAGCCAGAAAGTCAGGCCAACAAGGCTAGGATCAACAAAATACCAGCCCATGCAGAGCATGCAAACATTATCGCTCAAGAAAGGATGAAAAGCAAGGGCCTAAGGTTAAATGCAGTTTGTGAGCCAATGCGCATGTCACACATGGTTAGAAAAGCCAGATCAGGCTCCTCACTGCTCCTTTTCACAGCTTAGTTGTCTTCACAGAAGTCTGAACAAGGGTCTCGCAGCTGTGATATATCATAGCTGACACTGACAGAGGCAAAGAGGTTACAGAGACTAACAGTACAGAGTGGTTAGGGCAATTAGAGCCTTCTGGTGCACATATGTACCGGCTTGGAGCAGGCAGTTGGGTTAGATGATGTCCAAAGGTCCTTTCCAACCTGAATTATGTTCGTATTCCATAAATGATAAGTCAAATCCTGTTTCTTTCTCTTCAAATAGATTATTTATTTTTGTTAAAGTGCATTCACAGTCTGTCCTTGTTGATGGCAGTTTATTTGCCGGAAGATTGGAAGATGAAAAACAACATGCCATTTCTTCGTGGTAAATTCTCCTCGGTTCTGGGAAGCAGCATACGCCTCTAGGTCTAGCAGATACGCCTCATAGATAATATACCTGAAAGGTCTGAAGACATGTAATCTATTTGCTACTGTCTTCAATGCAAGATCAATTAGAGCTAAAGCATTTCTGACAGTGGCTTGATTGACCACTTAAAAACCTCTAGTGATGAAAACACCTGAGCTTACACTGGCAGCACTTCATTGTCTTTATTGTTATAAAATGTTTCCTTACTGTCTACCCTAAATGTGTCTTGATGCA
The DNA here is from genome assembly GCA_013399095.1 of Psophia crepitans. Taxonomy (NCBI): domain Eukaryota; kingdom Metazoa; phylum Chordata; class Aves; order Gruiformes; family Psophiidae; genus Psophia; species Psophia crepitans. The sequence continues at coordinate 382 of VWZZ01005775.1, read as the reverse complement.
ACTGAGGCTCATTATTCCTGTCCACTGTGGTAATGGAAATGTCTTCTCAACAGTGTTTTATGTGTTTCAAGACTGCAAGTGTGTCCATTCCTTTTTTTTTTTTGTTATTTTTAATTTAAGCAATCCTACATTCTTCAGACTTTTTGCATATATGGCTTCTTTCTAGATATTCTTACTAACTTTTGGTGAGTCTCTGGGAAAAAAAGAGAGAGTTTACATCCAGTAGAAGGGATAGGCAACTCAGGGAAAGTACAAAGAAGTTGCTAGCCTATGCAGGAGAAAAATCAGGAAGGCTAAAGCCCAGCGTGAGCTCAACCTGGCCACGGTGGTAAAAGACAACAAAAAATGTTTCTTCAAACATTAACAGGAAGAGGAGGGCCAA
>VWZZ01005774.1:36615-64979 GCA_013399095.1 Psophia crepitans | reverse complement strand
GTGGCATGACTGGCTAGGTGGATAAGGGGAGAGCAGTAGACGTCTACCTTGACTTCAGCAGGGCTTTTGACACAGTCTCCCATAACATCCCATAGGCAAGCTTAGAAACTGNCACAGTCTCCCATAACATCCCATAGGCAAGCTTAGAAACTGGGTTAGATAAGTGGATGGTGAGGTGGATTGAAAACTTGCTGAATGGCAGAGCTCAGACAGTTGCGGTAAGCGGCGCAGAGTCTAGTTCCCCTTCCCTCTTCAAATCTAGTCGTCCGTTGAGTCCCCAGAGTCTAGTCAGAGGCTTGTAACTAGCAGTGTTCCCCAGGGGTCTGTACTGGGTCCAGTCTTAGTCAATATATTCATAAGTGACCTGGATGAGGGGACAGAGTGCACCCCCGACAAATTCTGCTGATGATACTAAACACTTGAGGAGTGGCCAATATACCAAAAGGCTGCGCTGCCATTCAGCGAGATCTGGACAGGCTGGTGAGTTGGGTGGAGAGGAATCAAATGAAATTCAACAAAGGCAAGCGTAGGGTCCTGCACCCAGGGAGGAATGACCTCAAGCAGTACTACAAGTTAGGAGTGGACCTGCTGGGAGAGGGTTCTCCCTCTGTGGAGAAGGACCTGGGAGTCCTGGTGGGCACCAAGCTTTCTATGAGCCAGCAACATGCCCTGGTGGCCAAGAAGGCAAATGGTATTCTGGGGTGCGCGAAGAAGAGCGCAACCAGCAGGTTGAGGGACGGTCTCCTCCCCCTCTGCTCTGTCCTGGTGAGCCCACATCTGGAGTACTGTGTCCTGTTCTGGGCTCCCCAGTTCTTTCAAGACAGGGAACTACTGGAGAGAGTCCATCAGAGGACTACAAAGATAATTAGGTGACATCTCTTGTATGAGGAACGGCTGAGAGAGCTGGGGCTCTCTAACCTGCAGAAGAGAAAACTGAGAGGGCATCTGATCAGTACTTATAAATATCTAAAGGGTGGGTGTGAAGAGGATGTCAAGAAGGTGTCAAGACTCTTTTTCAGTGGTGCCCAGCGACAGGACAAGGGGCAACAGGCACAAGTGGAACACAGGAAGTTTCACCTGAATACGAGGAAAAACTGCTTCCCTCTGAGGGTGGTGGAGCACTGGGACAGTCTGCCCAGAGAAGGTGTGTGGTCTCCTTCTCTGGAGAGATTCAAAACCCACCTGGACGACGCCATCGTGTGCAGCCTGCTGTAGGTGAACTTGCTTTAGCAGGGCAGGGTGGACTAGATGATCTCCAGAGGTCCCTTCCAACCCCAGCCATTCTGTGACTTTGGTGGGATGCTGCGTTGCCTGGAAAGCAGCAGGATGCCTGGAGAATTACCTCTAAACACTTGTGAAGCACCGAACATTGAGAATGAATTTTAGAATGACTGATACTTGGTTAGAACCTCATGACTAATCGAAGTAGAAGTCTGGTGAACACTAACTAGCTCAACTAGAAGTCTTAGGGCTTCACACATGACTTGTTAGGTGATGTTCTCTTCCTTACGCTAGAAAAGAATTCACCTTTGGTTACTGCCTGATACCCATTTGAACTCTTTTAGAGAGGATAACTAAGGTGATTAAAATGTAACTTTTATTTTTGATTACAGGGTGTTTTTAAATGGCTTCTTAAAACTAGATGTGTAAATGTAGATTCAGCAAAGGTATGACTTTATAAATGCTTCTAGTGGAAGATGTCAGGGAGGAAGAAGTTAAAAGATAACCATTTTACCTGGCAACAGTATAATAAACTGTTCACAGAATTACACAATTGTTAAGGCTGGGAGGGAACTTCTGAGGTCATCTAGTTCAACCCTTGTGCTCAAGCATGGTCAGCTAGCTCTTTCAGCGTTTGATGTGTTGGTGTCTTCAAGGGGGATTGAGAGGACACTGGGTACAAAAAGTATTTTATTGTGTACTTCTTTCGGTAGTTGTTTGTGATAGCTGGGAAGATGTTTTTGTGCATAATTAACTGTGGTTTTTGAATGTATTGGGATTGGCCACAGCTAGAGAAGGGGATGGAGGGCAGGTGGATACATCTAAGAACATTAAAAACTTGCTGATGCATGTTTGATTTGTCGTGTTTCCAAGCTCCAAGCAGTAAGTTAATCACTGGATTCAGGGTTAGGAGATACTCTAGTAAGTTACATCCATGGGAATAATTGGAATGTTTATTGTCCTGTGCTGCAATATGAGACAATAGCTGTGTCCTAGGTGTCCTGGTTTTGGCTGGGATAGAGTTCGTTTTGTTCCCAATAGCTGGTATAGTGCTATGTTTTGGATTTAATATGGAAATAATGATAATACAACTTTAGTTGTTGCTAAGCAGTCAAGGACTTTTCGGCTTCTCATACTGTCCTGCCATCAAGAAAGCGGGGAGTGCACAACAAGCTGGGAGGGAACACAGCTAGGACAGCTGACCCAAACTGGCCAAAGGGAAATTCCATACCGTATTATGTCATGCTCAGCATATAAACTTGGGGGAGGCTGGACAAGGGTCTGCCGCTGCTCAGGAACAGTCTGGGCATTGGTCAATTGGTGGTGAGCAATTGTTTTTCATTTACGTCACTAGTTTTTCTTGGGTTTTTTTTGTTTTGTTTTTGTTTTGTTTTGTTTTTCCCCTCCTGTCATTACAATTTATTGTTGCTAAATTTTTTTTTATTATTTTATTTCAATTATTAAACTGTTCTTTTCTCAACGCATGAGTTTTCTCACTTCTGTCCTTCTGATTCTCTCCCCCATCCCCCTGTGGGACAGGGTGAGCGAGTGGCTGTGTGGTGCTTAGTTGCTGGCTGGGGTTAAATCCTAGTACTAGGAATAGCTGAAAGTTTTATTTGCCGTTACCCTAATATTGCTGCATTTTAGACAGTTTGACCAGTGAACCAAGTATAAAACATTCCTCTTTTTCTGCCCAACTCCTCCATTTGTATCTGAAAACCTTTCCGGTTTATGCATCCTTATTTAACGTCTTGCTTCTTAACTACATATATTGAAACTTTCTGTTGCACACTACCTACAAAGAAGTTCTAAGAAACAGTTTCTCGCAGTTGCAACCAATTCTTTGTCCCAGATTTTGTCTGTCGGAATAGATAACATTAAAGATTGCTATGTGATTGTCTCTGGTCTAGCAGGAAAAGTGATAGTACTTTGGTCAGCAAACTGTGGTTTCTATCCACAGTGGTCTTGCGACCACTCTTGGAGAGTGTTTTTCTTCCATGCATTTTTCTTCTGCATTGACAGGGCTGCACAGGCAGCTTCACTAGCATAATGGGATACCTGTATCATGTTAAAAAATGTGGGAAGGCTGCTTCTGAGCTGGAAAAAATGGCTATGAAGTGCCATCACTGTGGAAAAGCATACAAATCAAAGGCAGGACTTGTATACCATCTCCGATCTAAGCATGGGCCGGTAAGTGCAAATTGCCGTCATTATCAGGATAGCGTGGTGGTACTTCAGCTGTTCGGACTTGAGACACATGCAGGCTTTTGTCTGCTATTTGGGTGGGTGATTAGGATAGCAAATCTTTGCTTTTTTCTTTCTCTGTGGAATATTCTGCCCTTGATACTTTCATTCTAGCAGCAGCTGTTGCTGTTCTATGTCTAGAATGAAGTTTTTAGTAATAAGTCACCATGGCAGCAATAAGCTTTCCCCAAACTGACTTTTGCTCTGTGGAAGAATGGTGCTAACATGTATAACTTGTGAGATGCTTTTCTTTGCTCTTAAAAGACCCAACGTTGCAGCAGAACAGGCAGTGCAGTGCTTGTTGTCCATGAGAGTTTTACAGTGAATGAGATGATATGCTTTCAAGAGCGGCAGCTACATGAACCTCTCGGCTTGAGCCTTACTGCTGTGACCCCCCTGCATAGATTTGGAGGTCTGTCTTGCTAGTAGGACGTACTTCTGTCCTGTGTCTGTGACCATGAACCACAGCTGCAGCAGCATTTTTCTGAGGGATTCGACGGAATATCTATTCACAGTATTAAGTGTAACTGAAATAGGAACTGGCAAAGGAGGCTCACCTTTTCGGCCTTCATTGCAGGTCACTTTCCTCCATGAGGAGAGAAGAACAGAGAGCCTGAAGGAAATAAAACGGGATCCAAGCAACACAGGGAGAGTTCAGAGGAGATCTGCAAAGGTGGCAATCTATTATCTCCATGAGCTAGCTGGAGAAGAGCTGGCCAAAGAGTGGCCCAAGAGAAAAGTTCTGCAGGACTTGATTCCAGATGACCGGAAGGTACAAGGCCTTAAAAATGCTATGTAGGGTTTGAGTCTTTGTTCACATCAGATGAGTCTTGCACTGGCATCTACCGGTGTTGCCAGTGTTTAGTGACCCATAGACAGCAATATTGAAGAAGTAATCTCTTGTGGAGGGATCAGGTTTTGCTCTCTCTGGTCTTAGATTGCGGTATTGCTACAGTAGGAGTTGCTGTGGTAGAAGTATTTTATCCAGACAGGCTATAATGACTTTCAAGTCCTATTGTTGTAATTTTCAGTGGGCACAAGTAATGAAGGCAGTTATAGGCAGTATGTTGCTCACAAGTCAAAGGCTGCAGATCACCGCTCCCATGCAGTGATATTTCATAGTTTTTCAGGCTTCAGACTTTCCAGAAGCATCTTACAGGCTACAAGGGAAACCCAGGGGAAAGCGTTGATATATGATTTCATTGGCGTAAGTACATTTAGAGGAATCATTGTAGTGTAGTCAAAGTTACGAGAAGGTTTGGATTCTGGTGGTGTGGGGGGTTTCCAGATTCAGTTACATTTGTAGTGTCAGTGAGACGGGAAAAGATTGGTTATTGAGAGTTTGGCTGTTAGAGTAGGAGAAGAAATAGCACTTCTGTCTCACAGCCTGGAAAAGGAAGGCAGACTTGGCACTATCTGTAGCCAACATTGCTTCCAGCTTCAATTTCATCTCTTTATCTCAGCTGAAATATACTCGTCCTGGACTGCCAACATTTAGTCAAGATGTGCTATGCAAATGGAAAACAGAGATAAAGATGTACCGAAGAGTCCACTGCCCAAATCAGGTAATTCTTAAGTGTTTCTGAAGCATCAAAGGGGACAGATTTGAGATCTGTATGAGCCAACAGCTTTCCACAACCTTGAAACTGCGGTTTGTTTCTCTGTGGAAGATAAATTCTGCTCCATCTGAGTATGGTTGGTTAGTGTAACCAAGACTCTGGACTGTTGCTCTAGGGATGATCCTTCTGGGGATGTGTTTGTCCACTTCAGAGCCAGTAACTTGATGTCAGACTGGTACAGCTTTCACGTCCAGATGGGAACTGGTCCATTTGGAGGTCTGAGCAATGGAAAAATGACAGGCAGAGGCCTGTCTAGCAGATGTACTAAATCTAATTATAGAAGGGAGGAGTAGAGATGGAAATGTAGAAGTACAGGGACTTCGTCTTGCACAGCACTTAAGTTTTCATTTGAAAGCTGGAAATGGGCTACAGAAGATACATGCATGGTACTGTCATCCTGGTGTAGGGGTGCTTACGCTTTTGCACTTGATTTCCTACAATCCCATGCAGCAGTCACCAGTCAGATCCAGTGAGAAGAAATGGCCCCACTGGTGGAAACTGTGGCAGATGTGACGCACATTACACACACTGCTAGATAGCCAAGGGTCAGTGGTGGCTTTTGTTAGGGTTTGGTGTACAGACAATGCTGTCCCCCTGCCCTACCCCACCCTCAGCACTCTCTCCCCAATTTTTAGGTTTGTGTCATTTCCAAGTATAAGAATTGCAACATAATGTTGCATATGGAGCTGTCCTTAGAAAGCAGCTGTCTTATTTGACCAACTGGTAACCCAGAAGCATGGCTTGCACCTACCTCCTGTTTCAGGGTCTGGGCTGTTGGCTGAGCATGATCTAGTATCCCAAGACTGATGCCTAAAGCTCCACACGGGATAGGCCTGTAAAGCTGTCCTCTAACCGAGACCGTTGATGTCAGATGCAGTACTTCTGCTCTGTGCCACTAGATACACGAGCAGGTCAGGAGAGATTGAAGCATCGTCTTGTACTTGCCCCTGTGCTTTGTTTGAAATTAATCTCCACTGCATCTAGGCAAAATGCAAACTCTATCATTTTACTCAGGGTTTTGATAGAGGGTGGATGTAACTGTGACAGGAGTCTCTTTATTATGTCTAAATATTGCTCAGAAACTGGGAATATTCAGCTTACTGAAAGTTTACATCTCTCTTAGTGGTCTTTTTACCGGAAGCTTTCTGGCTTTTTAGGACTCGGTATCTCCCTCCCTCTACCTCTCTTATCCCTTTTGGAATTGTCTTCCAGAGAGTAAGACTTTCTTGTGCAGGAAGAAGTGATTTCTTGGTAGAGTTTTGCTGACACACACTTTTTTTACTGTTTCAGGGTTGTGAATCTGTATATGGCAGTGTCTCAGGACTCAAATCTCACCTCGGCACATGCACCTTGGTTGGTAGCCTTCCTGCACTCACTGTCTTTATACCAGTAGCCTGGCTGTCCCTGTCCCTCAGTTGTCTCCTTGTTCAAACTGTTGTTATACCATCTATTAATCTGAGTTTCTCACAAGTTTGTTTCTTATGAGCTAATGGGGTTGACTTGGCAAACATTGCTTGAGGCAAGGAGGAGGCATCTTAATGGCATGCATTTTAGTGAAACTACAGTCCTACCTGTAGATTCACAGCTACAAGAGCATTTTTTCCAGGTACAGTGCTGGAGACTTTGCAACATCTCACAGAGCAATCCTATGCTTTGTGGGCATAACTGGTCAATACTGTCAGTGCTCCTGTAGCTAAAGCATTGTCTGGTATGAATAGGAGTTTCTACTTCTTACTGCTGGATTATATCTGAGCAAGGTTCAAATATAATATATAGGCGTACCAACTTTCTGAGCAGCAATCAGTGATGCATTTTTTTTGTTTTGGTGCCAGGGAGACTTTGTGGCTGGTAAATACAAGTGTCTCCTGTGTGAGAAGGAGTTCATTTCAGAGAGTGGGGTCAAGTATCACATCAACTCTGTGCATGCTGAGGTAAGGCAGGCAGAATGGAAGTCCTCAAACCTTAGGTTGTTGGAGGTGGGGAGGGTGTCTTGGGAACGAAATGCTGTATGCTTGTCTTGTTTCATTTTTTCCTTGCTCACTGTTGGGAACAGGATCTTAGATTTGAGTGGCCTTTGATTTGCTTAAACATAGCTGGCTTTATGCATTGGTCTGGGGAGCAAGTGTTATGTTGTGTCACATGTCTAGATGTCCCAAGCTGCTGCTGCTCATTCAGCTCTTCAGCATTTCCCATGCTTTTAGCCAGGCAATTGCCAAATCAAATCTGAATCCTCTGAGACCGAGTGACACCTGAGGAGGAACATCAAAGAACAGAGCTTTGTTAGGCAGCTGCCTTTCCAGATCTCACATTTCAGGAAACCTTGTTCCACAAGGCAGCTTTATTATAAGCCCTGTGAGGCTTTATGTGGTATTTCCACCATCAGTACCAACCTGTTGCCTTCTAAACCCTCCAGGACTGGTTTGATGTGAACACAACTACCACCAAAAGCTTTGAGAAGCTAATGAAACTCCGCCAAAGAGAAGAGCAGAGGAAGCAACTGAAGAAACGTCCTTTGACCCGAGCCAAAAAGAAGAGAACTGGGACCCTGACTTCCAAAAAACTCCCCACTGCTGGAGTTGGAAAAATGAGGAGAAGTAAGAGAGGTCGTCCACAGCGAGTGGACAATGAGAGTGCGAGTAGTGAGGAGGAGGAGCCCCAAGTTGCACAGAGAGACGAATTTCCAAAAACCAGCCGCAAGCGAGGGCGGAAGTAAATCCCCAGAAGAAGAGAAGGAATAATCCTAAAGCATTTCAGTTACAAGCCCCACTTCTGTCAGGCTCATAACCCACAGCACCAGTATAAGCAACTGAATGTCTTTGGGACTGTGACTCCATTCTACTCGGTGACCTTGATTTTGAAACTTACCTCTGGTCAGTTGTGAGAGACTTCAGAGCTGTGGTACAGAGGCTGCTTTTCCTGGTGTAGTTCCCTTGGATGGTGGCACTAGCAGTGTACCCAGTGTAGTTCCTGCTCTGGTTATAGTGTCAGTGTGGGTCACATTAGTTGCTTGTTCAGTGGTTTCCAGTACCGCAGCTGTCTGTTTTGTCATCTTCCTCTGATGGGTGAGATCAGGGTTCTTTTTTTAGCAGTTCTGCCTATAAGGGCCTGACTAGCACAGTGTTTAGGTCTTTTTAAGGGAGGGAACCCTTTCTTGCACAGTATGTACACAAACAAAGCAGTGCTGTGCAGAATACAAAGCTTTAGCTTGTCCTCTAACTGTCCTGTCTGTTGTCAGCAAGACTGCCACAGAGGAGCAAATACCTTCCTAGCGTGTGCTGCAGTCTGTAGCACAAGGCATTGTCTGTACTTCATACACTGATGTTTACGTTGAGCACCAGACAGTAGCCCATGAGCTCTGGTCTGTGTGGAAGTGACGGGACATCACTGTTACCCTCATCAGGAACCCGGTATTCCCCCAGCATGCATCTTCTGTATCACTGGGTATTGAATGTACGTAGAGGGTCTTCCAGTCCAGTGGGGAATAAATGCTTTCCAGCATATTTTGGCGATTCACTGACCTTTCAGAGACCCCCCCCAGTAACTAATGTAATAAGATGGCCTTTGTGGGCCCTGTGAAGAATGCTTGTTTCAGACTGACGTGGGAAGCAAACTTTCTGCAAGACAGTGCATATCTGCAATAGCAGTCTTGCTAATGATGAAACCCAGATTCCATTGAACTGCCTTGCCAGTATGTTCTGTGTCATGCCCATGCTCCCAGAGTGTCCTTTTTTCTGCACTGTAGATGCCACCTTCGTTGTCTTACATCACCTGTTTATTTTCAATACTGCAGGCAGTGGCTTTCCTGTGTGGAAAAGGCTAAAAGAAGAGGGTTCATTATTTTAAGTCATGTGGGCATGAACTCTGGATCATAGGGAATATGTTCCTATGCTCCATAAATGCAGCAGATGTCATAGAAGGTAGTAGGAAGCAGCACAGGCAGTCCTACTCGTTCAGAGAATGGGTTCTCCAAAATTTCTGTTATACAAAGACCCACTGTACCAAGAAGTTGCAAAATTTGCCGTTTTCCTTGCAGTTTTACAGGCAAGAAAATAGATAGCTGGCTCCATGTTACCTCCCCATGAATTTTCACTGTCTACCAAAGCTGCTGGTGCTGAAATTCACAGGGAAGCCATTGCAGTGCCCGGTAAACAGGCAGGTTTATACATAAGTGTTATTACCGGAATAGTCACATTGGCCCTGACAGTGGGAACTGCTGTATGGCCAGGGTATTCTCAAGAACTGCCTCTTCCATATAATAAGCAAAGCAGAGCCCAGCTGAGCCTGGTCTGTCTCTCATAGGTGTCTCTCAACACCTGTATGGTAGTGAGACAGCATGCAGTAGTTACTTTGCCTTTTGGAACCAGCTGTCGCTGTGGTTGCTGTGCTGCACTGGAAGTATAACTATATGGACTTCTGTGTAGGGTGTATGAAGTTTGCAGTAAGAAGGGCAAGATCAGAAGATGACCAAATAAAATGTCACCAGTGCGAGAATGTGGCTGCTTGTGTGGTTGGTGTGTAGTGTTCTTGGTTGCACAACATGCCCCAGCCTACCCACTTGGTTGTCCTGCATGCTCTGGTGCAGTTCAGTTGTCTGCACCATTTTGTCTCAGTACACCACTCTACACAGCTGTACTTTGGCTACACATGTTTACTGTTTTCCCACCCAGTAGATGGACAACACAATAAACCCGTGAATTAAAGGAGGTTTTTCTTAGTGGATTTCAGTCTAGAGTCCTGTTTACTGTCATTTATGAGTTACTAACCAGACCTGCTTTCTAGACGTGGATACTTCGTGACCACCTGGATTTTGTAGAATTACATCAACAACATATTCCCCCCATATAACATGACGTGGAAAAAAAATCATTATCCAACAGTCTATTCATGTTCCATCAGTGTTACAGCAGATTATTTGGTGGATTGGCTCAAGATGGTAAGAGGTGGTGACACTGCTGCAGCAGCACAATCCATTGCTTTTGAGCAACGTATCTGTTCAGGAGCACCTGCGTCCTGCTGGAGATGGACTGAGGCAGGCTATCCCCTATGACTGCAGCCGGTCTCTGATGCTGTGAGGGCACAGGAAAATCTAGCCTCAAGGAGAGTGTTTTAATTGGGGAATTCACAACATCATGTGTATCCAGGGCTATAAATAACATAAAACCAGCTAATTGTACTACAGCCTGCCGTGCTAAGATTTACTGTTCAAGCACCCATGAGTCTACAGTTCAATCTATTGTTAAGAGTTCAGTTAGCCTAACGTTTTGCAAATCCAGGTCAAAATTCTACCCTATGGAATCATAGACATTTAAAGACCATCTAGTCCACCCCTCTCACCACAGGCAGGGACATCTTTCACTAGATCACGTTGCTCAAAACCATGTCTGTCTTGACCTTGAACACTTCCAATGATGGGGCATCCACAGCTTCCCTGGGCAACCTACTTCAGTGTCTCACCACCCCCATTGTAAAAAACTTCTTCCTTTTGTCCAGTCTAAATCTACTCTCTTCCAGTGTAAAACCACTGTCTTTGTCCTATTGCTACAGGCCCCAACAAAAAGTCTCTCTACATTTTATAAGCCCCTTTAAATACTGAAAGTTGCTGAATACTTCAGCCTTCTTCCTCTGAGTTGCAACCAGATAACCTATCTCATTTATCATAGAATCATAGAATGGTTTGGGTTGGAAGGGACCTCAAAGATCATCTAGTTCCAACCCCCCTGCCATGGGCAGGGACACCCTCCACTAGTCCGGGTTGCACAAAGCCTCGTCCAGCCTCGCTTTAAACACTTCCAGGGATGGGGTGGACAAGAAGCTCAGAGAGGTACAATTTCTTTTGGTTTTCTTTTCTGCTTAATGTACCTGTAGAAGTCCTTGTTATTCTTCACAGCCCTTGGAAATTTAGGTCCAGCTGTGCATTAACTTCCCTGATCCCATCCCTAAACTCTTGGCCAGTATCCCTACATTCTTCCTAGGATGTGTGTCCCTGCTTACACTGGCTATGCATTTCCCTCTGGCATTTCAGTCTGACCAGGAGGTCCTTACTCAGCCATGCCAGTCTCCTGCCTTCTTTTTCTGATTCCTTGCACGTGAGAATCCATAGTTCTTGTGCTCTAAGAAAAAGTCTTTAAAGAGCTGACAGCTCTCTTGTGCTCCTTTACTCCTGAGGGCAGTTTCCCAGAGGGTCCCATCCACTGGTCCCTTAAAAGACTAAAAGTTCACTTTCCTAAGGTCTTGGCTATACTTTTTTGCCTGGCATTTATCCCTTCAGCCTATGAATTCCACCAGGGCATGATCACTGCAGCCCAGGCTACCACCAGTCTTGACATCTCCAGCAAGTTCTGCATTGGTGAGCAGCAGGTCCAGTATATAGATGTAAGTTTATATATATATGTATGCACGCACACACACAAGTGTGTTTTTAAAGAAGATATTGTTGTCTGGCACAAATTAAAAGAAGGGAGACATCAAGGCCAAGTGCCGGGTCCTGCACTTTGGTTGCGACAACCCCAGGCAGTGCTACAGGCTTGGGGCGGAGTGGCTGGAGAGCTGCCTGGCAGAGAAGGACCTGGGGGTGCTGGTTGACAGCCGGCTGAACGTGAGCCAGCAGTGTGCCCGAGTGGCCAAGAAAGCCAACAGCATCCTGGCCTGCATCAGGAATGGCGTGGACAGCAGGAGCAGGGAAGTGATTGTCCCCCTGTACTCGGCTCTGGTGAGGCCGCACCTCGAGTGCTGTGTCCAGTTTTGGGCCCCTGAATACAAGAAGGACGTTGAGCTGCTGGAGCGTGTCCAGAGAAGGGCAACGAAACTGGTGAAGGGACTGGAAAACAAATCTTATGAGGAGCGGCTGAGGAAACTCGGGTTGTTTAGTCTAGAGGAGAGGAGGCTGAGGGGAGACCTGATCGCTCTCTACAACTACCTGAAGGTGTAGTGAGGAGGGTCTCGGTCTCTTCTCCCAAGTAACGAGTGACAGGACAAGAGGGAATGGCCTCAAGTTGCATCAGGGGAGGTTTAGGTTGGATATTAGGAAAAACTTTTTCATGGAAAGAGTGGTGAGGCATTGGAACGGACTGCCCAGAGAGGTGGTTGAATCGTCATCCCTGGAGACATTCAAAAAACATGTAGACGTGGCACTCCAGGACATGATCTAGTAGGCACGGTGGTGTTAGGTTGACGGTTGGACTTGATCTCAGAGGTCCTTTCCAACCTTAGGGATTCTATGATTCTATCAGACCTGTTCGTTTATTCTTAAACTTAATTACTGCTAATTTTTATGTTAAAACTGGTTAAATACACCTTTACTTGATTTTATTGTAAACTTTGTTTAGTTTTGTGGGAAAATATGAATCACACTGAAATTTGTGCACAAAGGATATGCTGTCTCCATTGAAACTATACAAATGGGAAACTGAGAATGCAGAGGGCAAGTTGGGGGAGCAGTATCTGAAGACACTTTTAAAGATCTGCAGATATTTCTGTCCGTCTCACACCAGCTAGTAACCTATGGCAAAGAATCTGTGTCCATCCTTCGGTAACAGGCAGAAGTTGTGAACTCCCAGTTTGGGTACCTGAGATGTTAGCACCCATCCAAGACAGCTACCTGCAGTTTCCACCATGGTTAATGGCCACTTGTCTTCCCCACCCTGACTGCGGTTGCTCTTTCACACATCAGCATTGTGAACCTGATATGCTCCCAGCCAATCTGCAATCATCACTGAAGCACCTACAGATAAACCACAGGAAATGCCAATGAAAACCAGTTTCTTCTTCCCATGACAGACCTGAGGTGGGAGAAAAAAGAGGAAACTGTTGTGTTGGTGGGATAAAAAAAAACATTCCTCCCTGTATTAGATTGGCAAGAGCCTCCGAATCACCCTGGTAAAGTGAAGGGATGGTGCAGCCAGGAATAGAAACAAGAGGCTTCTCAATGCGCTGGTAGAAAGAGAGCCACCGTCCCTGCTGGGAAAGGTGGACAGGAGAGAGCTCACCTAAGGCACAATACCTGGTTGTGCTGACTCTTGTTCTATATTTCATCACTGACCTGCAGTTATCCATGGGGAAAGCTAGATCTTCCCACACACAAAACATAGTTGCTGGCTGACACTCCTTCCTCACAAACCGGAATACAAATGCCCCCACCCTCAGCCCCTTGGCCCTTCCTCCAGGGCAAGTCTGGACCTATTCCATATAACTTGCACATCCATTGCTGGCACAGGTAATGCACTGACCAAAAAGCAGGCCTCTGGCTTAAGACTGGCTTGGTTCTGTAATGACAGACGCTTCTCTGAGAGGGGTCCTGGCTGCAGGAGTCGCTCACAGCTCTTCGTACATATGTCACACAAATACATTACGGTCCGAAGAAGAAGCCTCAAAGTAGGGTCCATCATGATTCTGTCAAGAGACTGTGAACTGAGCAGTCAGCCTTACTTCTGACTAGAACATTTATGATTGTATTCCTTGTTCTTGAACCTTATGTAACTTCTCTTTGTAGAACAAAGGGGCCTCTAACATTCAGTACATTCTCCCAGGTCTGTGTATGCATTAAATGAAACCTATAGGTTCCTCTTTTAACAGTTTGAAATCTTTCTGTCTCTACCTCTGAGATATTTCCAGTCCTCAGATCATTGACTGTTTTCTCTGTATTCATCAAATGTTCACAATCTTTTCAGGTGAGGTTCCAGATCAGGTTCCACAACTCCAGAATCTGTTTTCCACAGATAGAAGAGTAATCTTCTCACTGTTTCCCTATTTGCATATCCACAATGCTTGTCCCTGTTGCTCTTGAATCCTTTTCAGCTACTGCTTTGGAGGATGCAGGCATGTCTGTAGGTACACCCTGCATTTGATATATTGAGACATGTCAGCTGTGCCTACAGTAATAACTTAAAGAAGGCCAGGGACTGTTCCTGGGCACTGAAGCATGGTCATCCATGTTGTTTCATTATTATTAGAACAGCCTAGGCCACTTAACACTTTCTCAAACTATCCCTAGACACTCTTCAGACATTAGCATGCCCTAGGGACCATTCCTGGTAAAGCAGTCTGGATACACACATCCTGTTCTGTAGAGTTGAATAACAGTGATATAGAAAGTTCTGACCCACCTGGCCTTGGGGCCTGAAAATAGTACTGGACACATTTAGTTAACTAGTATGTCAGAGTCATTTTGTCCAAATGGGTCCAGTCCTGTGAGCGCCCTACGGGACTGGTCTGGCCTGAGGATTACTAACCCTGTGCCACCAGCCATTATCTACACCTACTATGAATACTAATGATACATTTTACTGCTGAATCATTTAAAATATCTGAGACTAATACTGCTTCCTGCTAAATTCCATGTGAAACTTTCCCTCTAGTGGTAAATTCCCACAGATTCCAGAGCCCCTTACAGAGAGTTTTGCTCTGTAATTGCTGCCGCTTAGGGCAGCTTAGGGCTGCAGTGCACAACGTCTGCCTGTATCTGTCCATCCGTCAAGGCAGGCCTCTTGCTGCCTTCCAGGCTTGAAAGCCACACTCTAGTCCTCTGCTTGCCTGAACCACAGCACACACTTGCTGTGGAGAGCAAACTGTGCTTTCCCTTATCGGTCTCCTACAGCAATGATGTCTGTGTAACAGGGCAGCTGACTCAGGCCTTTTAGCAGCTTATTAAAGAAAATCTGATGGCATAGAGTGAATCATTACATTAAAAAGCACAGGATACAAATAAAGGTATCAACTAACTTGGCAACTCCCTTGGGAACTCCCTGGCCAGTGCAATGCACAAGGCCAGATCTCATGTGAGGCCCAGATAAAGCAGATACCAAAGTGACTGATGCAGGAGATACCCCACACCACCGCCCAGCCAGTCACAGGCTCTGTTCAGAAACTGCCAAGGAATCTTTCTATAACTTCCTGCAGGGGCTTTCAGTTTGCCACATAATAAACAAAAACGCGGACTAGAAATGGGAACCGTATCCCAAGGGAGTCTCACAGTGTGGTCAGCTGGAGCAGTACAATGTATCCTGCGCTCCAACCCACTCTCCCAAGCTTCTGTCAGGCTGCCTTCTGCCATCTGTGGTTGGCCCCAGGTGACCTGCAAGCACCCAGAGCCATCAGGATGGCCTATGGCTCTGCCTAGGCATCCCCTGACCCCTCTACATCTGGCATCACACTTGGCTCCACGGCCACGCCAAGAGACCTCAAGTAGAGGAAGAGGGGTGTGCTGTCAGTCTGAGGGCAATGGGCACTGCTGGATCGGGGTCTCTGAGGAAGGGGTGGCTCTGAGGATGGGGCAGGAGCACACACAGAGGCCGGGCTCTGTCCCAGTCCCAGCACATAGCAGAGAAGAGGATTAAGTGAGCAGAAAGGAGCTACTCATGGCAATGAGGAAGGCCAACCTGCCTGATGTGCCACTGCCACTCAGGAAGATAAGACCATTTTCTGGGTCCTGCAGAATGGGCAGAGCAGGTTCAGAGCCTAGTGCAGGTGTGCTGCACATCCCAGCCACGAGGCAAAAGGCACCCCTTGCACTAAGGGCTATTGTTGCCTTCCTGGCCTCTGCGGGCTCCTGGAGAGGCCCTGCACGGCAGACGCTCTTGTGCCAAGGCCGCAGCCCTGCACTGTGCTGGCACTCCCACACCATGCTGGCAGCGCCATGCTTGCAGCCCTGTGCCACCGGGGAGCTGCTCACCTTCAGCACCTCTTGCACTTTTCTGGTGGTGCCGATCATGGGCTTCAGCACCACCTGGCTGTACAGCCTCTGGGGAGGAAGAGCAGGGCTGGAGCACATGGACACCGTGGATCCTGCCACGGCACCCAGTCCACACTGCCCAAGGGAGGGGTGTGCAGGGCTGGTGGGGCCCTTTTCCCACCCTGCAGCAGGGCTGGTTGACCCTGCAGATCCACATGTGTGCCAGAGCTCATGACAGGGTGTAGCCCTCACAAGGAGTTGAGGAGAATGGCACTGAGGTGGCAGTGGGAGGGAGTGCAGGCAGGGTGCACTGGGCTGGGGACCAGTGAAGGACAGCCTCACTCCCCACTGGAGTGAGTCCTCACAGCTGCCATGCCAGGACTGAGACTGAGCTTCCCTCACAGGTTGGTGCCTGCCCTGCACCAGGGAGGATGCTGCCCAACCCATGCCACAGGATGGCCTCTGCTGGGGGGCAGATGGCTGCAAGGGAGCAGGAGGTATCAGACTGGGCCCCGAGGTACCTTGTATTTGAACAAGGCTTCCTCCTCCTCTTGGAAGATCTCAGCGTTGCACTCCTTCAGCAGCTGGACGGTCTGCATGGGATCAGCCATCCCAGCTCCCAAGTGATGAGGATGGACTTCTTGCTGATGGGTAGGGCAGCCTCATAGCCTGCCAACTGCAAGGTCACCACAGGTGGGATGAGCACAAGGCTGTGGGATGGACAAGGACCAGCAAGCCATGAGGATGGGCAACATCTGGTCCTAAACTACCCTGTTTGGGCACCAACAAGCTTTCCAAAGAGGGGTTAAACATCACTGGCAAATGTCAGGAGCGTCATCAGGACTGGTCTCTTAGAGACAGCCCACTGACAGCCATAGGAGGCCGTGACTCACCGCCCCACATGCTCAGCAAGGCAGGCCTTTGCTAGCAAGGTTCACTGCCTGACCACCTTCCCAGAGATGTCTCCACTTCACCTCACAGGCCAACAAACCGAGGCTTAAACTCTGGGGTGTCTTTGCATACATAATGCTCCAGTCCTCACAGTTAGACAGTTCTTGTGCAGTATTCTCCCCTCCCCAGCTTTCTTCCAGGGCCCTTTAGGTACTGGAAGGCTGTTATAAGACCTCCCTGGAGCCTTCTGTCCTCCAGGCTGAACAACTCCAACTCAGTCTGTCTCCATAGCAGAGGTGCTCCAGCCCCCAGATCATCTTCATGGCCTCCTCTGGACTCGCTCCAACAGGACATGAGCATAGTTTCCAGGATGACCTGCTCTATGATCTTGCCTGGCACAGAGGTGAGACTGACTGGCCTGTAGTTCCCCGAGTCTTTCTTTTTTCCGTTTTTAAAAATGGGGATTATGCTTCCCCTTTTGCAGTCAATGGGAACATCATCCAACTGGCACAACTTCTCAAATATGATGCATGGTGGTTTAGCAACTTCATTTGCCAGTTCCCTCAGGACCTGCAGATGCATCTCATCAAGTCCCATGGACTTGGTCCCATGGACTGCAGTTTCTGCAGAACGGATGATATGCTGAGCCCGTGAGAGATCTTTTCTAGTGTTTGTGCCCTCAGCTGCCCCTGGCAACCTCTGGCCTTGCTCTGAGGCAGCCCACTGTCTTGGAGACATGGGGGACAGAGTGCAGTGCCTCGAGTTAGACTGGGACCCTTCACTGATGGAGCTGTACCTAGTCACCATTCTAGTCCCCTGCTCCTCAAGGTTTGCAACTCCAAACACAAAGAACGAAGCTCTGTGCAGCACTTGCTGCTCAGGGTGCAGCTGTGCCTGGCAAATTGCTAAGCCAGGCAGCATGGGAAGGTCTCTGGCTTGGCATGCACCACTAATCAACTCATCTCAGCTTGTCCTGCTCCCCAGCAGTTGAGTAAGAAATGTGTCCTGTGCTCTCTACTGGAAAGGGAGGATGAGTCTAAAAGGAGAAAAATAATTTTCCTGGAAAAGAAAAAGGTATACAGACATTGCAACCATAAAAGAAAAACATAAAGAAAGAAGACAAAATATACCCAAGCTTGATCTCTTCATGATGCCATTAGATTTTTCTCAGAGCCTGGTCATTCATGCCAGGAAGACACAGATGCCAGGAGCCCTACTGCCAAGAGTGCTATCCCCTGCTTCTGGTGCCCACCCCTAGTCATGGGAAGCTGCAAGAACATCCCTGCACTTACCTGCATTGTGCATGTAAATGAGTGTCTCTCTAAGTCCTTCTGCAGCCTCTCCCCCACTTCTTTCATACTAAGTAATTCTGGAAAACTTTCTGTGTCAGGAACCTTGAGCAGTTGTCCACAATTGTGAGCATGTAAATAAAGTTGTACTGATCTTTTTCTGGAGCCTGGAAACCCTGGGAAAGGCTTTTGCTATGTTGACATTGCCTGCAAGGCTCCTGTTTAGGCATTCATCTGGATTGCAGTTCCTCTGATGGCCCCACTTTCAGACACTGTGGATTGTATGAGGAGCTATTTTAAAGATTTGCAACACACGTGTTATACAGATACCATCTACACAGCTGTCTGTCAGGCCCACAGTTCAGTTCAGAATAGAGAGGGACTCTGGTCTGGGTGCCTGCCTTCCTCCTCACCTTTCACTGGGTTATACATTTCAGAGCAAGAGGGGAAGGTTTGATTTCTGCCAGGATTTGCAGGTAGAATGGCCATGGGACTGGGCTGGTTTGCTTACTTTGAATCCCAGTCAATCCATGAAGTCCATCGGCCCACTGAGCCTTGTGCCTGAAATATTGGCAAGTCAGAAGGGTGAGATGTGCCTTTGGCAAGCCAAAACGAGTTTTAAACACCTGAAGACATCAGGCTCTTTCTTTCTCTCTCTCTCTCTTTCTTTCTTTCTTTCTTGCGCACCTCAAAAATCACCTGGCAGCATGCAGCGTCCTGGGAAGCACACAGGCCTGAGCACTGCCTCTCACATAGGGGCTTGAGGGTAGGACATAATGGTTTACAGAGGGTATCAGATGGACGGTGCATTCTGTGAATGGAAAGGGCTGGTGTGTAGGGATCCCCATGCCTTTATCTCAGCCCACAGGGATGTTCCCACTGCCACGTATGCATCTGGGTCTAGTGCAGCACCGTGGCTCTGTGATGCTGTGGGGCATAACGAGAGTGCACCAAGCAGTTAGGGCAGGCCTGTGACTATTCACAGGGAACGGCTGGCAGCGTAGCCCAGTCAATCTGAGAGTGGTCTGGTCTCTGACATCCCTGGTCATCCCTGGTCACTGGCCACTTCCATGCAAGGGCTACCCCAAGGCACCCCTGTGCTGGAGAGGGAGGTTCCATGCCACCACACCACTGGTATGCTTGGCACATCTAATAGCCTGATCATTTAGGGCTCTCCATTGCACAGGCTGCCCAGTTAGTGCCTTGTCTTGCTGGCCCGTGTCCCTGACAAGCTGCCCGCCCCTAAGCCTGACATGCACAGATTTGCCCTCCTTCCCATGCCACCCTGGCTCTTCACCTGGCCTTGTGGAGCACTGCACAACTAGTGCAGGTTGATACACCACCCGCACTGAAGAGAGGCACGTGGAGGAGCCAGGCAGGCTGGCAAGCATGTTCTCTCTCTTTCTTCCAGGAACTTCAGATAATGGGAACAATTACACAGTCAGCACAAGCAAACACAATGAGCAGCTCCTGGTGTCAGTGATGCAGATGACCCTGTCAAAAGCAACACCCATGTCAGATGAAAGGCAGCAAAACACCCCTCAGGGGAGGGGGGGGTGTGACCTGGAAACCAGACCAACATCCCCTAGTCTCACACTGAGAGGAGCAACTAGCCATGGTTTCCATGCAGGCCAGGCCAACATGGGCTCAAGTCCTACCCGCAGACAGAACAGACCATTCCAGCCTCTGCAGCAGCCTTGTATGTACTTGGCAGCTGCCAGGCATATAAAGAGAAGCTGTCAGCACATCCCCCTCAGTTTCATAGTTTCTAGGTTAAACAACCCAGGCTAATTTAGGCTTTCACCATAAACTGCTTTGCCCAAACATCCCTGTGGGAAACTGCGGCAGATCCGCAGATCCCTTGGCAGAGCGTGAGGCATTTGACCTCGACTAGATTGTTATGTACCCGTGAAGATGCAGAACTCCCTGGACAGAAGAAAGGTAGACAACTTGCAGGAGCTGAAAGAATGCGTGAGACTGCAAGATAAGGAAGTAGGATGAGTTTGGCTGGAGACTGATGTGTATAGCTGTGACCAGTGGTTAATTGTGTATGTGTAATAAGCACCAATGATATCAAGACACATATATGTAGAAAAGGTATAAAAGCTGGGTGTGAAATACAATAAAGAGGAATGTTGGAATGTTGCCTTATGTGTCGTCCGTCTCAACAACGACACATCCCTCTTAAGGACTGCCAGGTGGGTTTTCTCCCTCCTTGAAGCCCAAGCCCCTAGCTGGATACCAGGCCCTGGAAGAGGTACCAGCGCTACCAGGCAGAAGTTTAGGCATCTGAGCCAGATCAGGCTTCTTGCAGGCTATGTGCCCATTTACAGAGGTGGCTGACACCTCCTTTTGCATGGCGGCTAGTCACTACAGAGCAGTGTTCAGCTTGGGATGCAGCATTTGCCCAGTGCTCCTCATTCTTTTTCTCGCCAGGGTTAGCTTTCCTGCCTCAGGTTCAGTGCTTTGAACATTTCTCTGCTCATCTGCACCTTCATTTGTAGAATGGTCAATAATAAACAAACTTCTTTCCCAGGGTTGCCACTGTGGGCTTTAATAAGAAGCTGGTTTTAGTTACAAAGCAAAGCAGCTCAGTAACTTCCATCGTTCGTGTGCACAATAACCATGATAATGCTAGATACTTTTGCTATCAATACATCTGTCAGATCCCTTTTCAGCTTTACTTGGCTTCAATGCCTTCATGTTGAGTAAATGATCTGGGAAAGGGCTGAGTGGTAACTATTATTGCATCGATACACAGGACATCCACATCTCAAACATCATATGCTGTCTAGTCATCCCATCTTAAAAGGGTAGAAAAGAAATTATCAGCTGGGATGGCCAAGAAGGCCAACAGCACCCTGGCTTGCATCAGGAAGTGGTGGGATAGCAGGAGTAGGGAAGTGATCATCCCCCTGTACTCGTGGGGAGGCTGCGCCTAGAGTACTGTGTTCAGTTTTGGGCCCCTCAGTACCAGCAGGACATTGAGGTGCTGGAGCGTGTCCAGAGAAGGGCAACAAAGCTGGGGAATGGACTTGAAAACAAATCTTATGCGGAGCGGCTGAGGGAACTGGGCTTGTTTAGTCTAGAGGAGAGGAGGCAGAGCGGAGACCTGCTCACTCTCTACAACTCCCTGAAAGGAGGGGGTGAGGAGGTGGGAGTTGGTCTCTTCTCCCAGGTAAGATGCAACAGGGCAAGAGGAAATGGCCTCAAGTTGTGCCAGGGGAGGGTTAGATTGAATATCCGGGAAAATGTCCTACCCAAAAGGGTGGCCAGGCATTGGAACAGGCTGTCCAGGGAGGTGGTGGAGTCACCATCCCTGGAGGTGTTCAAAAAGTGTGTAGACATGGCACTTCGGGACATGTTCTAGTAGACATGGTGGTGTTGGGTTGACGGTTGGACTTGATGATCTTTGAGGTCTTCTCCAACCTTAAGAATTCTATGATTCTGTGATCTGCAGTTTCACAAATGGTGCAGTGCATATACATAGCAAACAATTATTAACTGTTTCTTACAATAGAAACTAGGAAGCACTAGGAGAAATAATTGACAAGCTGGTCTAAATGCAATGGAACAAATTACTTTTCACATTGTATACATTTACATATAAGAACTCTTGACTTCACAATACCCTGTGATAATCCCAAGTATAAATGTTCTTGAGCAGCGCTGAATTCCCCAAAACCAATTATGCAGCAGATGATAAAAAAACGCCATCACCAAATGGACAAAAAAAGGAGGAGCCCATTCGTTGGCTGAAGACAATGAGGCAATTTCCTATATCAAGTTTCTAGAAAATATCTGTGATTTGCTGTACCTTTGCCCTCCATTATTATTATCACAAGGGATCAATGAGTTAATTCCACCTCCATGGGAGGGAAATAAGATACATCACTCAGCACATGGCTATTCATAAACTCGGTGTTTCTTGGGGAAATAATTGCATGAGTGCAGTGTCCCAGGAAGGGAACAGGCACAGAGGTCCAGGACCCCTAGGTCAGGACCCAGCAGGTCATGCCATGTTAATTTCTTTCATAAACGGGTGAATGCCCACCTGCCAGTTAAAACCTGACTAAGGTTTAGATTAGGGACACAAAATCCATGAATCTGTTGTTGAGTTTCATTTAATCAATAACATTCATTTGCTACAAAGTATGGGCAGTTTCTGCACAGGTATATCATAAACCTAAAATTTTCCCAGCTCCTAAGGGTCATGGGCTTAGACACAGAGGTACATTCCTGATGCACTGGGAACCCTTGCTGGGCTATTCAATATTGGACAGAGAAAGATGACAGCAGGGTGACGTGATACAGGTACAGAAGGCTCCTGCACCATGCTCAGGGCATTCCCTTGCTGCCAGCACCTCTCCCAGAGCCTCCCATTTGCCTCGGTGATTGCCAAAACTAAAGACACATAATAAGTGCATTTAAAGGCTTCCAGAGCCAGGGAGTCTCTGGGAGATTCTCTGTTCACTGCAAGAGCCTCCGAAACAGAGCGAGTGAGAGAGAGGGTGTGTGTGTCTCTGTGTCAGGGCGCATAGGACACAAGTAGGAGCCAGCACAGAGGCAGTGGAGCCATCTGCACCACTGCACAAAGCAGCAAAGTCTCACAGCCGATGTGACATATTGCAGTCCAGCAGCTGATGTGGCATGTGTGCTCATAGCCCGCACCCGGCTTTTGTTCATGGCCCAGCTTGTACTAGTGGACAAGGGTGCAGCACAAGAATGCATGCCAAATGCAGACAGGTGGGAGGGGTGGTTGGTGGGCAGAACACACTTGGGGGGCCGGCCAGAGGTGCGTCTGGCCCAGTGGGCCTTGCAGCGCCTCCTCTGGCAGGCAGGGAGATGAACTGATGGGAACTGAGACCGCTGGGGCTGTGGGGCCTGCAGGCCAGGCTGCAGAGGGAAGGATGGGATCTCGAGCTTGCTGCTGGATTTCCCCACTGAATTCCAAGTACAAGGCACTGCAAGGCATATAATACAATTTAGATGTATTAGTTCCTAATTTGTGATTGAAAATTGAATTTTGCCTGGCCAAAACCCCAAACACTCAAATGATAATAAAATATGTGTGGAGAGTTTGCACTCTCATTATTTTTTATAGACTGAACCCACAGATCAAATGCTCTCATCTTCTTCCTAAGCACAGCCATGCACAGTCACCGGGTTCTTCCCCAGTGCAGCTCACAGGGGGATGGTGTGGTACTGGAGAGAGATGGGTTTGTATAGCTTGTTTTGTATATTCTTTTATTATTGCTGTTGTTGTTGTTATTATTATCTTCCTTTTTTGTCCTATTAAACTTCTTTACCTCGTCCCACAAGTTCTATTTTTTTTCTTTTCCTTTTTTGATTCTCTTCCCCATCTCCCTGGCAGGATGGGGTGGGGAGCGAGCGAACGGCTGTGTGGTGGTTTTAGCTGCCTGCTGAGTTAAACCACAACAGTAAGCAATAGGGTTGCAGCCTGGAGTGTAGGGAAAGGGCACAGAACCCTAANCAAAGCCCCATCCAACCTGGCCTTGGACACTGCCAGGGAGCCAGGGGCAGCCACAGCTTCTCGGGGCACCCTGTGCCAGGGCCTCAGCACCCTCACAGTAAAGAATTTATTCCTAATGTCCAACCTAAATCCCCCCTCTTTTAGTTTAAACCCGGTCCCCCTTGTCCTGTCACTGCACTCCCTGATAAACAGCCCCTCGCCAGCTTTCCTGTAGGTCCCCTTTAGGTATCGGAAGGACGCGATTAGGTCTCCAAATAAACTGTCAGAATAAGCTGCCCCATAGTGCTGATGGATACCTGCTTCTGCTATCAAAGAACAGCACTTCCCATGAATACCTAATACCTACAGTGCTTTCCCAATAATGTCTTTTGAAAGTTGCCATGTCATCTTCATCTGACCACACCTGTGCAGGCTACAGTAATGCTGGGCAAGATAGGGAGGAATTGAGTAACTACTGCAGCTGTGCAGTCTGAACCAAACGGATCCAAATCATGCAACTGATAAGCAACTAGACAACATGTCAGTGTTCAAGATTGTGCTCCAAAGGCTGTGAGACAGGCTCCTTATCTGTAGCAAGACCATGCTGAGAAATGTCCAGTAGAGCATGCAAACTTGTTTATAGCAGGAAGAAAAGTCATGGTGCTGATTAACAGCTGGAGCTGAGGTAACGGCTTAGTATGCAGTTAAAATAACTAATCCACTAAAATGCAAACAAAACAAATTATAGAAATCAGTTATCAACAGAAAAAAGCATGGTGTGAAGTTAAGCCAATCATTCAGTGCACAGGAGGAAGAACCTGACTTAGGTTGTTTGGGTTAGACCTACAGTATGACCAGAACCTGTTTGACGTTAGTATACACATTTGTTCTTGCTGCTCACTGGACTGCTTGAACAGAGGGACCTATGCTACAGAGCAGTCAATGACAAAGAGTCTGAATCCTTGGCTGGTGGCAAAGACAGCCCATGGAGTAGTCAATATTAGCACCAACTAGGTTAACAGCCAGCTCTGCAATAACCAATTGTGGATCACAACTACAGTGACCAAGTGAGAATGGCTCTTGCAGAGACGAGACAACTAGCAATCTGTTCCTCTAAAACCTCTTGCAGTCACGTTCTTGCACTTGCCAGCTCTACCCTTGGCTTTCCTTGACACTCCCTCCCCAGCAAGCAGATAAAGGGAGAAAGAACCTTCCAGCAGGACTCTGCTGGGAAAGCAAGATCAGACTCACCTTTGTTCTAGCCACTGCTGACTGCAGCAACAATGAAGCTCAGCATGGAAAGCAGGTAATCTCCTGATCCACCAAGAGCACCTGAAAAGCAGCACTGAACAACCTAGACAGAGGCAAAAGACCACCTGACCTGCCACACAGCTGGAAAGTTAACACAGATTCTGCCAGATATCATTTCCACTTGGCTGGAACTAGTCCCTTGCACACTAACTGCAGATCAAATCCTTCCCATGGCAACAACACTACCCTGGTCTTCCACGGCTGTCCCCAAAGCACAGCTCAATTCTCCTATAGCTAGGAAAGACCTCCTGACATGACCAGGAAAGAATTTTAGGGGCCCTAGTGCACTGAACTATTCATGCATGTGCCCACACATATGCACACATGCACATGCACAGATGACTGTACCTTTGCTGCAGGCTGACCACATCCAGGGCTTAGTCTAGCTGTTACTTAGCTCTGTCTGTGCTACACAGCCAGGACACCACAGGCTGCAGCAAAGGACATCAGCTGGAAAGTGAGGAGCCTCAGGAATCCCCAAGTCTGCCTAAAGTCACAGCTAGGCTGAGCCACCTTAGCAGCCCCTCGGAACCAAGGGAGCTCACAGATTCCCATTTGGCTTGACTCCTTCTTCCAGTCTCCCTTGCCTACAGAAAACAGTAGCTTACTGCCTGTAAGGTGATAGAGGGTGATTTTGGTTAATTTCTTTATTTCCCTACCACTTCACTAGCCCAGTCTCCTGAGGATGGGTATACCTGTGCCTTCGTGCTCGTGTGGAGCATCAACCTGGAGGGGCCAGAGTATCTCCAGCTGCAGAGGAGCTGGTGGGACTCTGCTGGGGGCACCAGCCTGAATGTCTGCATCTGTGAGTGCCCCAACGGTTGTGACACCAGTAAGCCAATGGTGCTCACTGCCAGTAGGCATGACCACAGCCCCAGTGCCCAGGACACTTGCTTGCATGTGGAGCCTCCTGTGCTGATGCACACACATACGCACACACCCAAACCCACCTCTTGGATGCAAGCCCCTCACATCATCCATATGTTGAGGGACAAACCCTCCAGCCCAGTTAGAGACAGCAGTGAGTGGCCAGAGGAGAGGCCACATCAGAGAGCGATATAGGTCTGTGCCATCACTTCCTCAGCACACAGCATTGAGAGCTCATTGGGTCTCCCCACAAGATGGAGAAGCCATGCTTGCTCCTCTTCCCAGGCCTTCACCTCACTTATGACACCTCTGAGAGGAGTTTCACCTCCTGGATTGTCTCTCAGTGCCGTCCAGTGCCTTGCCTGGTGCTGCAGTGGAAAGCACCATTACCCTAGCACTGAAGCCCCTGCAACCTCACAAGCCGCAGGCTTCTCTCCAGTCTTCCAGCAGCCCCTACCTATGTCTTGCTTTTGCTTTCTGCTGGGCAACTCTGGCAGCCTTCCATACTGTGCTGTGCCCTGTCGTGCCATGCCAATGCCATGCTGCACTATGCCACTCTTTGCTGTGTTGTGCTGTGCCATGCCACAGCATACCATGCCCCGCCCTGCCATGCCACACGGTGTGTGATGCACCCAGCTGTGCTGTGCCATGCCATGCTGTGCCTTGCACCACCACACTGTTCCCTGTTGCACCACATCAACCCCTGCCATGCCGTGCCATGCTGAGCTATGCTATGCCGTGCCATGCTCTCCCCTACCCTGCTGTGCCTGGCTATGCCATGCTGCACTGTGCCTTGCTGTGCATGTGTTGTGGTTTACAGCTAAGCACCACGTGGCCACTTGCTCACCCCCTCCTCACAGGGGTGAAACACCCCTACCCACAAGGTAGAACTCCTGGGCTGGGATAAGAACAGTGTACTAAGACCGCAAAGGAAGAGGAAAATAACAACAATACTTAGAATATATAAAATGGATGATACACAATGCAATTTTCTCACTACCTGGAACCCAATACCCAGCCTGTCCCCAAGCAGTGATTCTTCCTCTCTGTCCAGTCCTCTATATATTAAGCATAACATCGTATGGTATGGAATTCCCCTTTGGCTCATTTAGGTCAGCTGTCCTGGCTGTGTCCCCTCCCAGCTTCTTATGAAAATTGACTCTGTCCCAGGCGAAAAGCAGAACACCATGTCAAGCCATGCTGTGCTGAGCCTTGGCCATTCTCGGTCACAGTGCCCCAGCAGCTCTGCACACCGGTCTGCTTCTCCAGTTTGCCCCCAGTAGCACAGCACTAAAGGGCAGGGAAGGTCCTACAAGTAAAACCCATTATGTGCAACATCCTGCAGCTCCACACACCACCTGTTTGGTCAGACTGAAGACAAAAAGGGGCACCTGGACATAGGCATTTACAGTTAACCACTGCCTGTGGACTGCAATGCAGCGGAGCTGCCCTGCAGAAAACACTGCACCTGAGCCTGAGAGAGCAACAGCCCAGACTACGATGAGGACAGAGTTACCTCCAGGATAGCCAGCATCCCACAAATTAATAAAGATTACTTTCAGCAATACTCCAAGTGTCGCTGCCTTCGTTCAGCCTTCTCTAGCAGGTGAGCAAGAGTCCGTGGTTGGACATAGGTCTGCAGCACAATGGGGCAGAAGAGAGGCTGTCCTGGGGTGGCTGTCCCCATTTCCAAACACTCCGGTGCCATAACGCAGGAGCATCTCCAGCTGCAGCTCTCTCTTCCACGCATCCCTGACAAGCGGCCTGGCCCCCAGGCACAACCCCTGGTAAGAAAGCAGAGCTCTGCTGGGGCCAGCTCTTGCCAAAGGCCCAGACAAGCCCCTGGAATGGCTACGGTCGGGTGAATTTTGCAAAGATAAACTCATTCGTTGATGACAACACACATGAGCAAGGGCCATCGAAGTTGCACTGAAAGGATGAGGCTGATGGGTGGCCACTTCACATCTGCAGCTCCGTGGGTCAAGGCTTTGGCCAGCACCACCTATACCTGTGCCAAATCAATGTTGCAGTGTCCACCTTGTGGAGCAATGAAACCCCAGAAGGATAGGACAGGTTTCTCCCACGTCTTCCAGCATTCTTCTGCTGCACAGCCCCAGAGATGCACAAGAACCCTCTGCAAGGTGACTGAGGGGTCCCTCAGCCTGTCACAGCTGTGTGCAGCAGCATGGGCCAGGGCTGTGTGAGACAGCCCTGTGTGCTCCCCTGAAGTGTCCTGATGTGGGCACAAGCAGCTGACAGTCAGTGCTGGCCCAGCCTGGAGCCCGTCTGGCACAGAAGCCCTGCAGGGTCCTGGAGGGTGACACCATTCTTTTGCACGGTGCCTGTCCACAATCCACACATCGGTGCCACCACAGCAGGACAGAGTGTGCAGCCAGCTTCCGCAAGATGCTGAGAAAGCGTGGCTCTGCTGGGGACGTGCAGCCCGAGCGCAAACCCACAGAGCAGGAGCCACGCTCTTGCGAAGTAGTGCATGGGTGCGTGGGCGCTGCCACAGCAGGGCAGGGCAAGCGGGGAGCTCGTTGTGTAACCGGAGCGTGAACACACTGCATGAGGAGAATCTGCACCGGTGGTTACCGGCGGTACCGCATACGGGGGGGCACCCCCTGGGCTCCGTTACCGGGGAACGGCACAGGGAGCAGCGCTGGGGATGTGGCTCGGGGGCGGCGCTGGCCGCTCCGGGGGGCGGCTGGGAGGCGGTGCGGAAGTCGCGGCGGTGCCGGAGTCGCTGCGGTCCCGCTCGGGGGGCGGGGCGGGGGAGGTCC
>VWZZ01005774.1:15716-33383 GCA_013399095.1 Psophia crepitans | reverse complement strand
GCTGGACTCTCTCTAGCAGTTCCCTGTCCTTCTTAAGCTGAGGGGCCCAGAACTGGACGCAATATTCCAGATGTGGCCTCACCAATGCAGAATAGAGGGGTTAGGAGGACCTCCCTCGACCTACTGACCACAGCCCTTCTAATGCACCCCAGGATGCCATTGGCCTTCCTGGCCACCAGGGCACACTGCTGGCTCATGGTCATTCCCCCGTCCACCAGGACCCCCAGGTTCCTTTCCCCTACACTGCTCTCCAGCAGGTCAGTCCCCAACCTGTACTGGCACATGGGATTCTTCTTTCCCAAGTGCAAGACCCTACACTTGCCCTTGTTAAATCTCATCAGGTTCCTCCCCGCCCAGCTCTCCAGCCTATCTAGGTCCCGCTGAATGGCAGCACATCCCTCTGGTGTGTCAGCCACTCCTCCCAGTTTAGTGTCATCAGCAAACTTGCTGAGGGTACACTCCGTTCCCTCATCAAGGTCGCTGATGAAGATATTGAATAGTACCGGAATAGTACCGGATTCCTGTGCTGTTCCTGACCTCGTTATGTTTGTTAGCATAGTAGTCTTGGACAACTGTTCGTCTCACACCTGAAGGCTAGCAGAAACATTGCAGCCCGCTGCCACATACACACTTTGAGATGTGTTGTCTCTAATGACCCTGTGTCCTGGTAATGTGGTAATGTGGCAGACTTCTGTTGGGCGTGTGGTCAGCCCCGGTTCTCTCTGAGAACGTGTTTTCTGGGCTCTGTGGGTGACCCTTCTATCTGTCTTAATTGCCCATGGCATAGAATCGCAGAATCATTAAGGTTGGAAGAGACCTCAAGGATCATCCAGTCCAACCGTCCCACCACCACCTATTAACCACTAAACCATGTCCCTAAGTACCACATCCAACCTGTCCTTAAACACCCCCAGGGATGGTGACTCCACCATCTCCCTGGGCTACCTGTTCCAAGGCCCGACCACCCTTTCAGAGAAGAAATTTCTCCTCATCTCCAACCTGAACCTCCCCTGGAGCAACTTGCAGCCGTTCCCCCTAGTCCTGTCACTGGTTATCTGTGAGAAGAGGCTGACCCCAGACCACAAACTTTAATTTTCTAGAGTAGGAATCACAGCCTTTTGCTCGTTTGATCTGGAGCTGGATATATGGAAATGTGAATGAATGCATTATATAGCTGACCTGCATAAATTACCTTTCCTTGTCACTCTATGGTTGTTGGTGGTGTTATTGTTGTCTCTTTTCTTGTTCTCAGGTGCCCCCTGCGGGTCTTTTTCTATCTATATAAATCACAGCCTTGAACTTGTTCACAAGCAGCTCGTAGAAGAGCACTGTCTTATTTACAGATAGAGAGGACACATGAACAGCAGCCTCAGTGTCTTTCTACATGTGCTCCTCTGTCTAGTTTCTAGACAAAATTTGGCTTTGTGTGCATGTCTGTGTACCTTTGTACATGCTCTTAGTGCTGTTAAATCTCTAAAATCGTGATGGTGCAGACCATGGGTCAATCAGGCCAGCTTTTTGAAGGATCGCAATGGCTGAGTATTGCTACCAGCTTTGCAGCTGGTGGCATTGCACTGCTGGGAAGGTCAGCTCGGCCTTCTGCATTGGGTTTTCCCCCCACTCTAGAGCAAGGAGTAATGCCAGGCAGATGAGATGGACAGATTGAGTTGCATAGTGTGTTTATTCCAAGCTGCCCCATTTTTCTGTCACAGCTGATATATAAATACTGTGTCTGGGCTGCTTCCTATGCAGTTCTGGGTGGTGTGCCAAGCATTCGTGATGTGCACATCCATGGGGCAGCCCCAAGCTTAGAGGAGCCTGATTTTTACCATCACAGTCTTGGTTGAAGAATTGCATTAATGTGGGATTTGGACTTTCTGGACCCTACAGAAACATGGGACTTCCCAGCCAACAATCTGCTATGTGCCCAGGCTGAGCAGGAGCATGTCATGCCAGGCAGCCCTGCTTCTGCCAGGCAGCCCTGCTTCTGCTGGTGCTGGAGCTGAATGAAGTAAACTTTCCAACAGATGAACATCTGAGCCCTTGTGAAGAACTGATAGGAATGTCATTCTCCTCCCTGTAGCGGGGTCTCTGCAGTGCTCTGAAACAGGGTGCAGGGATTTTTCTTTTCATGTGATTTTTTTGCTGCACGGACTGGTTAAATTGCCATGACAGTCTTTTAAACTGTAATTCCATTTTGCTCCGAACAGGCCTTCATGCGTTTCCCATTTTGATGTCTGCAAGGTGGAAGGAGCCTACTGGAGCCCTTTGTGTCTTTAGTGGGGTCTGACAGCCTGGGCACGTGGTCAGCATTGCTAATCCCTTTTACATGTATTATGAGCAATGGGCCATGTCTGCCACTGCAAGCAAGCCCTTTAGAGAAGAGCCAGTCAGATGCCTCGCAAGCTTGTCCTCCTTCCCTGCTGTAGGACACTGCAGAGGGTGAGGTGTGCACTGAGGAAATTTCTCACCAGCAGCCAGGCAGGGAGGAGTCCTGGCTGGCGAGCGAAGACTGCCAAAGCCGGTGGGTGCCACAGAGGGGTAGCTGCACAGGCAGGGAGTAGCTCTGTGCCTGCAAACCTCTCCCCCACGCAGTGGGCAGTTGCCCACTAGCCCAAGAAGCACCATGCCATGCATGTGTTGCTGCTGGCAGGGACTCAGCCTTGTGCACCTGCTGTGCCACTCCTGTCCTGGGGACAGATCATAGAATGACAGAATCACTAAGGCTGTAAAGGACCAGATGCACTGAAGAAGCTGTTCCCTGTAGTCCTGGCCAATGTGCTGCCGTGGGCAAGTGTTGGAGAGGCTCCCCATGGTGGTGTGCAGGGGTGAGTGCCTGTTCTGAGACATCTTCTTTTGCCTCTTTCCTGTGCCTTGCCTTGGTCCCTGGCTCACCCAGACAGGCCACCGTCCCCTGTCAACGTGACTGTGACGCAGCTGAAGGCAAACTCTGCCACAGTCTCCTGGGACGTCCCAGAAGGAGACGTGGTCATCGGCTATGCCATCTTACAGCAGGTATCCAGGCTCTCTCCCCAGGGGTCCTGGGAACCCCTCTCACTGATTAGCAGCATGCTCCTGTGTCAGCCCTTTTGCCGCAGTTTGGAGCTCCTTTGGCATCTGCCTGAGGACACCTCTGCTGTTTAGCAGCCCTTGCCAGGGCACCCCGTCTGAGCCAACCATCCTGGTGGGAGGCAGGAGACTGTGGGCTGCACTGGGGGTAGCTGTCCCTCCAATGGCTTCCCTGCGATTTGTCTGGATTAGGATGGTGCTTCACCCATGACATAACCCTTCTTTGCTTGCCTCGCTCTGCCTCCACAGCCCCAGATGATGGTGGCTTCCCCAGGGAGGTGCCTGGCTCTCAGGCCACGCAGGGATGCTGCATAGCAAGTGCTGGCCAGCCTGCCCCTCCCCAGGGGTGGATGATTGCCTGGGAAGGGAGGAATAAGGGCAGCATGCCCAGCACAGCCCTGCAGACAGGGGCGTGTGCCTGGTGCAGCTGGGAACAGCCTCCTGGGGATGACAGCTCTTCACTCTGGCAGCGGCAAGATGGACAGATGCAGCGTTTCATCCGGGAGGTGAACACCACCAACCGGGCCTGCGTGCTATGGGACTTGGCAGAGGATGCTGATTACATCATCCAGGTGCAGAGCATCGGCCTGTATGGAGAAAGCCAGGCCAGTAAGCGTGTCCACTTCCGGACCCTGAAGGAGACGGACCGCCTCCCTTCCAACAGCTCCAACCAAGGTGAGGCAGGTCCTTCCAGCTCACCCAGGTACTGGCTGGTGGGAGGTCTCCACAGCACACGGACAGGGATCCAGCGGTCAGCGAGGAAGGTGCTGCCCGGAGCAGCAGGCTGCTTGGGACACACAGTGTCATAACAGGTAGCAGCGTTGTACAGGCTGCTGTTGTGTCCACTATGGGCATGATAATGTCCCCAAGCCCTGGTCTACAGCTGTCCTGTCCCAGGTCTTGGCACCCTGTTCAGCTGAGCAGGCTGTGGCCAGGACAACTGCTGTGGCCTACTCAGCTGCTGCCTGTAGGAAGCAAATACTGAACAGGCTCTCAACTCTCCCAGCCTGCAAGCTACGAAAGGACAAGTGACAGAGCCCCACAGGCTCCTTTCGTACTCATAACCATGTTGTGCCTTCTTGCCTTGGGGTTGCCTACATGCTGGTCCGTAAAAGATGATCCAAGAGAGATGATACCCAGAGGGTATCCTGGGCACAGGAGTCTGTCTCCATCACTAGCCATAAGAGGGGGACTTGAGAAGAGTGTAACAGGACAAGCAGATGGCTTACTTTCCTCAGAACTTTTGTGCTCAGCTCAGCGCCTTCCTAACCTGCCCTGGTCCCTATGTAGGGACTAACCTCAATGATTACTCCCACACATTGTGCAGTCCCTACTTGAACCCAAACAAGCTATTAGAATCCCTGTCTGCCTTTGGTAGTGAGGATGGTTTATCTGACAGAGGAAAGCCACAGGCTGCATGTCCTCTCCCTAGTCAAGATGTCATCCCACACCTGTCTCTGTTTGGGGGAGGTGGGCCTCTCTCCTCTGGAGCTCCTTCTCAGACCATCAAGTGTTACTGGTCTTGAAGTAGGTTCTGGTGGGAGGGTATCTGCTGCCAGCCCTGCCTGCGTTCTCTTCTCTGCAGGTGACATCACCATGGAAGGTTTGGACAAAGACAGGCAGCTGCAGACAGGCGAGATTATCATCATAGTGGCTGTGCTGCTCATGTGGGCAGGTGAGTGCCACAAGCAATGTTCTGACAGGCTAGGGCAGAGGTGCAGTCCAGGGTCCACAAAGAGGATGGGGCTCAAGAGAGTGCAGAGGCATATTGGTACAGATCTGGCATCCTTTCCAGTAAGTCTGTTGAGTCTGTGAGCAACACAGAATTACAGGGTGGAAGCATCCCAGCTGCCATTAACTGTCGTGTAACTTGGACCTTAGCTAGCCTGTCTGACATCCAACTGTTGCACTGGCTGTGCCTCAATCTGCTAAAACTGTAAGATGAGTAATTTGCTCCTGCACAGCACTTGATGAAAGCCAGTCCTCTAGCAAGCAGCAGGTTGTCCTGGGAGCAAGGAGGCCTAGGAGATAGCAGTCAGTTCCTGACTGGTTACATGCAGCTGCTGTGAATGGGAAGTCATTTGTCCCTTACTCCATTCCCAGTAAATGTGGATTTTTCTAGTGGCATCTTGTAGGAATCTCTCCTTGTCCTGTCCTTGAACACTGGAAGGAAATACAGGATGGCTGCTGCTAGCTTACATCTCCTGCAAGTTAGTGTGTCAGAGCGCCAACAGGGAGAAATCAGGTCCAGTCTGTGGGTGGCTGTGATAATGCACTGTGGTTAGAATGGGTCCAACACATCTAATGATTACAGTTCAAATCATTGCTCCAGAGTCTTGCATCCAGGTTCCCAAGGTATGGGATGCACAGTGCATGAGGTGGGTCTGTAAAACCATGACAGTGTGTCAGACCCCACAGTCGGTTTGCAAGACAGGACAAAGCCAAGGGCTGGCTTTTGTGAAGGCTGAAAGCACAGGATCAGTAACTTCAGTGACTTGCTGGAGGCACTCAGAAACCTACTCAGCTGCTCACTGACCTCCAGAGCTGTCCCTCTCCAAGTGTGTCAACACTTGCCTTTGGCCTCAGAGCCCTGAGCCATAGGTACTGAGCACCTCACGCGTGCTCTAATGGCTTTAGCCGTGTCCATGCCTCATCTGCCCAGGGACACTGACCTGGCTTTACATGCAGAGGTGCCTGGGGTGGTCCAGGTGGAGGGTGTGGGTGGCCAGGACCCCAGGGTGTCCTGGGCCTAACTGCTTTCCAGCTGGGATGCCATGGGGAGGAGAGACAAGCAGCAGACCGTGTGAGGGAGTTCTTCATCCCCTGTGTTTTGGCAGCGGTGATTGCCCTCTTCTGCAGACAGTATGACATCATCAAGGACAACGACTCCAACAACAACAAGGAAAAGACAAAGCCATCCTCGGAGCACAGCACACCAGAGCGACCAAGTGGAGGGCTGCTGCGGAGCAAGGTGAGTGGGGAGGGCTGGCAGAAGGGATGGCATATGACATCTGCTATGACTTGCTGCCTGGACAGTTTCTGGCTCTCTCCAGAACCAGAAACACCCCAGCTCATGCTCTCACGCTAAAAACTGAGGGGTTTTAGGTGCAGTAAGCCTGGTCTCTCTGAGGCAGTGCGTGTGACTGCAGGAGAAACACTGGAAGAGATGGCAGGATATATCATCTAGGATGGCTCCCACATTGCAGTGTGGTACCTCTCCTCTCACTGTAACAGCCCCTTCACCATGCCCCTTCAAGGCTGCATCTCTTCTGCATCCCATAGACAGGTCGAGCTCCGGCCTGTTCAGCCAGGAGGTGGACAAGCTGGCAGCTGTTCTTATAGTTTCTGCACTGGTCTGTCACTGCTCACTTTCTGCCTTCACTGGGGCTTGCTCCAGGCCATCACCACACAAGTTGTTCATGGGAAGGACTCCAGACCCCCTTCCCCACCCTAATGGAAGTACTGTGCTGGGCTATGGATGGGGAGGAAGCAGTACTTTTATCTGGTTGTTCCCTCAGCAGCTGACACTTCTCCCTTTGTTATTTGACAGTGATTTATAACCCTGATGCACAAGCTCTAAAGGGACCTTGCATTAAGTTTTCCCTTGAGTCTCATCTGTCTTCTCTATTGATGGTGGGAACTCTACTCACCGTGTTGCCTAACTGCCCCTCTGCTGCCACATCTTGGCTTCCAGGTCAGGAAGATGTCAGGAGCAGAAACTTCCTGTTTGGACTTCAAGGGCCCAGTTCTCCTCCAGATTTTCCAGCTTCCTGATTACTCCTTGCCAAAAAGATCCCCCCTCTTGAATCCCTGCTCCAAACTGACCCTGCTCACACAGGGCTGCAAAGGCAGGTGCAAAGGCCTGTGCTTCCTGCTTGCGAAGTTCACCTGTACAGGCCTGATGCACCTCAGGGTGTCTTTTTGCATTCACTGTGCTCTTGGCATCCTTGCAGGTGACAATACTGTCAGTCCTTAATTACAGAGCTGGGAACAAGGTACAGGAAAGAAAAAGCTCTGCATTTATTTCCTCTCCTGACTTCAGGGCCAAGCTGCTCCTAAGCAGCAGCCAACAGTGTAGCCCTTGATCTGAGCCCTGTTAGAAAGTGTGGTCATGGGGATACTCACCTGCTGCACCCTGCTTCAGCATGCAAGGATCGAACTACCGAACATGTGCTCCAACCAGGGCCCCTTCCCTTCCCAGCACCTTCTCTGAATTCCCATATCTGCTGTGCTTTTCAATGAGGACATTCTTTTTAGTGCAAAGGAAAGTCCCTGCTCGTGCTTGGAACAGTTCTTGAGAAAATCCATCTCACCCCCTGCAGCCTGTAGTTCCCTTGGCACAGGTCAGAGCGGTTACGAAGGGCATGGCAGTGATACGTCATGCCTGGCACTCAGCAGGCCTCATCTGTCCTTCCACAGCCATCATCCCATGCTTTGTGGATCCTCTGCCCCATGGCAGATGTCCTCCTACCCCATCACTTATCTTTTCTGCTCTGACCCTGCACCTCACTCCTCTCCAAGGGCATCAGGTGTACTATGGCTACCAGACAGAAGTCACCAGATGTCTGTAAGCCCTGGATGCTGAAGAGTGTGGGGCGGGCGGGGGGGGAGCTGGTTGACCCAGGAGTACTGGGGCATAGCAGTGGGCAGAAATGCTGTGTGTGATTGAAGGAACTCACCTGGAAGCACCAGGTGATGCAGCTGAGCTACCCGAATCTGTCTGTCAGGAGAGCACATCAGTGGAGAAGGCTGGGGTTTCAGGGTTAGCTCCCTTGGTCTCCTGAGGGAGACGCTGAAGTGACGTCAGCTGCAGCTCACCCACACTTCAGCGCAGGGCAGAGGGTTCAGCTGCAGCTGGCAGCCCTTTGGCAGAGGAGGTCTGCTGGTCTTAGTGCCTGCTGTGGGAGGTTGGGGGCTCTGCCATGGGGCCTGCGTTGCAGGGACTTAGCAAAGCAGAGCCTTAAAGCATATTTTTCTCTCTCATAGAAGAAGTCTCCCTCAGTCAATATAATCGAGGTGTAAGTGCAGCACCAGCTCTGCGTCTGAGGTCCTGGGCGTCCTGTCAGAGCCAAAGCAGGCCTTGGAAGAAGAGGCAGCACCAGGCGCCCAACCTGGAACTCTGCATGCGAAGATCCTCGTATCAGAACTTACGCTTTTCTGAGGGCACCTGTCCAGGGATGTGCATGGAGCCGGCTCCCAGCCATGCATGCAGTGTGCGGCCCTGCCCATCCTGCATGCCTGGCCCTGCTCCCCTGCCACTGCAGAGTGTGGAGCTGAGGAAGGGTGGCGGGCCACAGCACCAGCTCCGGGGCAAACGCCTAGGGGAGCAGAAGGGCTGGTACACTGGCCTGAGGGGAGGCAATGTCTCTGTGCCTGGGCTTGGCCAAAGGCCTGGGTGCAACTGCGTGGTGCCAGACGCCTGCCTGGCAGGCAGCAGTGAGCAGACCTTGTTCCCAGCCGCTCTACCTGGGCTCAGAGGGCTGGAGCTGCTCCCCTCTTGGCCCTGAGACTGGCGAGAGGGGGCAGTGCTGGCATTTGCCCTAGTGCTGCCGAGGAAGTTGCGGCCAGGTGGCAGGAGGGTTTGTCTGGTGGGCTGGGCCCATTGAACACAGCTGAGGAGTGGATCCCTGCTGGAGAACAGGGCTCCACTGCACCCCAGCATTGCTGTGCAGGGGCTTCAAGGCCTCTCCATGCTATAGGTGACAAAGACACAACCAAGCACGAGGAACTAGTGCTGCTACAGTGCTTGGCTGGCCTGCAGAGCGTGCAGCCAGGGTAGGCAGTGCTGGCAGGAGGCATTCTGTGGGGTGGGGTGAGCCCCACAGAGCTATGGGAGCAGGCAGCGCCAGGGCATAGCTGTGGATTTGCAGTTTCCCTAGTAAGGCTCAGTCCTGACACATTCAGGCTGTTTGTGGAGGAGCTGCTGAGCACCCTGTGAGCAGTGCAATGCCTGTGCTCCTTGGAAGAGATAATGTGGTGAGGCCCAGCAAGGTCTCAGTAGGCTCAGCAGAATGTGCGCTGCAGAGCTCGTCACCACTCTGGGGACAACTCTAGCTTCAACAGCATCACATCCTGACCCTGGCTCCTCATATCTTGTGGGGGCATGGTCACTGCTGATGCTCCCAGCCCTGGAGCTGGTCCCTTGGCCACCACCAGGTTGGCTGATGTGACACAGACCTGTTGGAAAGGGCTGGCCCTGAATGCCCAGAGCTGGTGGACTGCTGGCTTGCAGTCTCGTGCGAGGACGTGAGCCATTGACCACCACGGGGCTGGTGAAGTGGTGATGCCTGGACTGTGCACGTTTGCTTCCCCAGAACCTGCAGGTAAAAGTCTCCTACTGGGTATCTGCATTGCTCTTTGTCCAAGGCTGAGGCTGTGCCCAGGCATGCCCTCTTGCTGGTGACAGGAGGGGACAGGGTGATGTGAGGAGGCTCTCTGCTGCAGATATGGCAGTTGGTGCCCCAGCTGCTGCTCTCCCTCCATGCTCTGCGGCCTGTCACTGAGCTGGGGTGCTGGCTCTACAGCCCTGAACTCAAGCATCACAAGATCCAGCGTCTTCCAGGAATAACCTCCCAGTAAAGCACTTTCAGGACTCTTCCTTCCAGGTGCTGCTCAGCTACTGCTGCAGGACTAGGTGGGGAAGGGACCGGATAAGCGACTCCCTGTGGCAGGGTCTTTTCAATAAAAGCATCCTGGCTCAAAGGCAGTGTTCTTCCTGCAGAGGTGCAGGCCTCTGCGTGTGTGTGCACGCGCGTCGTTGTAAATGTACCAGCACTTCTTGAGCATGTGTGTATGGCCCTTGGGAGGAGACCTGTTCTTGTATGCTGTGCAAGAGCTGCAGGTCCTCTAAGGTCATCTCGCGCACACTTCTCTGGCCCTTAAGAGAGGGCTGTCAGGGAAATACAAGACTTTTTATTAAGCTCTGGTGCCCTGGAAAATGTTTAGGGCCAGCAGCTGAGGAAGATGTGGGAGCTGCAGGGCAGCTGCAGGCCCTGTGAGCTCAGGGCACAGCCCAGGCCCTCACTGCACACAGCACAGCAGAAACACACTACCTTGCACACTTGTGCATGGCACCCCATCGGGCACTCAAACCCAAATGACAACAGTAAAAAAATTCAGTTTATTTCGCTATAAAGGCAGAGCTTTCCTTTAAAAACCAGCTCATTTCACTCGTGGGGTGTGGGGCTGAACTGCGGGGCAAGGCCTTCCTCCCTCACTCCTCCAGGCCAAGAGCTATTGCTTCCTGAGGGTCACACATACCAAGCAAGTCCTCCACCATCTCCACTGGGCCACTCAGCCTCAGATGGTCCCCAGTTGCCAGCACTAGGAGCAAGGTGGGAGAAACAAGTGAGGCAGGTCAGACACAGTGGGGTCCAAGACACACTGCCTGCATCCTGCAGGCTCAGAGCACTTCGGGTGGCTCTGCATGCGCTGGGAGTAGGCAGAGTGAGGAGCACCGGTCCACCAGCCCAAGCTGGGAGGAGGGAGCAGCTGCAGTTTGAGGCGGTTCATGCAGGCAGAGAGCAGGACAAGGAGTGGGTGTCACAGTCTGTGTTCTGCATGGCAGCGGTGCCAGCAGACTCCGTGCCTGATGGGTCGTGCCAGGGGCAGGCACTGTCTAGCCCAGGTGCAGGCACAGGGTGAATCCTGAGTGGCTGGTCCATTGATGCAGAGATCTGGCTTAGCCCAGGGGAGTCTTAGGGCCAGCAGTCCTGGGGCCAGCTGTGCAGAGGTCTCCAACCCCCTTCCAGCTGTCTGGGGGTTGCCCCAAGCGGGGCAGTAGCTGTGCAGTAGGAGAGCTCGCTCTGGGCACAAGAGGTGCTGACTCTGAAAAGCAAGAGGGAGGAAGACCCAGTCCATGAGGCACGTGGTTTGGAACACAGCACAGCCTGGGAGGGGAAGCAGACCTTTCCAGGTGAGCCTCCTGCAGAGGACATGCTGGGGGATCTGGCAGAGCAGCATTGAAGGAACTTACCTGCTGCACTGTGGGCTCCCCTCCCCAGCTCCTCCATGCTGCTTTGGAAGAGAACAGAGCACCCGTCATACCCCAAGCCAGGCCTGCTGAGAGATGCAGCATACTCGAGCCCCTGACAACACAGGCACGTGCAGCAGTACCAGGCCCTCAGAGTGCAGAAGGCCCCAGCCCACTTGCTACCACACCTTTTCCCTAAGCCAGCCTCTCCTGAGTGCAAAGCTGCATCTCCTTCCCATCAGGAGCCCCCACATACAAAGGACTGCCACTTCACAGGGCCACGTACATAGCTCCGGTTTGTGCATGCACTGGTTCCTGGCTGATACCAGCTCAGCCCAGGCTGCACCCCGCAGTGCTGACAGACCCCAGGCAGCTGCCAGGCACATGAAGAACAGCCACATTGGAACAGGCCTCTCACACCCACCAGCACTTCTGCAAAGACCTACAGCTTAATCCCCCACTGCTGGGCTGGTACCATCGGCTCCTCCCAAGCGCAGGACAGACACTAGCAAGTTCAACCCCAGGCCATACTTCATGCAGAAGTCAGCAT
Organism: Psophia crepitans; assembly: GCA_013399095.1. NCBI lineage: Eukaryota > Metazoa > Chordata > Aves > Gruiformes > Psophiidae > Psophia > Psophia crepitans. The sequence continues at coordinate 21,792 of VWZZ01005774.1, read as the reverse complement.
GACCAGGCCTCCATCCTGGTCCAAGCCCCAGGGAAATCAGTGAGAAGACGACAGCTCTGAGTCCCACCTAAGAAGCACATCTGAATAGGCTGGCCTCAGCAAAGAGTGGCAGAAAGAGGACAAGTAACATCTCTGGGTACATCCTGAGGGTCAGCATCTGTCCCCCACAGCACTGCAAAAGCTGAACTGCGAGATCCGCCCCTCCACAGCTGAGGTCCCTGTTCATTTGACTTCTCAGCTGACAAGAGGCAGACAAAGCAGCACGAAGCTCCCCCTTGCTCCCACACAGACCTCCTCTATGCTCCCACCATGCCCATGACCCCAGCAGCTCCCCTTGCGTGGGGCACAGAGAAGAAAACAAGACATTAGAGAGATTCCTGAACACAAGCAGCAGCTCACCACCTACCCAGATAAGGTTTCACCAACGTTATCATCTTCCTCCTCCTCTTCCTCCTCCTGGCAAACAAATAAACAAACCAAAAAAGCCACCATGATACCTCACTGCCTGGGCAGGTCTCTGCCAGGAGGCTGGGTTGCCCAGGGTCTGTTCTAGAGCAACAGGGCAGTCCCCAGCCCATTCGCAAGACACAGTCACCCAGCAGGCATGGCACAGACAAAATGTGCCTACAGGCAGTAGGGGGAAAGATGGCACCTGCAGCACTGGGCTGCTGGAATCCTCAGTGCTCAGGCACACGGTCACACAAGGGGAGAGACAGGTCACGACTCTTCTCACATCCCCTCCAGCCAGCAGAGCACCAAACACAGGCTGTGAGCAAGGACCAAGCTGAGACAGCTGCTGCACACAGCACAGCTTTGCCTAGAGACAGGAGCGGGGCGCGCACATCCTGTGGCTGGGGGGCCAGGCCAGAACCACCTGGGAGCAGGCCGTAAGCAAACGTGACCCCAGGCACTGCCAGGCTGGGCTGGCGCTGGAAACACAAAGCCAAGGACCAAGTGTTCAGAGGCTCCTGGGCAGAGACATGGTGAGACCGGCAACACTGGCAATGTTCTGGCTGGCTCTGGACATGCAGTCGGTCACGTGGAGATGGGCTGGGCTGAGCCTTAGCCCTGGCAGGCAAGATGATGAGCAAAGGGTCCTCTCCTTCAGAGACAGCGTCACACCCCTAGCTACAGCACCATGTGTGCAAGAACAGGTCCCAGCTCCCTGTTTAACAGGGCCAGCAGAGCAGGGCTGAGGGCTGCAGCAATGCTGAGCCTGACAGGAGAGCTCCTGAGCAAAGACCACCTGAGGAACTGTGCCTGCCTTGTGAGACAGACACGTCAGGCCACCATTTGTGAGGGAGGCTGCACGGATAACAGGTCCTGGAAGGTCAAGAGGAGGGAGCTGTGTAAGGGTTACTCTTTTTCTACTCTAATGCGAGACAACCCTGGGCATGGGCCAGACTTGCACATACTGTACCCCAAACTGGTGTCTGAAGGGAAGGCTCCCCGGGGGGGCTGGCTCACTTGGTCTGCCGGGCTCACTGCTCTCCAAGACACATGAAGGGTGAAGGGACTGTTCCTGCCTAGAGCCTGGGATAGGGCAAAAGCAGCAGAGTTAGTGCCTCCAACCTAGAGAAGGCCCAGCTGGGGATGTACAGGCAGGACTGTGGGCAAGGGAGAGATACCCCTGCAGTGCTCAGGGGAGGGTGCAAACAAGGGTGCGGGAACACTGCTTAGGACAGGTACCACAGGGCCCTGAGCTGTGCTACAGCTCAGCAATGCAGAGCAATTCAGCATGGATAGCGGGGGTGCCCCCCACCCTGCCCCAGCCAGGGACAACACTGTCCCTGCTTGGTGTGTTTCACCAGCCAGGCAGTGAGACATCTCTCCTCCACACAGCCCATGACAGGTTCCCACGCTGGAGACCCCAGTCCTAGGGCTTTACAGAGGGACATGTTTGAGAAATTTCTCCTACCTGCATGTGCTGCTTCCCAGAGATCAAGTGCCATCTGGAAGGCCTGGGCCACAGTCAGAGTCACAGCCTGGGCCTGTGAACAGGAAAGAGAGGGAATGTCTGCTTTCATCTGGGCCCTCAAGTCAGGAAAACCCCACTGCCATGAAATTCAAGAGCCCCCAGGCTTCCCTCACTGCCTTTTTCTACAGTGCACACACACAGAAGGCCAGGTATCGATGCTGCATCCGTCTACCCATGTGGGCCAGCCATCCCCAAGAGGTGATCTCAGAGGACAGAAGGACCTCCTTTTGCTCACCACGTGCCTCTGCAGTGTGTGAGCACACATGGTCCCTAGCTCCATTTCCAGCTGAGGTGCACAGAAGTAAAGGTCTTCTTTCTCTGAAGGGGGATAAGGAAGGCCCTTGCTCCCACCCTTACCTCATGGAGCCAAGAGCAGAAGGGAAATGCTTACAATCTTCTTTTTGGGTGAGAGGAAGGCATGGCACTCCAGTGCCCCGCTCTCCTGGCTCTGGGCAACATAAGCGAAGACTTTGTTCTGCAGTTTGTCTGTTGTGCAGTAGGAGATCCTGCAGGCAGAGAGGAGCTGCTCAGGGCAAGAAGGGACGCCAGCACAGGTCTTCTGCTGTGCTCCCAGCACACCAACAAACAGTGCTGACAACCTTAAGCTTCCATTTGCCCCAGATGCTCAGGTAGCTCAATCGCCTGGCAAGGGCCAGAGGCTACCTGGCACCTACAGCTAGTAAGAGATCTCTGCATCCACAGGCATTCCCTTCTGTGCTGCCCCAGTGTGCTTCCCAGTCCTCTGATGCCCAGTTCGAACCAATGTATGAACTCAAGCACTGAGGCAAGAGGAGCACATAAGGGTCAGCAATTGCCTTGAAGGACACAATTGGAGGTCAGGCAGCAGGACGGTCTGCCTTGGCACAGCAGGTCTGGTGCTGAGACCCAAATTTTGCACCAGAGAGACGTCCTGTCTCTGCTTCCCATCTAGCCACCGGCCTGCAGCCACACTCCCCTCAGACCCAGCACCCACAGACACCCAAGCCAGCCAAAGCACAGCTGGCAGTAAAAAACTCCCACATTAGCTCTCACAGCAAATGCCTTTAGCCGGCCTGAGTACGCTGCAGTCTATGGCACTCTCATGCCATTGCAGCCAGAAGAGCAGTCCTGTATCAGTGCAGAGACAGACATGCAGTCCTGCCCTAACTGTGGGGCTTTCCAGCCATCAGCTTTGACATCCTGCTTGAATGCCAGAAGAGACAAATGGACTGACCCAAAACTCAAGGCCACCCAGGACCCTGCCTGCATTCAGCCCCAGGCAGTACTGTGGGTCACAGCAAGGGGAGAGCACGGGCCTCGGAGAGCCAAATGAAGACCTAAGCTTGAAGGTACCAGTGACAGAAGGCCCAGCCCTCCCTGGCTGCTCAAGATCCCATCAGCCTCCAGCTGGCTACTGGGGAACACCCTCGCCCTCCATGCACCATGCCCACCTGTAGATGGAGATGTTCTCAACCATCTCCTTTGTGTCTGCATCCTGCAGCGAGATGCCCCTCGGAGACACTGTAAGAATCACCTTCTGGAACTTGCGAGCTCCCACTCGTGCCTGGCAGTAGGGAGACACCAGACACCTCTGCAAATCTGGCAAGGGTCTTCACACCTTCACACCCCCCCTTGCTAGCAGGAGTGCCCCAGACTCTGTATGGAGTGCCACCCAATTGGACCCTTGCTATAAAGGCTTCTGCTGTAGGGATGGGAAAGCAGAGCCTGGAGAGCAGGTACACCCTGCACAGAACACCCCTGGAATCCATTCACACTACTGCCATGCACATGGGAAGGACAGACCCCACCTCCCCCAGTATTTCACCCTCCTCTCCATACTGTGACAGGCACAACTCTGCTCCTAGCCATGTTCCCAGTGTGGAAGCAGGCAGCAGCGGCTGTCCTGCAGGAAGACATCTTCCCCCACAGCACACGAGCAGAGAGCACCCAGCCTGTTGCGTGCCACCCTCCTCTTGGGAACAGCACGGTCCCTTATGGGCCTTCGGGGCTGGGACATGGACACTTCCCCAGAGTCTGGGTGCCGGGCTCTGCATTGGCTCTTCTCCACCCCAACACAGCAGTGCCCCAGGGCCAACTCTCACCATAGCCACGATCCTGCGGATGGCAGCAGCAGCCATGTCTTCTCCTTTGGGTTTTTCTACCAGCGTCATGCCTAAATACTTGAGTGTGAAGCACATCCCCTCAAGCAGTGGCTCCTGCATATCAGCCCAGCTCTCAGGAAGCTCTGCAAAGACAAAACGCCTTAGAAGCCACATGCCAGCGGCCCCATGGCTTGTCCCAGCAGAGCCATCCCACCTTGTTGTAGCTTCACTGCTCCCAGCAGCAGTGCTGCTACCTGTACTCAGCAGGACACGCTCCTGGCTCCACGACGTTCTTAGAAGAGGAACAGAATGAAATGACAGTTCACCTTCAAAACTTTAATCCTGCATCCCTGGAGGTACAGGCTCTGTCAGCACAGACAGCTACACACAGGGCCTCAGAAACTGCAGCGTTCACTGCTGTCTGCCAAAACCTTTCATTCCTGGTCTCATCTTTTCACTACAAGCAGGATGTTCTCAGTACTGCATTTATCTCACCCACCTAAGCCACTGGTACAGCAGGAACAGCAGCATTTGCTGCCACACGTGGTCAGACCAAAATCCCCAAGCTGCCCCAGTGTAAGCAAAGTCAAACCCTCTGGTAGCTATCATTTGCAGCAGCAGACTGACAGGGAAGCAGCAGCTTGTCCAGCACTCACAATCCAAGCTGAGGTGACTGGGAAGCAATGGTACCACAAAATTTGTGTTAGGGAATAGTTCAGGCTGGTATTTCAAGGATGCAAACTAGCTTTCAGAAAACATGTTTTATGAATGTCAATGCACAAATAGAGCTTCCACATGCATTACTTTTCAGGTCACAGAATTAAAGGGACACTGGCTTCTGTTTCCTGTATCCTCTCTTTACAAATCTCATTGCTGCAGTCCAGAAAAAAATAATTAAAAAACCCAGTGGGCAGAGTGTCTGTTCACTAAAGAAAGATTGCCTCAGCACAGTCCTCAGCATCTCCAGGTTTTTTCAGAAACCAGCCCATTTCACCAGCATGTTCTGTCACTCCGCAGATGTGCTGAGAAGGAGCCCTGGCTCTACAGTCAGTCCCAACACCACTACCATTGGCAGAGAACACACCAATCAAGCATCATAGGAACATCCATTCAACCTCTGCTCCCACAAGACAAAGCCATTGGCTTCGACAGAAAGTTCACGCTCATCGAAAGCAAAAGCTTTAGTTATCAGACTAGCATGCCACACACAAAGGAACAATTATCGTGTGCCAAGCACTTCCTGGTAATAATTTTCAAGGAGAGCTGAAGCAGATGTTAGCACACACTTACTTTCTTCAAATCCCAAAGCACAAGGATGGTGAGAGAGGAGGTATGCAGAAGGGCTACTACAAAGGAGTCACACTCTCTCTTTTCTTGGGGCTTCAACCCGCAGAGAGAAGTTAATACTTTTCAGGGTTATTATTCATCTCTTTCCTGGGATTAGCTCCCTGCACATTACTGGCACACTTTCAGAAGACTCTGACTCATAATTGGAATAACCTGAACCCACAGGGAAATCAGGAGACCTTATTTGCACAGCATACTCCTGCACAAATGACTACCACCAGGGACCCCACCTGGTACCATGCAGGCATCAATGACCTCTGCCCAGTGCAGAAGAGTGCTGTCTCACTCTGAGCTTTGAGAAGAGCCCACACGTGCCGGGGCTGCCTGCTACTCCAACAAAGCATTTGGGCAGCTGAGACTGAGAAAGCCCAGACCCAGCTGTCCTGCTAGGTCTGGGGGTCAGTCCTGGACCTGGCCGTGCCACAGACAGCACAGCAGTCAGCCCGCAGCAAGCGACATACAGGCCTGCCAAGCTCACTGTACGTATGCCGATGCCTGCAGAGGACCAGGCACAACTGTTCGGGGAGGCCACGGCTTGTGCGGGCTGGGGAGCGTGCCCACAGATGAGGCACAGAGTGCTCCGGCATCGCCTGTCACAGCCGCCCCAAGGCCTTGGTGCGGGTGGCCTCAGTTGAAAAGTGGGGCAAGAGGCTGGCAGCCAGGGGAGCGC
>VWZZ01005774.1:0-12517 GCA_013399095.1 Psophia crepitans | reverse complement strand
CTGTCCAGGTCCCTCTGCAGAGCCATCCTACCCTCCGGCAGATCGACACTTCCCCCCAACTTGGTGTCGTCTGCAAACTTACTGAGGGTGCCCTCAATTCCCTCATCCAAATCATCAACAAAGATGTTGAAGAGGATGGGCCCCAGCACCGACCCCTGGGGAACACCACTCACGACCGGTCGCCAGTTGGATTTCACTCCATTCACCACCACTCTCTGGGCCCGGCCATCCAGCCAGTTTTGAACCCAGCAAAGAGTGTACCTGTCCAGACCGTGGGCCGCCAGCTTCTCCAGGAGAATGCTGTGGGAGACCGTGTCAAAGGCTTTGCTGAAGTCTAGGTAGGCTACATCAACAGCCTTTCCCTCATCCACCAGGCGGGTCACCTGGTCATAGAAGGAGATGAGGTTGGTCAGGCAGGACTTGCCTTTCACGAATCCATGCTGGCTGGGCCTGATCCCCCGGTTGTCACAGGACTAGCTTCTTCCCCACTCTGGCTCTCCTTTGCTGCAGCACCTGGCTACCAGCCTGGTGGGAGACTGCTTGCCTCTCACAAGCTTAGACACTGTGCACAGCATGTGTACAGTTTTTTGTATTTTTAGGGTAGTGGTTCATTTCTCTTTTCTCTCATTCTCTCATTGTCCCTATGCCTTTTCTACCATTTCTGTCATAATAAAGCCTTAATTCTTTCCTAATGCTATGTATGTGGGGTTTTGTCACTGTGTCTGGGTTTTTTTCCTGTAACTGAATACTGTTATTTACACATTTTTGTTGTGTTCAGTCAATACGAAAGATCATTTATTGAGCCCTTTCCCTCTCCTGCCATTTGGAAAACCTATTGGGCTCTCTTATACATCTTGTGAATCCAGTGATACTCTTCAGCTTTGCTGGCAAGCAAGGCCCTGTTAGAGGGTCAGGATGAGTACATGCAAGGTTGACTTCTTTGCACTAGTAGCTGAGCACATTATCACTTTGTGGCGTTTGTTTCTAAGCTACCACTGAGCTGCTTGTGATTGTGTTAGACTGAAAATCAGGGTCTGGCAGATAATGAGAGAAATATACAGATGTTTGGGAAACAGGTGTAATAAAAAAATGGGTCTTGGTTATTGGTTGAATGTGTAAATTATGAGCAGCTTAGGTATCCAGGGTGTTGTGGTTTACATTTTGGTATCTGACTGTAGCTGTATTTGCTGATGTGAATGGTAAGACTGGGGAATATAAGGTGAGATGAATAAATGAGGGTGTATGTATGTCTAAAGCAGGCCCAGACGCTTATGAGAGACCAGGTGAGCCAGTGAGGCTAGTGTGGGTGACACAGTGCCAAACACCAGCCTTCCTACTCACTGAAATTCTTGAGTTTAAATGTGAAGCCGTTTCATTAACTCTCTTGACCTTCTCTTATGGTTGGATTTTGTGGTCAGCTGTATTAATCTTGACCTCCACCTCAGATTTGGAGAATACCTTTGATTTAGATTTAATGAACCTGTTTCTACCTGACCTAGGTAGCATCTGATAACCGTCTTGCTTGTAAATGAAAAAATAAAGACTATTTCTGATTCAACGAATGAAGATCCAATGTACAAATATTCTCATATCTATTACAGAAGCTGGCAGAGTCAAATTATTTTTATGTTTTATACTTGCTGCAAAAAATCTTTTAAAATACGTTTTGTACCTCTAACAATACCATGTGGAAAACCACACATCTGATCAATAAGTAATCTTCTCAGGAGAGCATCCATACTGAACACATCTGATATAACTGATGCCCTGCTTTAGCCCTTCTGAGCCTGTTAATTTACCTCAGCTCACTATTATCTCGTTTAAGCTTCAGCATGGAGGACCTCAATCCTACTTTAAGGTCTGTCCAAATGCCCCCATCTCTTCTCTTTCTCAGTCTGAGTGGTCTTACTGTTCATGAGCTGTCTGATGTAGCAATGGGGCAAGAAGCTAAGTAGGGCAGAGCTCTTACCTCTTTTTTTACCTCCTTCTTGGCAGAGCGCCGTGACCTGCTTATTGTGGCCAGCAGAGAATATAATTGTCTTTGGACTTGCCGAAGGAAAGGTAGAGAAACTTATTTGTCTGATTTTCTTTTCCATGCAGGGGCTACCAAGGCCTGCAAGCACCTGGGCTGCAGGGTAGAAGCCATTCTGTGTGACACCAGGCATGGAATAGCAACAAAGGGATTACACCACTGGCTTGAATTTTGATTCTGGTTCCCAGTTAGTCTTTGGAGATTCTACTGGATCATTTGATCCTTTTCCTGAGCCTTTCTAGAAATGTGGAAGTGTGACTCCAATTTTTCCACTTCTCCAACCTACCAGAAAGCAATGAGCTTCCTGTGATTTCTGGTGCTGGTCATGGACTGGGAAGCTCTGGGGATGTTACACTGTGGGAAATCCACATTCTGCAGACAGAAGCAACATTGATCAGATTCTCTTTCTCAGGTTCGTTTAGCAAATACAAAGAACAACAAGTCTTCCACCATTTATGGGACAGATTCCTATGTGGTCTCGCTAACTTCCAAGTGAGTATGGCATTTCTTTACCCCACACTGCTTCGGCTCAGTCTCCTACCCACTATTGGCCCTGCCATAACTAGTGGCAGCATCAGAGGTTGCCAGAGTGTCTTCCTGCTGTCAGTTCCTTGTCAAGATAACAAAATACTGTGCTTTCCAGAATGAATTCCATCCTAAAATCTGATACTTGGCTGTGCCACACTGGCCCATGCAGTTCGGTTGTCCCTCAAACACATTACATGAGATTACTTACGTACTTTGATTTATTTAAATCCATGACTTTATAAAGATTAAATTTGTCAACTTCCTCTAGCTAATTACTAACATTAGTCAAGTTTAAGGGCTTACAAAAAGTAAAAATATTCTGCCAGATAAAACTGTGACAAGATTATAATTAGAAAAATAACCATAAAGTGCAATTTACAATTATTTTAATTTTTCATTTTAACTACCTAAAAAATTTAAGATATGTTGTGGTCCTAGCAGTGGGATTTTCACTAAATGGTGTCATTCTTGTTTTTGAGTGCTAAACAAATTTAAAAAAAATCTAAAGGTAGCCTAGGACTCTGACTTCCTAGTGCTGCGAAATCCCTCCAAATCTGTCTGCCTTTACCTCTATTCCAGAAGGTTTCTATTTCCTCTCTCTCTTCCTCTCTCTTCACACGTCTCTCCTTCCTCCGTCCCTCCTTCCCCCACCTCTCTTCTTCATTTTCCCTCCTCTCCCCCAATCTTCCCCCCACTCTCTCCCCTCTTTTTTTATTTCTAAACACAACTCATGCTGTTATTGCTATGGTGTTAATGATAAATCTGGGACTGCAGTCAACAGAAGACAGATGTATGATTCCTGGATTGTTAGAGTGTTCATGGAATTTGTATTCTGTACTTAAATCATCATTAAAAAGTGTTATTTCTGGGTACATTTCATTAGGCCTGTTTTTTCTTCCTTGCTCTCTTCTCCCTGCTTGTGTCAAGAAGTACACAAGACACTAGTGCTGCAAATAATGGGCTTAGGCTTGGAGTGTTTGTCCAGATGTTTTTTGTCTAAACTGTGTTGCTTTTAGAGATTCCTGGCGTCATAATACCCAGCCTCATTTCTGGAACAGTTCCAATGCAAGAGTTGTTTGGTATACCTTGCTGTGCGAAATTGTGTGCATGGTCATTATTCAACTTAAGGTCACTTAGCGTGTCTGTGTTTTAGTAATACAGAAAGTTGGTTATTGTGATTTTACATGATGAAGATACTTAACTGGCCACTCTCCTTTCCACTCCCCATACTTTTGTCTGCTTTGTTTTTACAGACAATGATACAGGTACTAGATAATGCTTGTGTTCATCACCCGTCTTGTCTTTGGTGAAGGCTCCTTTGATGAGGAATATCGACAATGACCGTGGGACTGGCTCCTCTGTGCAGGGATATGAAAATAAAGGTGCAAGTCTTACTGCAATGTTGCATCATCCTGTCTGTGTTTCTTTGCAGTGCGTCGGGGAAAGGAATCCTGTCTGGCCATGCAGATGGAACCATAGTACGCTTCTTCTTTGATGACGAGGGCTCAGGTGAATCACAGGTATCGAAGGTCCTTCTTCAATGACCAAAATTCCTGTTTGCGCAGCCTAGTCCCCACCTCAAGAGCTCTGGAAAGGGATCAAGCCATGGAGGGAGTGCAAGTTTGGAGAGGAGCTGCAGTCTGTGCTTGCTAGCATAGGTTTTATGGAGCAATGATGAAGACAGAACAGTGACTAGATTCTTGGAAATATACTGAGTGTGGTGGTAAAAGGGGAAGTTATGTTTTTGTGTCTGAGACATAAGCTTGTCTCAAAAGATCTGATGAGTGTCCAGGAGAATGATTCTTGAATGGGTAGGGTTCCAGGGAATAGCTGTTGCTGTCTTCTCACCAAGCAATGTGTAATTATCCCAATTAACCCTGAATCCCAAGTTTACATTCTGTCTGTGGACAAGTTACTCTAGCCACCCGGAATTTCTCCTGAGCCTCCTGCTTCTTCCCAAAAGGAGTAGTCTGTGCTTCAAGCTGTGGTGAAGCGAATGCTATTCTCACCCAGATCTTTTCTCTCCAACTGAAGCAGTTTGAGCGTGTCTGCTCTCTACCATGGTATGCTGAAGGCCCTTATATACTCTGCTGTGTTAAGAGTGCATCCAGTCTAGTTAATGGTACTGGTCTTCTTACTGGCATCAGGAATCTTCTCTCCCACTTAAATGAATGGAATAGTTGATATATCTCTCAGTTCTGGTTTCTGTCTACCTTCCTACAGGCTGAGGCAGGCAGGCAGAGCAATCCCCATGACCTGGGCTTTACAGAAAGGCTTCATACTGGTCTCATTGTGATAGCTGAATACAGCGGCCAGTTGGAGGCCAGAGCCATTCGTGTTTTCAGGATGTTCTTTCTTGTCTATTGTAGGGTAAGTTGGTGATGCATCCCTGTCCTCCTTATGCCCTCGCCTGGACTTCCAGTAGCATAGTGGCTGCAGGCTGTGATAAAAAGATTGTAGCTTATGGGAAGGAGGGCAATGTGATTCAAACCTTTGACTATAGCCGGGACTCATCGGAGAAGGAATTCACCACAGCGGTTGCCAGTCCTGGCGGCCAGTCTGTTGTCATAGGCAGCTATGATAGGTATGGTGCCTGATGGTAAAGTCTCCCCTTTATCGTGCTGCCTTCTTTAACCATCCACAGTTCTTCATATCTCTGCTTTCTCGTCTGTTCTCAAAGGTTAAGGGTTTTGAACTGGAGCCCACGACGCAGTGCCTGGGAGGAAGGCAAACCCAAAGAAATAGCTCACCTCTACACCATCACAGCTTTAGCATGGAAGAAGGATGGGTCACGGATCTGTGCGGTTTGTATCATCACTCAGCAACCCTGAGCCCGAGTCACACACCAGGGACAGTCTTACACATGCTCCTGGGAACAAACTGATGTGATACAGGGAGAGCTTAGGAAAGTGGTGACACTATCACCTAGATGTGCGATGCAAGGTGCCTAGGCTGAGACCTTGTGCAAGGGACACTGCTGCAGTCAGATGTGCAGTGTGCAGAGTATGAAGCTGTAAAATGTCATTGATGATTGTGTAATTGGCAGCAGCAGTCCTCTTTACATGTAAGTATAGTAAGGTCAGTATAGCTTCTCTAGAGCAGTCTCATGAGCGTTCTTTCCTCTGAGCACCTGTGAGAAGCAGTATAAAAACTCATCTGTTAATGTATACACTAGGTTTATGTGCTGTTTTCAGTTCAGAGTTGTCTGTCTTCTACTTTCAGCCATTGGGCCTTGATCTGCCTTTCTCTGTTTAGTTAAATATTCTTTAAAGCTCTTTAAATTAGTCTTCCTGAAATCTTTCTGTATGAAGTTGAATAACTCTTTAAAGCACTTAAGGTTGCTATTTACACCTTTTCTTTCATGGTTTTTGCATCTTTTTATGTTCAACAATCAAAAATCCTTGGGTTTCTTTTCAGACAGGGAATTAGTTGAACATATGAACAAATGCTTGCAGAGAAGGGGAAGGGGCTAAGGGATAGAAGATCAATGAAAGGAATGGGGATGCTATAAATAAAGAGATAAAGGCGGAAGGATTCTGCTAGAAGGGAGGAGAGGTTGGGAGGCTGGGAGAGGGAGAAGTGGGAACCTGAGAAGGCTAACGGGGAAGAAGAGAATAAAGGTGATTTTTAACCCTCTTCCTCTGCCGTGCACCTGCCAGTATTTGGTAAGCTCTGTTTCTCTGAGAATTTCTCAATCTTTCTGTTCTCTCAAGGAAATCAAGGTAGGGCTGGTCCTCATGCATCTTGTTCCCCAGAGCAGCCAGGACTTGTGGGTTTCTGTCTCACCTCTGATCCTCTTCATGTAAATATGGTCTGGAATATGTCTCCTTAACAGAATTCACTGACTGTGTGCAATGTGCTTGTTTCCCCAGGGCACTCTGTGTGGAGGAGTGGAACAATTTGACTGCTGCCTTCGCAGAAGCATTTACAAAAATAAATTTGAAATGACATATGTGGGACCAAGTCAGGTAAGAGAATATCCAATGAGGTAACATCTCTATGAAAATGGGATGCTTGCTAAAACTGGACACGTTTGGAGTTCTGCACCTATGGTTTATTCATAGCAACTTGTCAGAAGAGGCGTAGGGGATATTCCAGGGACAGGGTCAAGGCTGGGTGGAAATTGGCTAGGAGCAAAGACAACGGAATTTATTTCCTAGCTTGTGAATTTGTGTGGGGTACCTCCATGCCAAATGCAGGCTCCTTAAGTAGTTTAATTTCAGCCAGCTTCATCTTTTTCAAAGTAAGGTAGGGTGAATCATAGAATCACAGAATGGTTTGGGTTGGAAGGGACCACAGAGATCATCTAGTTCCAACCCCCCTGCCATGGGCAGGGACACTCTACACTCGACCAGATTGCCCAAAGCCCCATCCAACCTGGCCTTGAACACTTCCAGGGATGAGGCCTCCACAACTTTTCTGGGCAGACTGCTAGTGATCTAGCAGTCTAGGCAGCCCTCTGTACTCAGTGGAGAGAGAGCAAGACTCAGAGGGTGGCTTATCCTCGGGGGCCTGAGTAGTCCTCCAATTAGGCAGAAGCGAGAATCCCACACTTCTACTAGTAGTCATCCCATACAAAAAGAATGGTAAGGTTTCTTTAAAAAGCAGAGTGAAGTGATGTGAAGGGACATCTAAATACCCAAGTATCATCTGTTGCATAATCTTCCATGGGGCAAGAAGTCTGTTTCTTCCTCTCTGCTTGGCCTCATAGTGCTTTTTCCCACTTCCTCTAGGTCATTGTGAAGAACCTCTCAACAGGAACTCGAGTTGTGTTGAAGTCCCAGTATGGTTATGAGATTGATGAGGTGAAGATCTTAGGGAAAGACAGATATCTGGTGGCCCATACCTCAGACACACTGTTGCTGGGTGACATCAGCTCCAACAAGCTCAGTGAGGTACCGGAAAATCAGCTGCATTTCTTGAATGTCAAATGCCTAACTAACTTAGTAACTCAAAGGATGTGTTTTCTGCATGGGAACAGTACATCTGTTTTTCAAAGAATCATAAATTAATTCAGGTTGGAAGAGACCTTGGTAAGTCTCTTATCAAACTTCCTGCCCAAAGGAAGATCAATATTAAATTCGGATGTCATTGCTCAGATTCCACAGTTTCTGTGGTCCCCTGTTCCAGTGCTTTACTGTCCTCATGGGGGAAAGCTTTTTTCCTAAGTCTCACTGGAACTGCTGTTTTAATTTATGACTGTTTCTCAGCCTTTCACTGTGCATCTGCCAAAATAAACCCGGCATCACCTTATTAGAGGTCTCTTAAGCCTTCCCTTCTCCAGGCTGAAGAAGTCAGATTTCTTCAGCCTGTCTTTGCAGTGCAAGTGCTTCAGTTCCAAATATCTTGATGGTGTTCTGCTGAACTGGTTCCCATTTACCAATGTCTTTCTTGTACTGGGGGGTCCAAAACTGGATGTAAAACATATGTACGTTCCAGATGCGAATGTACGAATCTTAGTGTGTTTAAAAAACAAAACAAAACAAAAGCATTCATGACTGCAGTACCACAGCGTATGCTGTTTCTCTGAGTATGCCAGTATCATTTCTGGTACCAAACAGTTACTACAAACTGTCCATACCCTGAGCCTCACAGTCCACTGAGTACTGAGCCTATGTGCCATGCCTAGAGAATGTGGGCAGTAGCTTAGTGTCTGATGGAAGTATTAAATAGGCTTGAGGACATATTTGCTCTGTTCAGGTATCACATACTTTTAATCAGGCTAATGGTGTGCTAATAATCTAGTTGGGATCGATTGATCAAATCTGACTACAGATTTGAGTTGGAGGATACTGGGTAATCCAACTGAAAATTTGGCCAGTCTAAATCTCCCAGGTTTCTCTACATCATACTACACAGAAGTTTTTCAGTTGCACAGCTGTACTCACTTCTTACAAAGAATAGAGTTGTGAGTAGTCCATTTACTGTCTTGCTGTCTCACTGGAGTTTTGTTGAAGCAGTGATTTGCAGCTCTTGCTCAAGGAGGGAAGAGGACAGCTGCAGCATTGGCTTTCAGTTTTCTGCCTCTCTGACCACTTGCCTATTGTCATCACAGTAACTATTGTATTATCCAGTGCTCTCCTCCAATTCCCAATCAGTTGGTCCCCCCCACTGGCATTATGCTGATCAGTCATTGCTAACAGGATCCCAAAAAATAAGGGTTTCAGCTACATGTGGTGTGGAAATTCTGCCCCCCCAAATGGTAGCACTGATTTTGTGAAGAAGATTTAGGATTGCGGAGGCAAAGGGGCTGTTGGGGGTGCTTTTCATAGTAAAGTTAGTCTCTGAGGGAGGTGGAGAATTGCCTGTGAAAGAGTGGGCTAGAGGGAGTACATTGGTTACATAAAGGCCTCTTGTGCAGAAGGCAATAAGATACTACACAAAAATAACAGGAGTCTGAAGCAGAGGTTAAAAAAAAAAGGAGAGGGAAGTGAGGAACTTGCAAGCTGGGAATAACTGAACGACAGTGTTGGTAGCTACAGTGCTGGAACACAATCCCTTCTGCAGTGCAATTCTGGCTATCTGTTCTGGGAGTTGGGACTGGACAGTGGACCACAATGCCTACAGCTGGGTCCACTGCAGGAGCTGTCAGGCTGGCATTTGCTCACTCTGTGCCATTGCTTTGTAGGTAGCCTGGCAAGGATCTGGAGGGAATGAGAAGTTTTTCTTTGACAATGAGAATGTAAGTTGGATGGGACAGGGTGCTGCCCAGGAATTGTGAGTAAAGCTGTGTGTGCACTGGCAGAAAAAGTGTCAGATGCACTTCTGGAAAACCCTGTTTCTCAGCAGTTTTCTGGACTTACCCTCTCCATGCCGATCCCGATCTGCTTCCTCCCCATACTTGCCTTTTCCACATGCCAGGTACAGAACAAACTTAGTGTGT
The DNA here is from genome assembly GCA_013399095.1 of Psophia crepitans. NCBI lineage: Eukaryota > Metazoa > Chordata > Aves > Gruiformes > Psophiidae > Psophia > Psophia crepitans. Next base: position 3,074 of record VWZZ01005774.1, on the reverse strand, counting down.
AGACTGTCAAGTTATACAAGTCATAACCCTGTAGGAGAGAGGAATGATAGAAGAGTAACAGCCAGAAAGGATGCTAGAGGTACAAAATACAGCTGTCAGGGTGACCACTTGGCTCCTGCAGGACTGATAGGCCCACAACTAAAGTCCCCACCCTGTGGAAAAGCTGGCAGTCACAACAGAAAGCCAAGGACAATTCCTTACTCATCCCAGAGGGTTTGAATTTAGACTCGTTTGCAGCAGGGTTCTTTTCTGCACACCTTGCTGGCAGGTATGTGTGCTTACCTGGCTTTTCTGTAAGAGTATAGTCCCCTCTCACCTTCAGGTCTGCATGGTCTTTAACGCTGGAGAGCTGACACTGGTGGAATATGGAAGCAATGACATCCTGGGCTCTGTCCGCACAGAGTTCATGAACCCTCATCTTGTCAGGTAAGTGTTACACCTGCCTCTGTGGCCGGTACGGGCATTTTGTGAGAGTGACCTCACATATATACACTTGGAAGTGTCCCACTCTGTAGAATGCAGCCCCCACACACTGGGACCTGAGTAGTTTGCTTCTGACAATGACCAATGATGGTTTAGTTACACTTAGCAGTTGTCAAGTTTTAGAAGCACAAAAGCCCATTTTCCTCTGATACATGCTTATTGAAGCTTGACTTCGCTATCACTGAAGAGGGACCTGCTATCCCTGTACTTATGCATCTCCGCATGCATCTGGTCCTAGTACAGCATTATTAGGGACTCTAGATGCCAGCAGGACCTCTTTTGTCCCTCTGGAATACCGTACTCCATTTTCTGATTCAAAAGAAGGAAGGATCATGGGTTGCTCAGAGGTGGAAGCAGGATAACTAATTTACTATTGGGACTCTGGTTCGAGTGGGGCAGCTTCCAGAGTGAAGCCATGAATCAGAAAGGTTTGTTCTCACTCGAGGGAGCCATAGGTACTGTGCAAGAGTCACAGGTCAGAGAACTGCAAGAGCTCCATGTGCTTGGGGAAACTGCAGGTAAGTCTGGGAGGGACTACGTGATTCAGTCCAATGAATTTAGAGAGTAGTGAAGATAACGGTCATTCCCTTCAAATAATAGTGTCCGTATCAATGAGAGACGGCAGAGAGGCGTGGAGGAGAACAAGAGACTGGCTTATCTGATAGACATCAAGACTATAGCAACAGGTGAATGTAAACATCCCTCCCCTGTATTTTGCCAGCCTTCCTGTTTCCTTTGCATTTTCTGTGCCAGGCAGCATATCCCTGAAGGTCCTCTTTGCACTCACTCTACCAAGCAGCAGATTCCTGAAAGCCCCCTTTGCATTCACTCTGCCTGGCAGGAGACCACTAGAGACCAGGCTGTCCTGCTTTTGGCATGTTGGCTGCCTGGTGCAGACACAGTTGCAGGGTGGCTGTGACTGTGTCCTGCACCTGAGATTCTGTGCAGCTCAGCATGATGATATTGCTGCCTGCACTGCCTGTGACCTGTGCATGCTCACAGAAGGGTGGAGGGAGTTACTGCTGTTGAGAAGGCATCAAAATAAAGTGTCACTGTGGTCTGCTTTTCATGTCACAGTGTGTTTGCCAAGGGGTCCTGCCCTAATTAGGTCCTAGACACCCGATCCCCACAGGACAGCATTGAATGTTCAGCACTTCGAGGCATATTAGGCACTTACACTGTTTCCTTTCTTTCCTTCCCAAGTGGACCTTATTGGTGGCTACAACACTGGCACTATCAGCCACAACAGCAAGATTGATTGGCTGGAGCTGAATGAAACAGGCCACAAACTACTCTTCAGGGACAAGAAGATGAGGGTGAGGCAGGCACATCTGGGGGAGTGTGGCAAGTTGGCATGCCTGGGGAGAGGTAAAGACAGATATGCCTGAATGGAGGGAGGGAGGTGAGAAACATCTGAAGTAGTCATGATTTTTTGACCACTCCTTTGAGAAAGATAGACCATGTTCAGATTGCATTAGCTGGCAACATTGCGTGTTTGGTCTTGAGTCATAGCTAATTCTGAAGTTAGTTACTAGACATCTTGATCCATTTCATCATATCTGAAAATAAAAATCATAGGCTCTTCTGCTGTGAGATGGAGACAAGTGGGTTAATCTCAGGATGAGGGCCCTAATGTAAATTAAGAAAAAGAAAAAAGTGTCTTCTGCAACAGCTTGGCTGATATCTGTAAGATGAACTCTCTAATTCTCTAAATCAGCATAGTCACAACCAAATAGCTTGTTTAGTATGGCCCTTGGCTTGTGCTGATTCCCAGACCATGACTGAATGTTGTCTGGGAGAGTACTAGTAAACCCAGGGGAAAACCATGCCCAAAATCTTGGTAATGTTTTCACACTACAGATTATGATGTGGAGGCACTCACCTCATGTCCTAGCCCTGTTTAATTTAACTGTACAGATACAGCTGAAGCAGCTCACTGCAGCAGGCAAGAAGATGTATTTATCAATTGTATTACGATTCCATTCAGTTCACTATCAAGCCTTCTTCTCTGAGTGTAAGGCTCCTTGACTGCTTGACTTCATTTGCTCCTCTTGTCACAAAAGTGTTCTGAGAAGAGAACATGACTTTCTTGACAATGGTGTGATTCACATCTAGAATTTCTATGCAGGTGTCCCAAGTGCTGTGGCAGACCTCAGCTATAGCTCTGCATTCATCACAGGATGCTTTTAGTTGCTCTAGAGTTCAGATCCCATTGGGGGATCTGAATATTTCCGTGTTGGCTGTATCTCTCTCCTTAATCCAAAGATGGGTGAAGTATTCTGTTCATTCATACGTATGTGTTGAAATCCCTGAGAACTTTCTCAGCTTCATCTCAGAGGAAACTCGGAATTCACCCCTCACATTTCAGACAGGAACTCGATGAACTGCTTCTCCTTCATCATTTTTGGCAGCTTGACCCCTAAGATTGCATCACAGATTGTAGGGGGTACAAAGATACCTTCTTGTCTGCTTGTTGTCACTCACACACAGGCTGAGTCATTGCTGCCAAGCTTATCAGCTAGCAACTAGAGTGCTCCGTTTGGTAGCCAAAGATTGCAGTGCCTACATCTGAAGAGACTCTCCATCACTTA
>VWZZ01005772.1:68001-88229 GCA_013399095.1 Psophia crepitans | reverse complement strand
ACCAAGCTGGGAGGGGTGGCTGACACACCAGAAGGCCACGCTGCCATTCAGCGAGACCTGGACAGGATGGAGAGTTGGGCAAAGGAAAACCTTATGAAATTTAACAAGAGCAAGTGTAGGGTCCTACACCTAGGGAAGAACAACCCCAGGCACCAGTACAGGTTAGAGGTTGGCCTGCTGGGAAGCAGCACTGTGAAGAAGGACCTGGGAGTCCTGGTCGATGACAAGCTCTCCATGAGCCAGCAGTGTGCCCTCATGGCCAAGAAGGCTAACAGTATCCTGGGGTGCATGAAGAAAAGCATGGCCAGCAGGTCAAGGGAGGTTATGCTCCCCTTCTACTCTGCCCTGGTGAGGCCACAGCCGGAGTATTGTGTCCAGTTCTGGGCTCCCCAGTTCAAGAAAGATGGGGAACTACTGGAGAGAGTCCAGCAGAGGGCTACCAGGATGATTAGAGAACTTGAACATCTCCCATATGAGGAAAGGCTCAGAGAGCTGGGTCTGTTTAGCCTGGAAACACTGAGAGGGGATCTCATCAATGCTTATAAGTATCTAAAGTGTGGGTGTCTAGAGGAAGGGGCCAGACTCTTCTCAGTGGTGCCCAGTGAGAGGATGAGGGGCAATGGGCACACACTGGAACACAGGACGTTACATCTCCATATGAGAAAAAAACTTCTTTACACTGAGGGTGATGGAGCACTGGCACAGGCTGCCCAGAGAGGTTGTGGAGTCTCCTTCTCTAGAGACATTCAAAACCCATCTGGATGCAATCCTGTGCAACCTGCTCTAGGTGATCCTGCTCTAGCAGGGGCATTGGACTAGATGATCTCTGGAGGTCTCTTCTAATCCCCATTCCTAGTCTCCCTGTGCTGTTGCGGGAAGGAGGGAGAGAAATCCAAAGTGAAGTTAAGCCCGGGAAGAAGGGAGGAGTGGGTGGAAGGTCTTTTAAGACCTGGTTTTATTTCTCATTGTCCTACTGTGATTTGATTGGTAGTACTAATTAGTGTTAAATTATTATTTTCCTCAACTAGAGTCTGCTTTGCCCGTGACAGTAATTGCTGAGTGATCTCTCCCTGTCCTTATCTTAACTTGTGTTTCATCATATTTTCTCCTCCCGTCCAGCTGATGGGACAGTGATAGAGTGGCTTTGGTGTGCACCTGGCCTCCAGCCAAGGTGAATACACCACAGGATATAATTTAATTATTCATTTGCTATCTGTCTTGGTGATAAACTGATAATTCAGTTTGAGGACAGAAAGGACTAGTAGTTGTTTCATGTGTCCTCTTTTATATGGTAGGCTGTTACTCTTCACAGATTCACAGATGTGTAGGGATTAGAAGAGCATCTCCTCCCCCTCCTTATGCACTGACCTTCGTGTCTGCAGTTGTTCCTCTCACATATTCTCGCTCCTCTCTCTGGCTGATGTTGCAGAGCAATTTTTTTCCCCTTTTTAACTCTGTTACCCCAGAGGCGCTACCACCGTCATTGATGGGCTCGGCCTTGGCCAGTGGTGTGTCCATTTTGGAGCCAGCTGGCATTGGCTGTGTTGGACATGGGGGAAGCTTCTAGCAGCTTCTCACAGAAGTCAGCCCTGTAGCCCCCCTCTACCAAAACCTGGCCAGGAAAATCGGATACATATCCCATTAAAAAATATATATTTTAAAGTGTTGCCTTGCTTCTCTGGTTTACCCAAATATTTTTCTTCCTGCTCTGAGATTTCTAACTTCCCTACGCATGTGAGTCAGGTTGCTCACTTCACCCTGTTAAGCCTCATCTAAATAACGCAAGTAAGACAAAATACATTTCATGCTATAGCTTATTGCGGAGGGCGCAGCCAGTGAAGTGAAAATTAAAATACAAACCTGTGTGTAAGCATCCAACTGAAAACAGAAAGAAAGAGTAGAGGAAGTAAATTTGTTGCTGTTTTACTTGGCACAGATAACACTTGTTATGCCAGGAACACGTCTATCATTCAGCACAACAGCTCTGAGTCAGTAATTGAATACTTAATTAAGCATTATGCACTCTTGCATTAAGCAAGAAACTGGTTTACAGTGTCATTGCTCAGAAGACACGTAACTTGAAGCCATACTTTTGTGTGCCTAAAGTGAGAGTGTTTAATTACACTGAACAGCCAATACTCGTTTACTATTGCCTCTTGGGATGCCTTTTCTTTTTTGGTTAATAACTCGTGATCTGCCTCAAAGACAAGCTTAGCAATGTGCAGCTTACAGTTAAAAAACACTAAAACAAACCTCGACCCCAGCGGCAGCTAACAACCAGCGAATTGGCTCCATCTTGCCTCTTCCATCAAAGTAGTAAAGTTTTGGTTTTCCAGCCATGACTTCAAACTTCCCGTTACCTAAAATAGTTATAAAAGATAATGAGTTAATATTGATACAAAAATCTGATGGCTGCTGGAACAACGGTTCACAGGTCACTCACATGACAAAAAATTAAGTTAATTTTTGACAAAACTTTTCGGTAACATTTCAGTCTAAACTGATTTGGTTTTACTGCTGCACACTGAAGCCACAGTATTTCATACTCTTTCCATTCTCCTGAATTCAGGAAAAATAAGCATCAAGTTGCTAAGTACAAAATGACAGGAAAGAATAAAAGAAATCCTTAAAACTTTGAGTAATTCTAGTGTTAAAACTTATATTTTCTAAATCACCACTGAAAGCCAAGTTTCAGTCAAAGAGGAAAAGAGGCAGTACATAGGTTTTCAGATCTGGCAGTATCAAAAAAATGTATCTAAACATTACTTCTATGCGTATTTAGGTGAAGTATGGGAATGTATTTTCAAAGCCGCTCACTTTTCTGTCTAGTAGGAGTGATCCAAGATAAGTATGTGATCTGGAAACAGTAGGAACTTCAAAAGAATGACCAGTTTCTTCTGTAATAATCCAGATTAAACTACAAAGATTCAGACCATTGCAGTACTTATCCATCTACTGGTCGCATTTCTTTCTACTAACAAACCCTGCTGCTAAGCAAAACTTCATATAGATTTTTCAGTTGATCAAATGCACCATGCTTTGCAAGCAGCATTTTAGTTCTTGAATGGCTTCATGAACGAGGCTATTAATTGTTATTTTTTTTAACAGACTAGTGTTTAGGTCTCAGCAGGAATTGGATTCCACTGTAGAGCCATAAGCCAAGGGAGCATCAAATTTAATCACACTGCCATTTCACATGCAGAACTCCTTCATAGCAACTCCTCACTGTAACTGAGAGCTGTTTTCCCTCTGTAGGGAGATTTCTTGTCATTCCAATCCACAATTCAAGTAATCCTGGAAAAGAGGCTGCTGGCATGCGAACAATAACCTCCAGTTCCCGATGTTGCAAGAGTTCCTTCATAAGCAGAGGGAAAAAAGCAACCTTTGAAAGACCTTGAGCACACAGGAGGCAAACAATCTGCTTGCTAGCCAACAAGCATGAAAATAGAACACAAAATATGAGACTGCATTGGACCACAGCAGTTCAAATGAGCCAGGCTATTCAGCCCTTCAAGCTGGCTTAGGGGCCTCCATTTGTTCTTAGGGAAGTCACTGGGAACTCAAACACTGCTGAGTAGTATCTATACTGCTAATAAATACAAGAATGAGAAACAGAAAAAAAGACTATCAGCGTGAATGACATGAAATAACAGAATGAACCAGGAGTTGCTCTTAATACAGCTAAATTCACAGAAGAAAAAAAAAAAAGCACCTTTAGCTTTTTTAACTTTAAGTTTAAAAAATTAAAGAAACAGAAGAGTCAATTTTCTTCAGCGCACCTTCCTAAAACATGCTGCCCATGTTGTCCCTTTGAGCTGGGTTTGTTAGCCTGGTGTGCAACGAGCTAGTCTTACACATAGAGGCGAGATAATGTTTATTCCATATTTGCACAAAGATGGGTGCTAGGCAGTTTCTCACAAAACTAGCACTCCAGTTCTGTTGTATATTTATACTGTCCAGGGTGTCAGTTCTGCCTACTATTGACACCTTCTAAACTAGGACTGGTTACTCTTTGCTCGGCTTCATTTAAAAACACAGTACCTCCTAAATTCACTGCCCGTGCTCAGCGAGTAGGGGTCTGTATCTGGGGAGGGGGAGCTTTCAGCCCTGGAGGTTTTCACATCATAATGAGACAGTTTGCCCTAAGGACACCAATTAGAGGAATTTTGCTGACTTTTGGCTCTCAAGGGTGTATCTCTCCTCTTCTTTAACACTTGTTCCTCTGTTCAAGATTCCTTTGCTGCATCTTATCTAAGCATACCTCATTCTAATTAAATGCATTTGACAGTTCCAAGGATGGTCCTCCTGTTCTCTACTTATGTTATTCTCAAGCAATAAACAGTAATGAATACACATCTCAGAATACACAGTCCAAATGTTAATTCCTCCTTTCATATTTCAGACAACACTAGCAGGCCAACTGACCTGACACAGAGATAAGCAAGTCACAGTTGCCAAGCACACATCAATGCAGCAAAGGCACACAGAGGGTAAAGGCATGGTGGGTGTTTGTCCTGGAAATACAAGGGGATCAACAGGCTTTGAAGCAAACTGTAGCATTCTGGTTCCTAAGACTGAGCCTGTCGTGCAGTATCAGAAGAGAAAGTCCAACGTGTGAACTGAAATCTGATGGAAAGAGAGCACCCTGGGAATGGGCTTCTCTCTTCCCTGCTTTTCTTACCAAATGGAGGGAAAACGGTAGTTTGCAGCCAGGAGCCGCAATCGCAGGTGGGTTGCTGGCCACCCCCCTCAGCCTGATAGCTCAACAGCAAAAGGGACGTTGGGAAAAGAGGATCCAAAATTACTCCCTTGCTGTGATTTACACAGGTCACTTGGGCTAACGGGGAGAAAGAGGGAACATAAATATCAGTGCAAGGAGTCACAGCTCCTATGCTAGCCACACAGACCAGAGGAACACTAGTGAAGAGGACCAGGAGACCAGCAGCACCAGCACGTCCTGCAGAGCCAAGGCTCCAGGACACAATGTTCACTGCTTGCCTTCAGCAGCCCTCAGCCCAACAGCGGCTGCTCTTCTCTAGCCTGCCTCACGTAACACCAACCCAGGGGAAAGTCCCCTCCTCAGCGTATGGTGGGTAGTAGCTTCACAGGCCATTGACTCCAACCCCTTCCATCTGTGACAAGTTCTTTGTAGACATGAGATGATGAGTAGTTCATATTATTAAATGGGGAGCCATCGTGCCGACAGCTGGCAGTGGGTCTGAGGCAAAGAGAGCAAGCTCTCATGCAAGAGGTGAGAAATGCTGGACTACACACTCCTTGTACAAGCACTCCTTAAGTGCAGGGTGACAGCCCGAGAGCAGGGAGGTTGTATCTCCTGACCAGACACCTCAGCGCCAGCCTGAACCCAGCACAGACCCCCACACACCACGAGAGCCAAGCAAGCCACAGGGCACCAGGGTGGTGAGGGGAAAAGAGAAATCACAGAAACTCACACTATTCACACAAACAATTAAAAAAATAAAGGAACCAAACAAAAGAAACCAAAAAACCCAAGAGAACGCAAACAGCTTTTAAGTAGCGAGGGAGCCCTGCTTCCCGACCGCCAACACCCGCAGGCCGCAGCCGGCTGCCACCCCGTGAGGAAAGCAGCCGAGCCGAGCCGAGCCGAGCCCGTACCCACCTGCCCCGCCAGCTGTCGCAGTCGCCACCGCTCCGCTCTCAGCCTCAGCGCTACGCGGCGCTGACTAGAGGGATAACCACCAATAGAAAGGCGCAAATCTACATATTTCGCAATGGCTTATGGGAGAAAATATAACAGAAAAAAATCCCATAAAAGATTTTTGTTTGCGTTAATCAGAAACATTTTGTTTTTACAGATATATAATTTGATGGTCTGTCACAGTATTGTCGGTTCCAGGTACTCGCCATAACGGAAAGATAATTGGATACTCTGACACCTATATAGCTCGGAGGCTCGCTGAGTACTCTGGATGTGAGGGCGATCTGGCTGCGACATCTGTCACCCCATTGATCGCCAGGGTTGATTCGGCTGATCTGGCTGGCTAGGCGGGTGTCCCCTTCCTCCCTCACCGCTCCATGTGCGTCCCTCCCGAAGCTGCGCGCTCGGTCGAAGAGGACGACCTTCCCCGATAGAGACGTACCGTTCATCGGTCAAGGGTATACGGTAGCTGCGCTCCCCTGCTAGAACCTCCAAACAAGCTCAAGGTCCATTTGTAGGAGAACGTAGGGTAGTCAAGCTTCCAAGACTGCAGACACATCCAAGTGAGGCGCTGCATGGGGCAGTTTGCCATTCTTTTAACAGCACCGACATGAGATGCCTTTATTTACAGTGCAAGGGGGCAACCAGTAACTAGTTTTAATTGACATGCCTGAGGCATGTCACTCAGTTACTTCTCATTCTCCCTCAGTCACCCACAAATCCTTGAGCTCCCCTCCTTACACACACACGAGTTACAATCCAGCATCTCTGCACTTCTAAATGTACTTGGTCACATAGCTCATCACCTGTACAACTGGTTTTACACCCACCTGAAGAGCTAGCAGAACGGCTGGGTTTGTAAGTTACCAGCTGCCTTCAGCTTCTACTGCCTTGAAAGCAGAAGGGTGAGGTGACACAAGACACCAAGAGCAAGAATAGATTATAATAGAGTAGAAAAATATTTCAGTTGGAAGCAACCTACAATGATCTAGTCCAATGGCCCATCTTTCTTCCAAGATGTCATGGGTCTTCTGTTTCAATTCCGCATTGCAGTTAGTTTCAGAGGACTTGGCACCCGAGAACTAAACTATCAGCTGTACACAAAGCTCACCGAACACTGCAGAAATTACCTGCTTACACCCACATCACGTGGCCAATGAACCTGCAGGAAGAGTGCAGCTGCCAGAAGGCACCAAATGTAAGGCTTATTTAAAAAAACAAACAAACAAACAAAAAAAACCCAAACAAAAACCCCAGCCACAAATAAACAAATGAAAGCCAAACTAAAGTGCTTTTATTAAAAACCGAATAAAAGATCAAGACTAGTCAGTCAAGATTTCTTCAAGAGTAACTTTATTCTGGGAAGAAGACACAGAAGGAATGAAACAAACATTTATAACGTTCTTGAACAAAAACACTGAATAAACAAGAACCGTTATTTCCTTAAGATCTTGCTCACTTTGACAAGTCCACCCTCTCCTTCCACACAAATTCAAAAACGTTCTTTCAGTACCCATTTTCCTCCTTGCGCTATGGAACATCCTACTCCTGTCAACAGCCTGGTCGATACAGAGGTACCATGGAAGTGGGGTTGCTGGGTTGGGGTTGTTTTGGCTAACATCATGGCACTTACACAATACTCTTACAAAAATCCAGATTACAGGGGTGAATGAGTCCCCTGTCAGGCTTCGTGATTCCCAACGGTCCTTATTACATGCTACACGTCAGCCTGAGAAAGTGTAAACAGCAGAACTCAAAACACATTTTGCATAAAGTTGCTGCTAAATACTAAACCAGGTTATGTATGATAGATTCTCAGGTACGCCGCTTGTCCAGATTTCAGTCTAATAAAGACCTGCATTTTTTCCGTACCTGCATCACACAGTGAGATACACAGCGCAGTCCACTCCGTCCTTACTCAGAACTTTTTCTGACATCAGTAGGAATTTGCTTGAGTAAAGGCTACAAGACTGCTGCCATTGTACTTCTACCTACCAAATTTTCCGTCCCACTAAGTTACACTAGTAGAAGTGATTCTGAATGTCAAGATTATCAGCTTTTTTTCCCTCAAAATAAAGACTTTAATTTGGGAAAGGAGGAGATATGCCAAAAAAAAAGTACTACTACTTTTTCTAATCTTTTCAACAGACTGACCAAACCCTGAATGCTGTTGTCAAGAAAATCACTGTAGGGCTGATAAAGACTCAGATTGCAGGCCAGGTTCAGCTTCACCTTGTATTATTTTAAACATGTGGACTAGTCCCCATCCTTAGTGGAGAGCCAGGCATCTCCAGAGGGCTAAGCTCTCAGGTGAGCTGAGCTGAACTTCAGACAATTCTCACTCGCCACTGTTTAAAGAGCCAGCTCACACATAGCTGTCTGCGTTAGGTAGGAGGAATCCACACCTTGGCAGCTCGCTCTTGTGACTTGTCTCCTGCTACCAGTAACAGGAATTAAGCGTATGGAACGGACTAGTTAAATTGCCTACTTAGGTCTAGGGATACTTAAGATAGGTTCAGGGTGTTCCCTCTTGAGACCAATTAGCGACAAAATAAATTAAATGATATCTAGACATAAATACAGATATTTATTCCCACCAAGAGAAACAACTATCTTTCCAGTTCTAACACAAATATACATATTTCCCTTTCCACTTACCCAAACACACCATCAGCGTGTGCTTTAGAAATCGAATGGCTGTTTTATTCTACTGCTACACATTGGCATCACTGTTCTGGAAGCAGTTAGGTGTGGTTTGGAGTTAGTACTTGCGATGAGCAAGTAACTGGGGTAGCTGGACATGTAACACGTCCTTGGCATCTGTAAGCATACGCATAGGTTTTTTTTTTTAATGCACAGATCCTTTTGCTGCCTTTTTGTCTCGTACTGTCTCATCACTGTGGACCGAGTCCATAAAGGCCAGCAGTGAGCAGTGTTGCTCAAAATATATGCTGCTGGCATATATTTTGATACTCTGAAACCAGCTTTATAATTGTTAATACCATCTTAAAAATGTCTTCAGATCTTATATTCCCAACAATAAAAAAAAAAAAAAAAGAAACAGAATCTGATTTTTCTCCTTTGAAATCATTAGAACACTTAAATGAATTTAAGAGAGGTAGGTCCGCATTCTGTTCCATAGTGAACAAGCCAAGAAACAATTTTGAAGCAGGACGAAAGTGCGCTGTGTCAGAAAACAGATCTACAGAAGGGTGGGTATTCACCCCTCACCAACCAAGAAGATTCCCCAAATTCGGTAAAAATAAAAGAATGAAGCTGGAAAGCCAGACAGCAGTCCAACAAAAACCTTTTAAAGGCAAAATTAATAAAAAAAAAAGAAGCCTCCTGCTGACTTTCAGCAGTCTCTCAGTGACAACGAAGGAGAGTTCAGACTGTTGGTCACTCATTCCTTTGATGTCAGTACAAAGCAAATGAGTATAGGACAACAGAGCTTGGCATCAACGTGGCATCACTGCAATTATGCCGCCATAACATAAACGTCAGAAAACGTCTGATGAATGTCCCTCCCTCAGTACTTCTCTTCCACTGCAATATTGCACCACTTTGCTTTTTTAATCCACTTTTATAAAAAAGTTGAATCTAGTAAAGGAAAAGTTAAATTTTTAAAAGGATCGTTATAAAAATTTATCATATAAAATGCCAAACCCCCTGAGCTATATATACAAAATATATCAAATTTATGAAAATAACTGGACCCAATTATATAACAAAACAATTTTATACAAAAGGTACAAGATTGCATTCAAATTAATACAAATAAAAGTAAAAAAAAAATCCTTCAAAATGTTTCATTCATAGAAGATCTGTTTCTTTAAATGTACAGGTATATAAAACAGTATCAAATTGTCTCATGTTAGCCACCATCTCATGGGAAACACGCCCTGGTTCAGAGAGCATTTTCACACGTCACCGGTGAGCACCATACTTTGCCGACCAGTCCACACGCCCGTGGATTGGCTGAACTGGTGGTGGGAGAGGCATCAACCTTGGAGTCATTTTTGTAGGTGAATTGAACGATGGACGTCCAAGATGGGGTCTTACTGACTTCAGAGAAGCATAATCTACGGGACAAAGGAAAATGCCATGAGACAAAAGGTTCAGTGCGTAGCTGTCCACACTGAACAGCAACTGGAAGTCTAGATCCTTATTTCTTCAGGAAACAGAACAGAATCTGCTGATGTGATCCACAACAGCGGATCTAATCCGTAAAACCTTATCAGACAAGGAGTATTTACATCATTGATTTCACAGTTGTGAATTCTATGCCAGCTCTCACACCAGCCTCTAGGTCCCACTGAAATACGCTGTGGATACAACCACGTAAGCAAAGTAAAAATAAACATAATCCTTCTCCATATGAAGTTCTGCAAGGTTACACACTGTACTTCCAGTCAGTCAAACGTTTACAAATAAAGTAAAGCAAAGATGTGTAGTTCAGTGCTGCATATATACATCATTGCCAGGGATGGGGGCAAGGGACCAAGACAACTTTGGTACCATACTTACCAGAAGATGGATCCACAACTGGTGCTAACTGAACCCTCTGCCCAGCAGAGCCTACTTCCTTCTTCAGAAATGAAGGGATATAACCACTAGTTAGACCGCTTGATCCTATGGGCCCTGAAAGAAATGGCAAGGAACACCTGAGCTCAGCACAATGGATCTCCCGTACTATCAACTGGATGGGTCATCTTCAAGACTGCGCCTGATCATGGGCTGATGAAAACAAGAACTTCACTGAGGACACTAGAAATCCACAGACCCTATATACACACATCTGCCTTCAGGAGACTGTCAGCATCAGATCCCATTAAAGATTAATGGAAACAGATACAAATTGTACACTAAGAGGGGCAATTTCTGCTCTTCCCTGACACCTCAGCTCTTTCAAGGTTTCTCAAAGCTTTCAAAACAGCATTCCAGTTGGAGTCACTTTGACTTGCAGTAATCGGGTCCTATGAATATACTCACTCTTGATATCTATGCAGTGAGTTTGGGGCTCTGGTGCTACACAAAGCTCTTACTGAAGCCAGTAAAAGCACAATTTAATAACCTGGAACAGATTCGTGTTTCAATTTTGGGAAGTCAGCTAGAAAACTTGGCCCTAAGATGAGCAGGAGCAGATCTGACTGACCTGCAGGATAAGCTGTAGAAATCAGAACAAGAAGTTATAAATAAAACAGTCCAGAGCCACAGCGCAGACAGACACTGAACAAGTCAGCATGCACAGATCAGATCCATCGCACATACACCTATAATGAACGAGAGCAGCAGCAAAGCAAATCGTGGGAAATGGTGGTAATAAATAAAAAAGGAAAAAGTCTAATATCCTATGCAGCTATAAAAGAAGCAAGAACTTGCAGAAGAGCCAGAAAGGAGACACATGCTACATACGTATAGGTTCTCATGTAGTTTAGCCATTTACAACATCCTCCCATCTCGAACCTCTAAAGAACAATACTCCGATTAAACTGCATCCAAAATTTTAAGGTTTTTTTAAAATTTATTTTTAAACCAGAGTTTCTAAAGGCCCAGAATGTTTTTTTGGGCCAAGATTCAACAAAAATTTTCTCAAACATCTTGATAACAACATATGCAAAACAAGTACTGTACTGCAGAACTGTAACATCACATGAAAACCTGAAGCCAGGAAAGATTTAGAGAGGAAATACATGGATACAATCTAGAAACATCAACATGTTCAAGTATATCTGGTAAAATCTAATGTAAAAAGCTACAAATTAATTACTTCAAACAACAGCGATTAAATACCTGAAATACCAAAAGCCCCAAAAACCTGAAGAAGAAAGATTGAAGAGTTTTGCTGTTTGTCTGATTTTTTTAAAGCTACAATTATTTCACTGTTTTAAACAGCATGATTTAAAGGACATGATAGATGACAGATTTTATTTGCGTTATTCACATGAGTGGTGTGTATGGCTAGTTCAATTCAGACCAGCTTCCTCCTCTGTGACAGTCATTCCTGTAAAATAATTTGGAAACCTGAAAATATGAGTGACTAAAACTGACAAAGGAAATGGAAGGCAAGATGAAGTATTACAAGTTGAACAGACCTAAGCTGTCCAACCTTCTATGCATGTGGTACTTCAAACCAGACTTTTGGGGATGCATGAGAAGAAATTACTGTGTTTCAGTTTAAGACAGTCTCCAAATCCAAGAAAGGTGCTCATAACTGATTTTGTCAGGAAGAACAGACGTGGTAGCAAGTATCCGCAGAGCTGACAATGTATTACAAATGGGTGACCCCAAAATACAGCTGTCTGGAATTGCAGAGGCATCACCTGTTTTCTCTTCTCAGAGTGTTAAGCGCAGCTTCTTACCTGAATTCATCTTGTTAACGCTTCCTCCCAAACCAGCCGCTTTCCCAGGCAAACCAGAACCAGGCCAGGGATTAGGCAGAAGAGACTCTTTGTTTGAGGTGGAGACCACGCCATTCCTTGTGCTTATTCCTATTGCAAAAATGCAGAAAAATACCATGCTGAAATCTCTGTTGTTACACAGGGCTGCACTCATTCCATCTGATGCACAATCTTGGAGCAGATGTCCAGTTTGGTGAACTTAACCAAAACGTTTTTACTCTTAACATGCCTCTGGGCTACTCCCCATCCTCTCCCACGGGAATGCTGTGACTACCCATAGGCCCTGATCCTGCCAAGATAGCAGTGTAAGTAGCTCCACTAGCAGCAATGGCTGCTTAAGTCAAGGGACAGGATCCTTACAAGTATTCTCACAGAAGGTGAACATTGCTACCTAAACGGTATCTGTGCTTCGTATCAAACACAGCATTCTACAGCTCTAGCCTAACAATGACAAGATAACCTGAGAGTAAGTAACAGGAGATTACATTTCTCATGGTACTGTGCTCTGGTGTATCTACTGAAACCACAGACTGTGCAAGCAGTTTGCAGTGGAGTTCGTATGTCACATATTACTTGTGTTTCAGATACATTCCCTATTTAAGCAGGGTACCTGACATGCAAGGATGAGCTCACAATTTACGGCAATGCAAAAGCAGGCTTGGGATCAATGTGTTTTACAACTTCCTCTAGTAACACAACTTTTAGCTACCAAAACTCTACTTAAGTGAGCCAATTCAGAAGTCATTGAAATTGATCGTTACAGGAAAAAAAAGAGTTGAGTTTACCATCACAATACTTTCTAGTTTACTTACTTAATTTTGAAATATTAGTATTACAAGGGAATGAACAGCTAACACTGCCTTTATAAACAGACATGATGAAAGAGGACACATTTCTATCCAGCTCATTTTCAATACAGGCAGGCATGCTGTCCACCTCCTGTGCTTCATCCTGCCCCCAGTGCTGGTCTCAGTATCGCAGAGGTTAACATGAAGACAGGCATGCAATTCCTTACAGACATGGATTTGCATTCCATTTAACTCCAAACTACACCAGAGCATATTCCCACTATTAGTTAGCTTCTGTTGTGCATGGTATTACATACTCATGAGGTAAACGTAGGGCACTTTCTTTTCCAGTCTAGAAGCCCACTCTCATCCTTCTTAAGGGAACAGGGAATAGTTTGGCACATTAAGACATTTTCTAACACACTTCAAAGTATGAAAGAGTATCCACCAGGAGGAAAAAGGACCAACAAATCCTGTCCTCTTCTTGTAAGGCGGATTTATTTGCTAGGCTTGTTAGCTAGTTGCTAGACTGCTAGAATGTAGTTTATGTCATGGCCATCTGCATTAGCAAAGCTCTTCTCTCCTAATTTCTTTAAAGTAGTAGCCCCCCTCTGCAAGTTAAAAGGGTAAAGCCTAATGTACCAATAACTATTTCATACTGCTGTGGGCACTGGAGGAAAAAAAAGAAATAAGCATTTTTTACTAACCAGGTAGATACCTAGAATGTCTCAAGTAGTGTTGCTTTGCTGCAGAAACTCGCAATGTGGGAGTGTCCTGCCGCGGAAATGTCGGATGGGAAGGTGCGCTGCTGCCAGAGCCTACAGCATCTGAAGGCTTCAGGTCCAAAATGCTTTCAAATCTATAAGCCAAAAATTGCTACACTTAGTTCAACTCTTACAGCATATCTTTATCCACAGTTGGCCTTCTCATCAGCATCGCATCTCCAGAAATCATTTCCACATACTGTGTTTGCTACAGCATAAACACATGGAGAACAGGGAGTATTTTCAGCCTGAAGCCATGCAAGTGCCCCTGAAAATCAGATTTGTACTTCTAGTTCCCTTTTATATTGCTTTTTTTACAAATCACTCACTAAGTTTTCCTCTACTGTGTACGATCCATGGAAACTGCAGCATACAGTCACCCAAACCAGTCTGTATGTGTGGAATACGTCAAAACAGTTCATATATGAAAGCATATATTCATAGATTAACTTCAGAACACGTAAGCTAAGCATCATTTTCAGTGCAGAAAAAATAAACAAAGAATTGTATAGAAAGGCGCACTATTCAACAAACCACGTGCTGCAAGTCAAAGGTTGGCATTCAACAAGCAGCCAAGGCAAAGCAGGAGAGAGACAAGCTGCATGTCCTTTACCGGCCTGGATCTGTTTCTAGATCCATGCAAAGCAAAAAGAGCAACGTTATGAAAAAAGAGGTGAAGCCTAAGGAAGTGAGACCAAATAGCACACTGACATAAAAGAAGCTAACTTACCTACAAAGAGTTTCATCACTCTGCCTCTTCTTGTTTTTCAAGTCCACTCTCGTGATGGAAGAGCTGAAATCAAGGTCTTCCAAGTCATCCCAGTCTTCAGAAGTCTTCACTGTTCTAGCAAGATGCTCCCACCTTCGCCTAGTTTTTGGTTTAAGTTCACCATTTATAATCTCAGGCCCAGCAGATGTTTTCTGTTATAAAGATTGAAAAGAAACAAATTCAGACACTTACACCATAAACAGGGTGACAGGAACAAAAAGGACTTTCTTCCCCCACCTCAAAGACTAATAGTGGTAGTAGAGCTGTAAAAACAGAATCCTAATCCTTCACTAAACTTGCTAGGAACACAAGCTGTAGTCTGTAAACATTATTAAATACCTTCTGCACTTCATCCTGTAATAAGTATCTTACATTGACAGAAGAATAAATTTCTATCCTCTCAATTCCTATTCTATATTTGACTATATCCCTCCCAAACAATTAGTTCAGCATCCATTTTTATTTCTTGACACATCTTAGGAGTATGAAACCGCATGCATGTTCATGCTTCCACAAGCCTGTGCCTAGACATTTATAAAATGTATTTTTCTTGTGGGACAGTATAGGTACAAATTTTTCTGTCTCTTCAGCCATTTAAGCTCATCAGTACATTTCAACCTTGTGTGACTCTGTGCACGGTCAGTACAGATCCTACTTAGGGCCAAACTCGTAACAGCAGTAGTCACACTGTTTGCTCTTGTCACTGATCTTAAGAATCCAGTTTCCTTGTGTAATCAACAGAAATGGTAGGTTCTTACCGTGAAAGAATCATAGAATGGTTTGGCTTGGAAGGGACCTCAGAGGTCATCTCGTTCCAACCCCCCTGCCATGGGCAGGGACACCCTACACTAGACCAGGTTGCCCAAAGCCCCATCCAACCTGGCCTTCAACACTTCCAGGGATGGGGCATCCACAGCTTCTCTGGGTAACCTGTGCCAGTGCCTCACCACCCTCACAGAAAATCTAACTTTCCCATCTTTTAAACCCGTTCCTCCTTGTCCTATCACTCTCTGTCCTTGTAAGTAGTCCCCCTCCAGGTACTGGAAGGCTGCTATGTTTCCCTGGAGCCTTCTCTAGGTTGAACAAATCCACCTCTCTCAGCCTGTCCTCGTAG
This sequence comes from Psophia crepitans, assembly GCA_013399095.1. Taxonomy (NCBI): domain Eukaryota; kingdom Metazoa; phylum Chordata; class Aves; order Gruiformes; family Psophiidae; genus Psophia; species Psophia crepitans. The sequence goes on along the minus strand of VWZZ01005772.1, from coordinate 72,713 downwards.
GAGAGGTGCTCCAGCCCTCTGATCAACTTTGTGGCCCTCCTCTGGACTTGCTCCAGCAGCTCCATGTCTTTCCTGTACTGGGGACCCCAGAGCTGCATGCAGTACTCCAGGTGGGGTCTCACAAGAGTGGAGTAGAGGGGGAGAATCACGTCCCTCAACCTGCTGGCCACCCTGTTTTTGATGCAGCCCAGGACACGGTTGGCTTTGTGGGCTGCCAGCGCACACTGCCGGCTCATGTTGAGCTTCTCATCCACCAACATCCCCAAGTCCTTCTCTTTAGGGCTGCTCTTGCTCCATTCTCTGCCCAGCCTGTAGCTGTACTTGGGATTGCACCAACCTATATGTAGGACCTTGCTCATGGCCTTGCTGAACTTCCCGTGGTTCACACAGGTCCACCTCTCCAGCCTGTCAAGGTCCCTCTGGATGGCATTCCTTCCCTCCAGCACGTTGACCACATGACACAGCTTGGTGGTGTTGGCAAACCTGTTGCAGGTGCACTGAATCCCACTGTCCATGTCACCAGCAAAGATGTTAAACAGTGTCACTTCCAGTACCAACTCCTGAGACACACCACTTGTCACAGGTCTCCACTCAGACATGAAAGAAGAATTTGTTGTCTTCCATGTCCAGTACAGAAGCCAAAAGGGACTGTTATTCTCAGTCACATAAATTGGATGCCTTAAATGTATGAAGGCAATAGCCCACCCTCCCCCTTACTTCAATACTATTTAGTTTAATACTTTTCTCTCTGGCAGCAATCTCATTAATATTCTGACCACTGTATATCCTTTTTATTTATGTGAAATCAGTGTCATCACAGTTACATGCTACTTAAAGGGAAGCATAAAATGGCTTTGGAATGAGAAATCAACTTGCATATTTTATAGCAATTAGATTTAGATTTCAACAGAGTAACTTCCAGTCTACAGCAGAAAGTTATAACTATTCTTTATTCTCGTTTCCTGTCCTTTTAGTGAAGTGTAAGAGCCTTGAAAGATAAGAAGAAAAAGAAACACAATTCAGGAAAAATCAGGCAGTATATGAGGAAGTGCATCTTATGGTAGATGGATCTTTACCTGCTGAGGAACCTTATTGTGAATTGCAGGCAGAACCACCTGGTTAGACTTGTCCTCCTGTAAATAGTTACTGTGCTCAGCCCCCGAGTTGTCCGTCTTATATGGGTACACCACGTGCTGAGAAGACTGGTTCTGTTGAAAAGGCCTTGATGAAATGCGGGTGTGAGGTTTCGGAGGGGGCTGTGCTGGAGGAACAGGCTTAATATGCAGAGACGATTTATTATGCAGTTCCTTCTGTTTTCCCAGTTCCTGAACGCCCAGGGCATGTCCAACCCGGAAGTACGGATATCGAAGTGCCTAAAACATAACGAAGATGTTAAGACCCAACTTAGGAAACCAAAGTTCAACTCGCTCTAGCCCTACGTGGTGGTACAAATTTGACTTCCTTTTTTTCTGGGGTGGAAACAGAAAAAAGAATATAGAAGACCCATTTCTTGGCACTAGATTTTAGTGAGCACAATCCACTCCAGAGTAACACTGCAATAGTAGAAAAGTTTCAACAGACACCAAATTATCAAATCCTCTGTGGACTTGCACAAAAGGAAAAGGTTGCACGGAAGTGAGATACTTAACCCGGCACCTAGATGCATGTCTCATTATGTGCTGTCTCTCCATGTGTGTCCATGCAAGCGCATGTGCAAACACACGCACACCCAGCATCACAGATTCAGCCATCAAGACTTGGATGCCCCTAGAGACATCCCACCTCTTCCATTCGCCAGTTCCAAGGCTGAATCAAGTGAAACAAATATAACTCTCATGAAAATTAGCCTCTCTCTTTTTTGGAAGATGTGTTGGCAAAAATATCTTTATCCTGCCTTGCAAGTAATTAAGCAGTTGTCAGTAAAGGCGATTCATCCCTGCCCAACTTGCTGTTTTATGTATACTCATCTTCCCTTTCCAAAAGGGCCTCTCACTGCAAAAAGTTTCTAAAAGCTCAGATTCCTCACCATATTTGTACCCTACTGTAAAACATTTGTTAATGGCTCTTAATACCAAGCGATAGTCAGTATTTTTTGCTTTTTGTTACCTTTGAGAGTTCATCTATTTTAATTTTTAACTGCTTTAATTATCCTTCAAGCTTTTTATTACAAGTTGTACTGAAGGTCTGATATAATCACAAAGGTTCAGCTATGGTCCTACTGAAATCAAGTCCAATTTGAACCCAGAATCACATGTGTTTTTCAAAAGGTGCCCACTCACTTCACTAGCTGGATACTACCACTACAGTATTGGTACCTGAAATCAGGGGATACCATCAACATCATAAACTGGACAATTACATGTACAATACTGATGACCTGGGCTATGCTTACATAGGGGACGTTGGAACACATCTACAGTGCAACTGAGCAAAGGCTGCCCTGCAGAGTGCCTTGTGTAAGCTAGCCTTATCCAGGCAACACTGGGCTGGATGTGCAGGCCTTGAGGTGGCCTGAGAGCTGGCTGAATGGCCAGGCCCAGAGGGTGGTGACCAGTGGAACAAAGCCTAATTGGAGGCCAGTAGGTATCGGCGTACCCTAGAAGTCAATATTAGGGCAAACACTGTTCAACAACTCCATTAAAGATGGAACGCACCCTCAGCAAATTTGCTGATGAGTCGTAACTGGAAGGGGTGGCTGATAAGCCAGAGGGTTGCGCTGCCATCCAGAGGGTCCTCAACAGGATGGAGAAGTGGGCTCACAGGAACCTCATCAAGTTCAACAAGGAGAAATACTGAGTCCTGCACCTGGGGAGGAAGAACCCCATGCACCAGCAGATGCTGGGGTCAACTGCCTGGAAAGCAGCTTTGCAGAAAATGACCTGGTAGACACCAAGTTGGAATATGTCCTTGCTGCACATAGGGCTAACAGTATCCTGGGCTGCATAAGGAGGAGTATTGCCAGCAGGTCGAGGGCAGTGGCCTTCCCTTCTGTTCAGCACTGTTGAGGCCACACCTGGAGTGCTGTGTTCAGTTTTGGGCTTCCCAGTAGAAGGGAGAGGTGGACATAACGGAGAGAGCCCAGTGAAGGGCCACAAAGATGATCATGGGACTGAAGCATCTCACATATGAGGAAAAAGTAAGAGACCGTGCAATGTTCAGCCTGGAGAAGAGAAGGTTCAGGGGAATCTTATCACAGTATGCAAATACTCAAAGGAAAGGTGCAAAGAAGATGGAGCCAGGCTCTTTCAGTGGTGCCAGTGACAGGACCAGAGGCAATGGGCACAACCTGAAACACAGGAGGCTTCCTCCAATTAGGAAACACTTTTTTACTGTGAGGATGACTGAGCACTGGCACAGGTTGCTTAGGGCAGGGGGGCTGGACCAGATGACCTCCAGAGGCCCCTTCCAACCTTAATTCTTCTGTGACTCTGTGGTGAGTACCTAGAACAATGAAAGAAGGGCATCACAGCCTTCACTGTATGTCCTAACTTCACTCTGCTGCTACGTACGACTGGACTGTACTTAATTCAGGTGTACTTATACACACTGCAGTCACACGTTCAATCACTGAGCACACACCCACTGCAGGTCGTGTTAATGCAAAAGACGGATTACACTCTTTTAAATACTTCCCTTTGTTCTGCAAATTGTTCTGGGCTTCTGCTCTTCTCACTTCTAAGAAGAGCACCCCTGAGCAACTGTTAAATGACTGTCTATAAGAGGTGTCTTGCAGTGAAAGAAAGCATTATATGCAGATGTGAGAAAAAGAAAGTAAAACCAAACCTGACTAGCTGTTGGCCGCTTTTTGGGGTCCCACTGCAGCATGTCTCTCATGAGCTGCACTGCTTCACTGCTAGCATTAGGTATGAGAGTTTTTAGGTTGTTAGGTACACACTGAGGCCAGCGAAAATTCATGGAGGCTGAAAGTTGGTAGCCTTCAGGCCAGTCGTTCTGGAAGAATGAGATTTCCAATCACAAAGAAAGTTCAGCTGTAAAATATCACAGTGCATAAGTACAGTAGCACTATGTAGTACTGATAGTACTCCTATCAGTAACAGGCTGTGTACAGCTTACTCCAGACTATACTTCAGATTTCACTAGAAATTTTCACCTCAAACCTCTGGAGAGAGGTTAAGTCTTGCTTTACATCCAAGCAAGTCAAAGACACAAATGGCATGAGGAGATATGAGCCTTGCCATGATTGCTATTTCTAGCCTCTTAAACCATAGGTTTATACACAACATGCAAGAGAAAATGAACTTTCCATCTAATGAAATAAAAGTCTAATGACTTTCTTCGCTGTTTAGGAGTCTATTTCTCCTCCTCTGAATGTCAGGTTTTACAGCATAATTACATAATACTTATTTCACAGAAAGTAAGTTCTAATTTAGTTTACTGTATCTGAGATCAATACCATACAATAGATAGCAGTAAACATGAAAATTGGTTATTTTTATGCTTACTCCTATTGCACCCTTCTGTATTGTAGAACACCTCCAGTATTATTGCAGTGTGGAATGTTACTGTAGCTACCTTCTTTGGCGTCCCCAAGACTTGGCAGATTTTGAATATAGTATCAATTTCACTGGCGCCTGGGAAGAGAGGCCTCAGTGTGTAAACTTCTGCCATTATACAACCAACGGCCCAAATATCTATTGGAGAACTGTAGCTGGTGGATCTCAGAAGGACTTCAGGAGCCCTGTACCTGGAAG
>VWZZ01005772.1:54567-67964 GCA_013399095.1 Psophia crepitans | reverse complement strand
GGCAGGGTAGGGAAAAGAAACAAATCCCAACGATCAACACAATTCAGACAGACAAACGTGAAACCATTCAGGTTTTCACTCTTTCCTGTTAAGAGCAAACATCCCTTAAAAAGCTCCTATCCTCTCTTACTCTACACATAGCACTTCATTTTTTTTTTTCCTGGAATGAAGAATTAAAACCTACATAAACTCTTGTAACTCTGATGCCTTCCTGACATGCAGCAACCCCAGTGCGTCCCACCCGCCCTATCAGGCTCCCTCTTCGCCCCGGTGCTGCTGCCACCTGTAAACTGTCTCACACTAACTGAAGCTTTTCGAATTACGCCAAGCTTAAATAAAAGTTTCATAAAGAGGCTGCAGTAAAAGGGGTATTACATTCAGCACAAATTTAGTATTTTACTTATTTAAAGGCTTGATTACGAGTTTCACACAACATAGGCAAATACTAGCGCTTACCATCTTGTAGATACATAATCGGTGTACGGAGGTCTAGATCGGATTTCTCGGGCTAAGCCAAAGTCTGCTATTTTCACAAGTTCTGGTCCCATACAAAGGAGGTTTTCAGGTTTCAAGTCTCTGTGAAAGAACCCTAAAATTCAAATGAAATATTAATATGCATTGCAATCCCACCCCCAGCTGTAGCTTTTATTTTTCAGTTGGATTATTTTGCTTTAGATCTTATTGCTGAAGCTTGAATAGCACCAGAGTTCAAAGTTTTATGTGATCAACAGGGCTAGTCAGTATAACGGTTGTTCAGTCAGACTGTGAAGAACAGCATACGCAAGCTGACTATCTTACAACAATTCAGAGCTTTCAGTCAGATAGTTCCCCTTCAAGTGACAATCCTTTAACACCATTTTAATTTAGTTTCATTCTAATTGTGTTGGAAACTGTGCAATGAAGACATAAAAAAATTACTTTGAAAGTTCTTTTAAAGAGAATACAAATTAAAACATGAAGTGATTGTTTTTGCACTTTGAAACTTTAAATCTCAGAACATCATAACTTGTAAGCACTCAGTTACTCACTGCCCCATCAGACAGAGGGCCTCAGTGTATTTTCTTAGTGCTCTCTGCATTCAGCAAAACTTGATCACAAATGAGCGTTCGGCAAGAGCTCTTTCAATACAAATGAGAAGAGAGAGCCAGAAGATTACTATGTCACTGAAATTTGTTGCCATACTTAGTCTCAAAAACTTGTCCTTACGCTTCTTTCTTGTAGGCATCTGAGACCAGTTTCCTATATACAACTCTCTCCATAGTACCTTACTAGAGCTCTGTGACCTCCCTTTCAGAGACCTTCCGAGATGCTTGTTTTTTTCTGTGGCCTTGAATACGCTCCCACACGTTCACATAGGCCGTTCCAGTACAACTACAGGAACTTTTGTTTGCTAGATTAATGCATGACAGCACTGAAGGCATAGTGCTGTAGATTTTTACCAACCAGATTATGTCCTTCCTAGGGATATTAAGATGTTCTGGTGCCAGCTTCAACTACTGCCCCTTTATGGACAGTACCAGACAGAGCAATCATGGTTGCTTTTAGCATTTAGTACAATCACCTCTGTATTTTACTGCACAGACATGCAACAAGCCAACAAAATGCTTCTCAGGCATTTTATTTTATGGCAAACTTGTAAAAATTGCAATTGATTGTGTGCTCAAGTATGAAAATACGCTTAGAGTTTGGATGGACAAAGAATATAAAAAGTTTACTTGATACATTTTTATGCCATACAGGAACAGAACAGGAAAGTAAAGAAAGGGAAAAAAGTTCATGTGCATTTTCCAAAACTGTTGCAGAGAGAACCTTGGGACACCCAGTCCTACACCATGAGCCACAAGACCATCAAGACCATCCTGTCAGGCTTGCCAGGAATTTCCAGATCTTTTTAACTACGGATTTGCAGTAATAGTCTAGAGTGTAGCAGGCCAGTGAACAAGACAGTTTTGACATGAAATAGTTCATTCTTTATAGCCATAGTAAGTTAAGTAACACTAAAAGGTATTCTGAAAGGTTGTGATCCATTTGACAATTTATTTAAAAAGGTGGCTTCAATTTTTGCAAATAAAACATTTTTTCTGTTTTAAAATATTTTGTATCTCACTGGAACACTCTGGAATTTCTAGTTTGGTTTCAGAAGTGTATCCAAACCCCATTAGAATAGATAATAAAACCATTGAAAGTGTTTTGCAAAACAAAGTTAAACGTGTTCTTAGAGTGAACTGCTATGCTGGTCCTACAAGCCTTTCACTTCCAGGACTTTGGCCACTGATGTTAATTCTCTTCTGATAACCCCAAGAGCTGACCGGCAACATGCACTACAGTGTATTTAGCAGGCAGAATTGCAGAGGGCAGCAAAACATGCTGAGGAATTTATCATCTAAAAATACATAAAACAAGTATTTTTTTTTAATTAGTTAAGTGGGTCTTGGTACTACTGGCTGCTACATCAGCGTTAGCTTTTATCATTATTGTAAAAAATAGTTGGAAGGTCATGCAATGAAAGCTGTTTGTCACTCAGACTTTATTACTTTAATTGTATCTTACACACAATGTTGTTTTATTCAGGTATCTGTCTGTACCCAAAGAAAAGAGTAACTTGTCCTTTATTCTCAGTCTCAGGGGATGTCTAAATGGGTGTGCTCATTAGCATCAGGTAAGTTTTCGAAAGTGGCCAGCTGCCAGCTTAAGAAACTAGAAATCTACAAAAAAAGGAACTGAGCAAACCTCCAGACTAAAATACCAGGCAACTATAAAATACAGGTATTTTCATTAATCTGAATCTCTTATACAGTGCCATATCACTCCCTTTACTGAAGTTAGCAATGTAATTGTTAGTGTACTCATTAAAAAACTTACACAGACACTATCTTTCTCTAACTCAAAAAGTTTACAGCTAGAACATAACCTACCATGCTTATGAATGAATGCAAGCCCTTGCAGGATCTGATACATAATATTCCTAACTGTAGACTCAGGGAACAGTTTGTTTCTGTGGGATAAAAGGGAAGAAAAAAATATTAATGATTAAGTTCACACATTAGCTTATGCTATCTAATGAAGCAAAGATAAAAAGTAACAATGACAATAAAACTGCTGGATATTTTTCAAGCACTCTCATGTAGTTTATTTCTCCAATAAAATTTACACAGTATTTGCAGAACTGCCAGATTACATTATACTAAGACTATGTGACATCACGTTAAGACTGTGTGTGACAGTAAATTAAAAAAGAGGAAAAAAGAAAAGAAAAAAATAATTGGTCAAACTGAACAAACCTTAGTACATATGAGTCATCAGGTACACTCCTCAAGGCAACAAGGCATCATGTTCACTTAGTGCTTTTCATGCACAGTTTCTTCTAGTGTCTCTTCTAAAGCACATACAAGTCATACTTCTGACTTTTCTTTGTTATTATCTAACAGCTGGTGTGACCAGATGATAAAAAAGTGTTATCTGAAAAAATAGCCTTATCTGCTACCACAGGAAAAGAGGGGTTTTCCTCCTCGTAACAATTCAGGCAAGAAGATCAGCCATGGCAGGTGGTTTAACAACAGCCCCTCTCACCAACAGACGATTCTGACCAAACAGCTCTGCACCAGCTGCCTCTGAGCATGCCAAAACACAGCCGAGATTGGCTGGGGTGGAAATCAGGAACAATTTTATTCAGAAAGAGCCTAACAGTGAATGAGGAAGACGGCCTGGGCCTTATTCAATTTCCTGAGCTTGATTCCTCTCAAAAAAACTGATCATCACATATTTCAGACGTGAGATCAGCTACTAGAGTCAGTTTTTCATATCTGCTTGCTTATTTTTCAAATTACAGCAGAAAAAGTCATATTTCCGCTACAGTCCCTTCCAGCAAGGCTAGCAATTTTAACTGACTTACGCAAATAAATCACATTCCTAAAGGTTTGAGTTATACAATGTCTAACCAGTCCAAGACCTAGCTAAACCATAAAGAACATGATGTGTAATATGCTTTTACAGACATCTGCCCTTTTTGTTTCTGTAAGCAAGTAGGATATATCAATTCTCAGAAATTCCTAAAGATAATTGGTTTGTATGTTATGCACTTGAACAATTTTCTCAAGATTCATCATTCCATATAATTAAAAATCAGCATCCATATATATATACATGTGCACAATTTAGTTAAAGTTGTTCCATACCTGTGCATGCATAGTAAGTATTTTTATGCTTAAAAGGGTATCTTATGTAGCACTCACAGAGATACACTATAACAATAACCTTACTTGATTAACTCAAGTAAGATTACTGTCGTGTCCCAGGCTGATCCTATGGTTCACAGAGAGAAAACAGCGTCCTCAGGGAACAACGCAAAGCAGGGAGCTAACTGGCAGATGAAGTGGCCAAGCCACTGTCCGTCCTATTTGAGAAGTTGTGGGAGTCTGGTGAGGTGCCCACTGACTGGAAAGGGGAAACATAACCCCCATTTTCAAAAAGGGCAGAAAGGAAGACCTGGGGAAGTACAGGCCGGTCAGTCTCACCTCTGTGCACGGCAAGATCGCGGAGCAGATCCTCATGGAAACTACGCTCAGGCACATGGAAAATAACAAGGTGACTGGTGACAGCCAACATGGCTTCACTAAGGGCAAATCGTGCCTGACAAATGTGATGGCCCTCTATGATGGGGTTACAGCTCTAGCAGAAAAGGGAAGAGCAACTGACATCATCTACCTGGACTTGTGCAAGGCATTTGACACTGTCCCGCACAACATCCTTCTCTCTAAATTGGGGAGAAATGGATTTGACGGATGAACCAGTTGGTGGATAAGGAATTGGCTGGATGGCCGCACTCAAACAGTTGTGGTCAACAGCTCGATGTCCAAGTGGACATCAGCAACAAGTGGCGTTCCTCAGGGGTCGGTACTGGGACCGACACTGTTTAACATCTTTGTCGGCAACATGGACAGTGGGATCGAGTGCACCCTCAGCAGGTTTGCCGATGACACCAAGCTGTGTGGTGCAGTTGATATGCTGGAGGAAAGGGATGCCATCCAGAGGGACCTTGACAGGCTGGAGAGGTGGGCCCATGCAAACTGCATGAAGTTCAACAAGGCCAAGTGCAAGGTCCTGCACATGGGTCACTGCAATCCCAAACACAACTACAGGCTGGGTGGAGAATGGGTCGAGAACAGCCCTGAGGAGAACAACTTTGTGGTGGTCGTTGATGAAAAGCACAACATGCGCCGGCAGTGTGCGCTGGCAGCCCAGAAAGCCAACCGTGTCCTGGGCTGCATCAGAAATAGTGCGGCCAGCAGGTCAAGGGAAGTGATTCTGCCCCTCTGCTCTGCTCTTGTGAGACCCCACCTGGAGTCCTGCGTCCAGCTCTAGAATCCTCAGTACAGGAAAGACATGGAGCTGCTGGAGCAAGTCCAGAGGAGGGCCACAAAGTTGATCAGAGGGCTGGAGCACCTCTGCTATGAGGACAGACTGAGGGACTCGGGCTTGTTCAGCCTGGAGAAGAGAAGGCTCCAGGGAGACCTAATTAACACCTACCAGTCCCTAAAGGAGACCTACAGGAAAGCTGGAGAGGGGCTGTTTACAAGGGCAAGCAATGATAGGACAATGGGTTTAAACTAAAAGAGGGGAAATTTAGATGAGGTATTAGGACGAAATTGTTTCCTGTGAGGGTGCCCAGAGAAGCTGTGGAGGCCACATCCCTGGAAGTGTTCAAGGCCAGGCTGGATGGGGCTTTGGGCAACCTGGTCTAGTGTAGGGTGTCCCTGCCCATGGCAGGGGGGTTGGAACTAGATGATCTTTGAGGTCCATTCCAACCCGAACAATTCTATGATTACATCACCCTCTGGAGGATGCTATCATGGTCCAATGGCTAAAATACTCCAGCAAATATCAAACCCCTAGATTTTATTGAGAATGCTGACAAATAAAATATCCTGTCTTTGGACATGTTAGTACAAACTGCAAGGAAAAAATAATTTTCCTAGAACAAATCCCGAATTTGACTCCTCGTGATTACTGTGTAAGCCTTTTTTATTTATTCATTCATTTAAGGAAGCAGTGATACCACTTGCTAACAGAAAAAGCATTGCTGGTTGGAGTACTTATCTAGAAATCAAAAATTCTAGGTCCAATGCCTGCTCAAAGTGAGGGCTGTTAGAAGTCCACAGTTATTCACTCTCAAAAGACTGGCCTACTTATATGCCAGGCTAATTTGGGTAATTTGGAAATTTTCACTAAACTGTTTGGGATATACTCAAAGGAGACAGACACAACTCCTACTGCAGCACACAGCTTTAAGCCATAGAGATCTAAGCCTAAACAAATGATCTGAAGTTCTCTGAAAAGTAACAGGGATGTTAAATGCACATTATGCAAGTAATTAATTTATATCAGGAATGGGTGATGTTGTTACATACCTTTCTTTCATTAGCTGATAAAGATTTTCCTTCATGTATTCAAACACAAAATACAGATGATCATTTTCCCTGATAACTTCTTTCAGCTTTACTACATTGGCATGGTTTAATTTCTTCAAGGACTAGAAACGGAAAATACAAACATGATCTTACAAGGGTCTTACTATAATGAAAAAGAAAAAACAAAACTATTTCACCGATGCAGAAGACCTGGCTTCAAAAATTCTTCAATATTTTAAATAATCAGACAGCTCTGAGAACAAAGACCAGGTCTCCGAGTATTACCAGATATATATATGATATATGTATTGATTAATGTGTTGGCCATTCAAAAGCTGGCTGCCTGGCATCACAGTAGGCACCAAAACAATTGCACTTTCTCTGTAACTTCCTACTGGCAAAATTCACACTTTTCTTGTACTTGCACTGGCAATAGTCAGGTTAGACTCAAGACTAAATATAACCCGGCAAGTTATCCCCTAGTATTGTGAATTAACCCTGGTGGGCAGCTGAGCTTGCTCATCCCCCATAGCGGGATGGGGGAGAGAATCAGAAGGGCAGAACACAAGAAAACTCATGGGTTAAGACAAAAACAGTTTAATAGGTAAAGCAAAAGCCGCGTGCACAGGCAAAGCAAGACAAGGAATTCATTCCCCGCTCCCCACGGCAGGCAGGGGTTCAGCCATCCCCAGGACAGCAGGGCTCTGTCACGTGTAATGGTTACTTGGGAAGACAAACACCATCCCAATGTCTCCCCTTCCCCCTTCTCTTCTCTTTTACTGCTGAGCACAAAGTCAAACGGAATATCCCTTTGGGCAGTTGGGGTCAGCTGTCCCGGCAGTGTCCCGTCCCAGCCTCCTGCCCACGTCCAGCCTACTTCCTGGTGGGGTGGTGTGAGGAGCAGAGAAGGCTTGAGGCTGTGCAAGCACTGCTCAGCAAAAACGACAACACCCCTGTGTTATCAACACTGTTTTGGTCACAAATCCAAAACACAGACCCATACAAGCTGTTATGGAGACAAAACAGCATACTTGAGTCTCAATTCTCCCTTCTTTTTAGATTTTTCAGTGTATTCTACATTTATTCTTCCTGCAGCAACACAGTACCAGTAAATGGTACTGTAAGAAAAGTGACCTAGATTGTCTGCATGTTTGCAACAGTGATAACAAGGACTGGAAATTAAGAGAGGTCCTTAAAACATACTCTAAGGCTTTAATGGTGTCAGAATTTCATGCTAAGTGTCTGCCCCCAAACCAGCTACCCAGAAACAACTGTATGTACAAAGGTTACTGCTGTGGAAACAGCATGCGTTCTCAAGCTCTGAAAAACAAACAGCAATCCACTCCAATTTTTGGGATAGGCCAGTTCGCTCTCTCACTCAACACTCACTGCAAAGAGGAAGCAGCTCTCCACAGCCAAACAGCTTAGATTTTTTTCTAAGACTACAAAATTTTAATAAGAATTTTCATAAGACTACAGACAGCCCGTTCAAACGTAGAGCCAGGAAACAGAACTGCAATGCCATGTGCCACAGCTCATGCTGGGGTGAGTTTTTGATAAAAGGGGTGGAAAGAATCTGATGTTACCCCAAAAATGTGGCCAGGGTCATCTAATTTAAAGTAAACCATTGAATGAAATAAGTACCTTAACCTCTCGAAGGTTCATGCATTCCTCCCAGGAATAAAACTTTCTCTTCATTCTACAATAGTAGAGGGCGAAGAAGCCATTTAATATATGGTCAACGTAGCTGGTCGTAGGTTTGTAAGTCTCATTACATCTTAACAATTCAGTTCTTTCATCAAAATATAAGGTGTTGTCTCCTTTGTCAAAACACTTTATGTCTCTAGACAAGGTACACTAACAGAATTTAAAAGCATTACTATCACACAGGATTCCCTTTTTTCATATATGCTGCTACAAGAATTTCAGAGCCTTCAACAATTCAGGGCATGCTATTTTTCTTTTGAGTATACAATGTGGTAAAGCACAGTCTAATTGTAAAAAGAACAAGGGTTATGACAGTTACGAACAACTCAGACTAAGTTTTGAAACAAATCTAACGAAGACCAAATTAAACCACTTCACTGGGTCTCCAATATTATCACACTCTTCTTGCTCCTCTTCTTTATATTTTGACTTCTCTGTAATTTCAATACCTTTCCCCTGAGTTGTATTTCTTCATTTTTCAGTGTCCATTGCTTCCCATGTTTCTCTCTCCCTTGTGAGTGGCATCTATCATGCCAACTGCTTAATTCTTCCCCTTCAAGCTTATAACCAACTCTGCTCTAACAGAAACAAACTGCATGGCAGATCCATTTTCTCCTGAGCCAGAATATAACTCTGAACATAGTATTTGTGTGCAACATGTGGTCCTATTTGTTCATATGCATTTTGATTATGACTCAGCTCTTTCACACATAACTCTATACTTTAGGACCAACAGGACGACGGCTCCCATGTACACACACAGACAAGTGTACAGATAAAACTTACAAAAATACCCCGTTGCTTAGAGTCTGGATTTCAGAGGGAGTTAGGCACCCTTTGAAGATCTGAGTCTTTGTCAGACTTTAATGCTAATTCAGTACTACGTATGATTGTAGAAAGTTTCCAGTTTGAAATCAGCTCTTACAATTAGAATAGTTTAAGAACTACAAGCCTTTTGTTTCATAAAGGGGGGGGGTCTAGATTTTGTTGTTGTTGTTGTTTAAGCAGTGTTTTTGCAGTTACTGTCTTGTGCGTTCGGCCACCAGGCCATTTCTGTTCGTAATACTGGACTGGCCTTAACCTGTAAGCTAAGAGAGTATCATCTTCCGGCTTGCTCTGAAATCTTTGAGTTTCTACCATGCTACAAAATTAAAATCAAGGGTGCCTCTGGCAAGGTTTGATACAGGGAAAAACCCCTCAGCACAGAGGATGTAGAAAGTTGCTAAAGCCAGCTATTGACTGTTCATACAAAACAGCACTGTACTGAAAGCTCTCTTGACAATTATGTCCCTGGGTCCCGGTCGGTATTTCGGGAAGGTGCCTGCAATGCTTTACAGCTGTCTCTTACCACAACTAGGACAAATAAGCCATTTACAAACTGAGGTCAGTGCCGAAGTGGCAGAGAAAGTCAAGTGGATTTCTCAAGGAATTTTAAGAAAATCTTAAGCTGAAAAGACCAATACATAACAGTATATAAAAATACAGATAACAGACAGTGAGACCCATTGTGTTAATTATCACTGCAGTATTAAAATTACATTTCATGGTCTAATTTCCAGTGTATGTTCCATGTGAGCAGCAGGGAAGGGGCTGCAGATTCCAAAGCAGCATTGCAGAATATGCTTAAATAATACATATCATACATTTCACTGCACATAGCAGCAGAGCACTGCTACAACAAGCCTATATATCCCACCCTCTTTATCTTCTGCCAGGGCTTTGGAGGATACAAGGAACTCGAGTTTTGCTCGCTGCCCCAGTAAAACTCCAAATACAAACGTTGCGTGGAGTGTGAAGTACTCAAACCAGCACGATCGAGTGATGTGGACCATATAATGGAAAAACCTGGACCATCCACTGCTAAATAACAAATAAAAATACTTACTTTTTAATGGCTATTAGCTCTCCAGATTCAATGCTTCTGCCTAGGAGGACGGAGCCATAGGTCCCATCACCAAGCTGTCTGATAGTTGTATACCTATTCATGATGAGGATACTTTAGCTGCAAGCGCATTTCAGTCCTTAGTGTTTCCTGTGTTTCTCCTCCGAGTGTAACCAGTTCTTTCTGTGGCAGCATAAATACAGAGCACTCAGGACAGTGTGAACAGTTGCAGGAATCATGTTTTCAAGACTTAGCCTTTGGTCTGAAAGCACAGAACACAATTGGTTTGATTGCTGTACCCTGCCGAGATTGCTGGTTTGCAGACTCCCTGTAAGCTATACGCAAACACGTGCCTTGGTCTCTCACCACAAAGGGCCAGCCTGTATCGGGACATAACTTGGGATGTCCCAAATCCACTCTTACAAACAGCTAGAGACACTTTACAACAAGCTTGCAGGCAGCCCTAATGGGAGAAACTATTACTGAAAGCAGAGGATAAAGTCTCACAGCTTGGAGAAAAGAGTTTGCTATCAGAAAAACGAAGCATTACAGTAAGATAGAAAGGAATCTGCTCCAGCCAAATTGTCAGACATGTAAATCACCATCTCACAAGTTGTACTGTTACCAGTTAAAACAAACCGATTTCCTGACCTTCCATGACATCCTATGCTAGAGATACAGTCATATGTATTCCTTTAGACGAAGTCTTCAGAGAAAGGCTATTACATTCATGTCAGATAAGACCAGACGCCTTTCACAACAGTAGCCCTAAGCATGATTCAGTCTCCAGAAGCAGTGGCTACATCAGATTATCTATTCGACCTTTTGTCCTGACACTGCATGAACAGAACGCTAGATAACAAAGCAAAAAAAAGTTTTTATTTCCTCATTTAAACTAATTGTTGCTAGTATTTCCTACACTTTAGTCTAGACCAAATATGATCTACGCATATTAACCATAAATTTGGAATAAAAAAGAATTCCCCTGCAATGAGGGTTTGGTACCAGCCGTGTGTTTTTCGCCAACTCTAAGAGGACAACAATATTCAAGGCTGGTGACTTTTGCCTTCTGTAACCTGCATTTAAACTACATTTCCACTACTTTTTTTTTTTGGTAGCGGCCTTAAATCTCTCCTCCATCATGCCTTACTTCACAAAGCCAAATTAAGATTTTAAAAAGTAACAGGATTGCATTGCCTGAACTCTGAACTGACATGAAAGCAGAGCCACAATTCTGTAGATGGAAGATGTTGGGAAGATCCTTTGTTCTCAGTCTTCTAAGCCTATTAGTCCCACTAATACTGATACAGGAACAAACAAACAAAAATTATGAAATATGATGTTAATACACCTTTTGGCAATTTTACACATCACGTACGAAAAAAGAAACAGCATGTCTCTAACACTACCTCACACACTGTGCAGTGTCTCAGACAGGCAGGAGGAATTGCCTCTAGCAGTACCTCTTTCTCTCCACACACCACTACTACAGAGGACCACACCTGAGCACCTTAGAGACCTAATCCCGCATTTTGTACTACGCGCCAAGGAACACAGAGCCTGTTTGTAAGAACAACACTTTGGAGCACCAGTTTCTTTTAGCTACTTTTCAGGCTGTGCCCCTACATAGCATAAAGTTATGCTTAGGCAATGTTTTGCATCCAGGTTAAAAAGCTTTGGCTACTTCAGCTTGTCAATGACTGGGTGGCAATTCAGAAGCCTTGGCTCCCAGGCCTTTATTCAAATCCTTGGTGAAAGTTTCAAACAACTACAAAGCCTTGCATGGTCTCCTAGTCTGAAAATGTAGTATTTCTTAGTACCCAAACAAATCATTTTATACAGTAACTTCAAATCGAAGCAGATGGGACTTGTGGATTTTTCAGCACACACCCCCCTAATGACAGGGTCCTGCAATTGTAATCATGAACAGATGTGATGGCTATGCTGCCGCTGGCTTGCCAGTCACACATCCCTTTCTAGGGGACTGTGACTGCAGAGTAGAGGAGCATTTTTTGCCTCATGTTTGATAACCACAGCAAACCAAAAGATGGATAACGCTGCTAGCACATGACATTGCTAGTAATAATCACCAATGGCTGTCATGGATAGATCGTTTGACTGATGTGTCTTCAGTATAAGAAGTGGTGAACATAACTGCCTGTTCCTTACTGGGGATACTATTTTAAGCACCTCTCCTTTCCACAGCCACCAATTTTCACAAAACTTGTAAGAAATTATCACTGCCTTTCCAGCTCTGCTCTCAGAAGTGATCAAAACAGACAAATGAAATATTTCTGAGGCACAAAGCAGAGGCAAAGAACCTAGAGAGGAAAAAACAGTCAGAAAACAGAGTTTTCAGCGAGGAACGCATGCTGAAAAACATGCCAGGATGCACAGAAGCTAACATGGCTCCTATGGAAGCACAAATCTACCCGTATGAAAAACCACGGAACAAACTCTAAATAAAGTCATCTTTGGTTAATTAAATCAGTACCTTTTCTTATTGATCTTAATAGTGAAGTTGTTTTTAAAAATCTATTTCACTTTGCAAGACTTTGTCCTTACCACCTTCTGCTGTCTCTCACCTTCAACTACAGGAATAAACTAAACCTCAGCCTGCAGGCTGCTCCACCCAAGCGGAGTTCCACCGAAAGGGCACGCTAGTCTCTGAAAAGCGGTTTGTAGAGCTTCAGCATGTATAATCTAGCCGAGGTTCTGGTTTAGAACTACAACCTAGGCAAACTCACAGCATCAGAGGATCGAAATACAAACTGCAAAGCTGGCTTGGAGTAAAAGCATGTGTTGACACTAAATAGAAAGAAAAGTAAAAGCCTGATTTTCACCATATTGTAACACCGTGTTCAGACTCTGCCTCACCGATAAACATCGCCCCCCCGAAATCAATCAGCAAGGCCCCTTTAAAAGCATGCCTACTTTCAGGTATCAGACTACTTTCTGACTCAAAGTCGCTGTTCTGCTGATGTATGCTTTAAACAAGGATCCTCTCCCGCTTGAAGGGCTGAAGCGCCGAGAACTGGAACTTCCCACTCTGCCGAAGCTGAGAAGAGCCAGCGGTACGCCACCAGCCGGCGCCTTCCGAAACGTGCCCTGTGCCGTGGCAATAACCACAGGATGCACTAGCAGGACGCAGGCAGACAGGCGTGGTTTGAAGCCGCGGGTTTCGCCCTACGTTGTGCCGGCGGCCGCTGTTTACGTCTGTTCGCGAAGGCTTCGGGGTGCCCCGTGAGCCGGAAACAAAGGCAGGAGCAGCCGGACGGCCCGGGCGTTTGGGAGATGGGGGGGAGGCGACCCACGGGCCCCGCGCCTCTCCGCCACGACGGGCCAGGTCGCGGCTCCTGCCCGGCCTTCGCGCTGAGGCGGTGACCCATGTCCAGGCTCGG
>VWZZ01005772.1:41406-51857 GCA_013399095.1 Psophia crepitans | reverse complement strand
CCCGGGGCGGGAGGAGCGGCCCCCCGAGCCGTGCTGCTGCCAAGCAGCCCTGCCCTGGCCGCCTGCCCGCGGCCGCCGGGCACCGGGTGACGCCTGTGGGCAGCGGGCCGTGATCCGGGCCGTCATCCCGGCCCGGGTGGCTGCGCCGCCTGCCGCAGGGAGCTGGGGCTGCTTGATTCCGGACCGTATAAACACTGTTATTATAGGTGAGCGTGCCCTAGCTTTCTCTCTTCTCTCAGAAAATAGGTGGCATAAAGTCACCTGAAAATTTAAACAGCTCCGTGGACCGAGCACTCCACTTACTTCAGTTGGTGATTTAGCACAGCAGAAATACTGTTTGGTTCAGTATTGCTTTTCTGACGGCACCTCAGTATGGATTCAAGTATCCACGGCGAGAACTTGGTCATTCAGAGTTAAACCGTTTATATCATTCAGGAGCTCTTAAAACTCCTTACCCCTGTGATTAAAACTTATTTTTTGAATACAGTGTTGCTTCTACCACTTTGACAGAAAAATGGAGCAACTTCCTCGTTTTCTTACAAAACCAAGAAGAGCGTTAGCTGTCGGTCACTCTTCCGCTATCTCGTACTTGCTCGTCCTTTAGTTCTGCACGGTCCATGTGTAGCCCTGTGCAGCTGGTGACAGTCACCTTTGAACTGTTTCTGGTTTTGGCTTTATTTTGCTGAAACAAAGATCCAAACTATTAAAGGACTTGACATTACAGTTTAGTAAGTGTGCATTGTGCTCTGAGAAAATCAGCATGCAATTGTTGAATACAAAACAGTTTAAACTAAGCTGTGCAAATGAACTAGTTTTGCATTTGGCAAATTATTTCTAATGCTTTGCAAACAAATGAGAATCAAATTGGCTCAGCTGACTTCTTTTTGCAGGTCACAGTCTAATTCAGATATTTACTTTTGACATGTTGACCTTTTGGTAGCTTGACTGACTGTTGCTTTTCTCATGGAGAATGATTTGAGCTGATCAGTGCGTGCTAAGGATGTCTCACTTTCCGGCAGGATAAAGTCACTGTTCCGTATGACAGCTGACATGTAGCAGGAGAAAGGCCAACAGCATAAAGATGAGCAGGCTAGATTTATCCCCCAAGTAGTGGTTACTGTATAATGTTCTGTGAACTTCAGAAACTGTAACTACAATTTAAGTATTGTCGGTGTGGAGCCAAGGAGCCAATTTGTACAACTTAAGCCTGCTTTGGGTGTGGTGTCATGAGCTGTCTGCTAGTGAAGAGCCTTGCTTCAGACGTACCTGCATTTACTTACTTGTTCTAGCAAAATCATAGGGCTTCAGCAGATTAAAGAAATAGCAGAAAACTAAAGATCAGTTTTCCAGTGCAGTTAGCCATGCAGTAGCAGTGTGAATGAATTGCTTTACTGGTAAATTTAAAGGGGTGATCAGTTACGCTGCCACTGCTGCCAGAAGATAGGAGAGACTTCAGATCACACATGTACTCAGTATAGAGGAGGTAATGACAAAATCAAATTAATAATGTTTTTGGACAGCTTTCAGCTGTGGAGTAGGTCTTCATAGTATGGTGTATTTTCTGTTTGAACTGAGACCACATTTAAGTTTTAAAGATCATTGAATGATGTTTTGGAAGCAGTTGGTCCAGACCCATGATTGTGACTCAGAAACGAAGAAGTAGGGCTGTTAAACAGGGATGAGGGGAGGAAAATCAAGATTCTTGAACAAGTTACCAAAACAAAAAGTTTTTGAACATGAGGTAAACTTTAGCCAGCTTCATAACCTTCTAAATAATTTTAACTCTTAAATTGGTTTATTTACAGACCTCATGCGTTAAAGGTTTTAATGGGCGTGTCTTTATGCACCAGAAGATAGCGTGTTGATTTTGGTTAGAAATAACTTTACTGGTCTCTGCATTTTGCAGATAAAACCAGGCTTATTTTGCCCAGACTGAGAGCTGACTGGACATAATTCGGCTGCAAACCAGGAGCCTTGTACTCTGCCCCTGCAGAGGTAGCCCCTGTTTGTGTCAGCCCAGTGGTGTGATAATGCAGTTACAAGACGTCCATTTCAGTGCTAGCACGTTCCTAGGCTGTCTCTGTTTGGCCGGTGAAGACATGATCCCTGCATGCTAAAATAATGTGGTGATAGGGCTGCTGTAACTCGTAGGACATTAACTGCCTGCAATCAAATTCTGGGCTCAGACCCCATGAAATTTATAAGTCATTTATTCCTTGCTCAGATTTATCGCTGCCAGTGCTTTGGAGCTTACCTGTTTTCTCCACCGAGAAATTAAAAATGTACAACCTTAAAATCAGTGTAGGAACAGATGCAGTATCTATTTACTTCAACCAACCAACGCTGTCTGCATTATCAGTTGCAAAAGATAAATTGACGGAGACATCAGTGAAAACACATTTGCAAATGACAAGCTTGTGGTCATCTGGGGAACCAGAGACAAGTGCTACAGCTGGACTCCAGAGAGGTGCTTGTCACAAAGACAAAGAGATTAAACGTTGCCTTCCCATCAGGTTTGCCAGTATTCTCTAGTTTGATCATGAATTTCCAGATGCCATGAACATCTTCTAAATTTTCTGAATGCAAGAATGCTTAGATATCTGCATTTCAATTGTGAAGGAGATGAGAGATTCTGTACGAGAACTCAGAAGAATCTCACTGTCAAAATGTCACTTGAAGTCTTTGAACGCTGTCTACAATAGGAAGGAGTGCGAAACAAAAGACTCCTTGTGGTAATCTTAATGCCAGGTTTACCTTCTTATGATCTCACTTTGCATTCTGTACTTGCAGAATGTTAGAAAAACTGGGATGCTTCAGCTGCAGGAAGAACTTCAGACAAATGTCTTAGTATCTGTTGATCTTTTTTTTCCCCTTACTGGCATTGTGCTGCTGTCATTGCAGTGGCTTGTCACTGATGCTCAGAATTAGTTTTCCTTCTTTTAGTATGGATTCCATAAATCTCAGTATATTTCACAATGAACATTTGTTTGCATCTTTTAAGTTTTGCTCTTGAACTAGCTAACTCCTACGTAAAGCCTTGTTAAGTTTAGTTCAAGGTCTTATTTAAGGTCTTATTTGTTTAACCTGTCTGACAGCAGTACTGTAAATAAAACCAGCTGTCAAGATTTCATGCTAACTTTTTTATTTTCATTTTACAATGCATTTCTTGTTTCCTTTCACATGTAGTTTTTGAGATTGCCCATATTGTCCCATAATTTTCAGAAAGTACCTGTTATTACTCAGAGCACTAGACTTTCTGTGCTTTTGCAAATGTTAAATCAAAACTGCTGCTTATCTTTACAATGAGAAGATAGTGATTAAATTTTAGTTTCTTGTATGAAGCAAACTACTGTTTAATGCTGAAGCTTTGGTGCTGTGCTTTGACTTAGACACTGAATGTATTTATGCAGGTATTATGGCAGTGTACTGATGCATTGTAGCCTTCAAGTGACACATAACTATGCTCTGATTGGGCTGGTCCTGTGTGGAGCCAGGAGATGGACTTGATGGTCCTTATGGGTCCCGTCCAGCTCAGGATAGTCTATGATTCTATGATATTCTATGATCTGTGTTGGACTGATGTGACTAAATGCAAACCCTAACTTCATTGGGTTATTACCAAAGTGCGAACAGTACCAGTAATTTTAAGAGTAATTTTTGTCATCAATTAAGATTGATTAGTAGGGTAGGTGGGTAGGAGGGGGGAAAGGGGAGCAAGCCTAAATTTTTTTAAATGAGTGTCCGTGACAGTTGTGCTCTGTGAATGTGCTGCAGGGACTTATGCAGACTCTATAATCACCTCTGACTGCTCTCTACTAGGCAGAAGCTGAAGAAGATTGTCATTCTGATTTGGTAAGAACTGATGACAATGAAAGGTCTGGAGAAGCAAATCTTCAGGTACGTCTCTCATGCTAGTGTTTTTTTCACAAACACAGTACTGCTGTGATTTAAGCTGCATTACTAATGCTCATTTAGTTACCACACATCTGTTGATCTGACAAATGCTTAATCTGTCTTCTCTTCCAGAAGTGAAACAGATATATTTTGCGTTGTGTTCCAAGTGTCAGATTCAGTCTTCAGTTACCTATGTAGATGAAAAGAAAGTTTGTGGCAGTTTTGGAATTTCTTTGAAGAACTGTGGAAATTGGGCAGCTGCACGGATCAAATTCCAGTATAAGTTGTCACTCTCTTCTGGAGCAGAAAGCTGATAAAAGCAATCTGATAGAAAAGTGTGTCCTCTTACAATACTGGATTCCTGTGTAGTTGCTCCCCAGAAGTCGTGATGATTGCAAAAGACCTGTAAAGTGAAAGTGTAACTTCAAAGATGCTGAAAAAATGCACGGCAAGCATTACAAATTGTTTCACAGGCTCAGTGCTTTCTTTTTAAAAGAGAGGGGAGTGTAAGGTCTTATTTGTATATTACATAAATGAGAACCTTGACTGTCATAAAGCTTAGTATACTCATTTACAAAAAATTAGGTTTTCTAAATTTTAATTTCAAGACATATTTGACTTCTTGCTTAAGATAACAAGAACAAACACCATCTCTAAAAAGAATACTTTTCTGTGGAGTCTTGGGTCATAACCGTAGTACTAACAATCACTTCTTGAAACATCAGTTTTTCTTTTGAGGTAAATAGTCCAGATAAAAGCACTGATGTTATTGACTGAGATTGAGCAAGTACTTATGCACTTTTTTAAAAAAAAAAAAAGAAAAATTACTATGAAACAGTTGCTAACTGTGTCTAAACTCTATGAAACCATTTAAGACTTGGAAGTGTAAAGCATAGTTTTGAAATTCTTTTTTTTTGTGTGTTTGTACTTTATAATTTCTCCTCAGAAGATGTACTGTCTGAATATGTGATACTAAATCAGAATTAATCGGATTTTTTAGGCAGAGCTCCAGATGTTCAGAGCTCAGTGGATGTTTGAGCTTGCCCCAGGTATGAGTTCTAGTGGGTTGGAACCTCTGCCATGCAGAGCATCTTCAAGAGGACCTGGAGGAAAGTCTGTAGATGCCAGAGGGAAACAGGAGATAGCAAAAGAGGAAAAGGTACCAAAAAAAAAAAAAGTATAATTTTGTGGATTTTTTTGTCTGTGTTAATATTGCAGTATAACTATCCTAAAAGCTAATGCTGAATTAAATCTAGAGAAACAACAGAGCTGATTAACCTGTTGTCTCCGTACTAATGTCTTTCCATAATCCTACAGTGATTTTTCTAGTTTTTATGCTTGGCTTTGCATCACCTTCCCAGTCTGTTTTCTGAAAGACTGTAGGTAAGGGGCTGCAGTGGGAACGTGGGTAGTTTGCTGACTGGGAATTTCATTTATGGCTTGTGGCACATGAATATGCCTTCTCACTTTATTTGTGGAATTATTTTATTGATCTCCTTCATAGGGTACAGTAGATAAGATGAGAAATAATTCTAAGTCAAAAGACAATGAGTTTGTATTTGTAAGGAATTCAAGAAGTGTTCTATGTGATTTATTGTGCAGGCAAAAGAACTTTTCTTGAAGGCAGTGGAAGAAGAACGAAATGGGGCCCTTTACGAAGGTAATTGGAAGTCTACAATGGACACCCTTATTGCAGAGGAATCTAACACTGATACTTGTGCAAGACTGCATGATGCTGGTGAACTTAAACTGCAGGCTAATAGTAATTTGAGAGCTCAATTATTTGGATAAGCAAACAAAACTTGTTATAAAAGGGACTATCCTATCACAGTTCTAAGGTTGAGGTAAAGGTAAAGTGAGATCAAGGAAAGAATTTCTAACTTTCAGACAAAACGACAGTGTTTTGAAATGAAGCACTGGATTGCTTCTTCATGTAGCATGCTTCTTTATGTGACTTCTGTAACAGTAATTAAGCAAGGCAATTTACTGTGTTTCCTGTGCTCATAGTTTTCTTTACTCCACTTTGAACACAACTGCTTAACCCATGAAATGTTTTGTTGTTCAGTTTTTGTTGTTGGCTTTTTTGGTTTCTTTTAATTTACACAGCATGCTAAGATAGCTTCTTTAAGAATTCCTGAAGTGAATGGTTTTCTGTGAGGTTTGGTATAAATATTTAAGATGCTTAGTTTGCTTGCCCTCTTTGCTAGCAGCACTAGCAAAAATGGAAATTCAAAGTTTTCTTCCTCATATTTTGCTTTCACAATATGTAGAGTAAGAAACCCATCTTAACTTCAGGTCTTGTAGGCTAGTAGTGGAGATACCAGGTAATAACTGGTGACTCAGTTATTACAATGAGTTTTCTATTTCTTTCATTAAAAAAAGGCACACAGAATGTCTGTGCCATCTTGCTCATCCACTAGAGGTTTTGACCACTGTGGTTTAAGTGCAGGTGCAAGGTATGCAAAACAGAGTACCCTGGAAGCTCTTGAACTCGGCCACCTGTTGAATACAAAATTTCCTCTCCACCATGGGAGTTTTCCTTTCCGTGTAAGGGATTTCTGGTTCTTGTTCCAAATCTCAAAAGAACTGAGAGAAACGTAAGTCCTCAGTAGGTAATAAAACGAGTTGGTTCAGTTTCTAATTTATTACATGTTTTTACAGGGCAAAGGTATTTCATGTGTTGGGTATAGAATTAAATGCACAGTAAAAAAAGACATCAGAACTAAATCGGATACATAATCTACCATTTAGGAAATCACGCAAGAGATTATGAAAGTACTTTCATACCAGCAATTTCCAAGTAAATAAAAAGAAGTGAGGAAAGCCATCTATTTAAGCTTTGTGTGTATAAAATGAAAGCTATAGCTTCATCTGCTTGAGTGCAGAGTTGCATTCACAAGGGTGTTTTAGGCATCTATGAATGTATGAATCCATTCTTTCTCAGTTGAATTTGATGTGACACTTAAACAAAATGGAACTGTTTCCACACATGCATCCATATCAGATCTTAGAGACATGATCCTGTGCCAGACACAGATATATTACTGAGCACATACTGGGACATCTGTTTACAGACTCTGCTTCCATCTGCTGACCTGGCCCAGGTCACCAGAATCCAAGTGACATTTAAGCCCTGAAGGCCAACCGTGTCCTGGGCTGTATCAAAAACAGTGTGCCCAGCAGGTCGAGGGAGAGGATTCTGCCCCTCTACTCCGCTCTTGTGAGACCCCACCTAGAGTGCTGCGTCCAGCTCTGGGGTCCCCAGTACAGGAAAGACATGGAGCTCCTGGAGCAAGTCCAGAGGAGGGCCACAAAGCTGATAAGAGGGCTGGAGCACCTCTCCTATGAGGACAGGCTGAAGGAATTGGGGTTGTTCAGCCTGGAGAAGAGAAGGCTCCAGGGAGACCTAATTGCAGCCTTCCAGTACCTGGAGGGGGCCTACAGGAAAGCTGGAGAGGGACTGTTTATCAGGGAGTGCAGTGACAGGACAAGGGGCAATGGCCTTAAGCTGTAGGAGGGTAGATTTAGATGAGATATGAGGAAGAAATTCTTTCCTGTGAGGGTGATGAGACACTGCAACAGGTTGCCCAGAGAAGTTGTGGATGCCCCATCCCTGACAGTGTTGAAGGCCAGGCTGGATGATGCTTTGGGCAGCCTGGTCTAGTGTAGGGTGTCCCTGCCCATGGCAGGTGGGTTGGAACTAGATGACCTCTGAGGTCCCTTCCAACCCAAACCATTCTGTGATTCTATGATTTCAGCCTGCTTCTGAAATCTGATACCTGACGTTTGTGAGACAGTTACCTGCAACAGCGTGTTCGTGTTTAAGTACAGTACAGGCCTTGGTGCAAGATTAGATGCTAAAGTTGAGACGGATTTCTGTTTAGCTGGTATTCCTCATGTTCACCAGCCAGAGGATGCTACTTGTCAGTCACCAACCCTGACGTGAACTCAGGAAATAGGAACACTTACTTGCCCCAAACTCAGGCTTTTCAGACCCATTAGCGTGTCAGATTCTGAGCTCTGAACTCACTGATGTTTTATTTTGAGTTTTGTTTTGTTTTTAAGGGTCCAAACTGAGAGGCAGTTGCCTGCTGGTCTCGATATCACCATGTCAGAATACAGAGAGATATGTAAATACATTTATGATCTTAATTCCAGTAGTAAAAAAGACAATGTGCATACAATGAATCCACTTAAGGTCAGAAGGATCCACAGAGTTAACTCAGAAGAAAGACATTCTGCAGCTCAAATAACAGTTTGCTCCCACAGGGTGGTTTTCCTGGACTTATTTCTCTACTCAGTGACTGTAGCATCTTTGGAGTGTTAAAGGCAAAAGCACTTTCTCTGCGTGCTAGAAGCAGCCCGATCCATCAGTTTTTCCTTCACGCCCTGTAGTCTGGTGCTTGCTACGTAGCTTTCTGAAAAGGCTGCTTTCCTCCAGTCAGGTTCTTCACCTGTGCTTTGAGTAGCATGCTTCTGTGCCTTCTGTAGTTTCCAGAGTTTTGCCACAGTAACATTTACTTAGTTTATGTCTGTTGTTGGTGTATTAAAAGTACAACGGTATTTTGTTGCTCTTTCTTTCCTTTATAATGTTAGTATGTCGGAATGACTATACCAGGTACCTGTGTGTTCTTTCAAATTCTCTTTCACGTTCCTCATGATTACTTATGAATGCAGTGCCTAAAATCTTTACAGCCTCTTGACAAAGCTTTTGAAATGCTGGGCAACAAACAAAATCAGGACTCTGCAATGTTTTAATGTAAATTTTTGTACTTTGTAACTGAATTTGCAGTGGTTAAGGTAAATCTCTTAAAGCTGAAACATGTCTAAGAGGGCTCTTTATTATGAAAGAGTATGTGAAGTTTTTAGTTTTGAAAATATGTGCTTAATATGCCTCTCTTCTGTATTGAATTTAAACCTAATCAGTTTAGATTAAATAAAAGTTACTAGGCAAAGGCCTAGTAAAGGCCTTTTCTACCTTTTTAATGCTTCTAGCTGAAGCCATCTCTCTGGAAAAAAAGTAAAAAATCTTTGCTTTGGTAAGCTTGTGTAGACATCAGACATGTTTAAACATTAAACCTTTATTTTCAGCCATCAAGTTTTATCGTCTAGCCATGCAGCTTGTACCTGACATAGAGTTTAAGATCACCTATACACGGTCCCCAGATGGTGATGGAGTTGGAAAGAGGTGGTAAGTATGAAAATTTACTAATTAAGGGCATAGGAGTACTGACACCTAAAGTTTTGTTTCTGAAGCCTATGAATGCTCTCCTGTGATAAGCAGTTGTAAGTCTCTTAAGGTTTGGAAAACTTGTCTACATTCATTTGAATAGACTGCTTCATTGAAAGTCTACAGATGCATTAGTCCAAGGAGGATTTTTCTACACTGTAGTTTAGAGACAGTAAGAAGCTTGTTGGAGCTAGTTAAATTCAAGTGGAAGGATTACGAATAGTTCTGTTGTTACTTAAAACAAACAAAAAAAAAACCCCACCACCACCAACAAAAAAAACCACAAAACCAAAACAAAC
Source organism: Psophia crepitans (assembly GCA_013399095.1). NCBI lineage: Eukaryota > Metazoa > Chordata > Aves > Gruiformes > Psophiidae > Psophia > Psophia crepitans. Next base: position 42,434 of record VWZZ01005772.1, on the reverse strand, counting down.
AAAAAAACCCCAACAAAAAACACCACCAAAAAAGCACATCAGAGTCACTTTGACATTTGACTTCTGATTTTCAGGTTTATGAGTTACATACTTAGGGTCATCTACAAAATTGTAGATGGCAAAAAGATCAATTAGTGAAAGCTTTGTACCATGGAATAAACACTGTAATTAAGCAAGGGAATATACTACTGTCCTTGTGCTGACTAACACAGCCAAATGGGAACATTTCCAATAAGTAGAGCAGTACATTTAGAAGCTCACAAGCTGTAATCTCAGTAGTCTGCTCTCATTATTACAAGCAGCAAAATACCCCTAGCCTCAGCACACCAAATGTGTAGTGACTTAAGGTTGACTTACTTTGAACCCAGGGCTTACGTTTGAGGACAGGATTCAGGATTCAGCTCAGTCTTGTTGCCCCAGGGCAGTACAGCTGACTCAATATAAAAGAGAGTAAGATGAGCTAAGTGCTCATCCATTACTTTAGTTTCTGAATGCATTGCTAGCATGAATTCTTTGCTGTGCATTTCTGTACCAGGAAAAATACCGGATGATAAACTACAGTCACAAAAAATCTTGGGTTTCTTAGGTTTATTTTCTTATTTCAGCATCATTTTCTCCCTATTTCCTTCATGAAGCCTCTCTCTCTGTCTGCCACTTACTCTATGAATTTTCATAAAAACTGCTGCACTGTCCCCAGCACTGCTGGGGAAAAAAGGCCAGTACTCTTAACTGTTGTTTAAAAGCAGTATTTGTAGAGGTGTCTCTTTTCAAGAGATTCTAGTTGTGGTGGTTTTGCTTTCTGAATTACTGTTTTAAGTGTTTAATGGAATTTTCATGAGAAAAAAACAAATTACACGATTACGTTTGTAAAACCAGTTTACAGCATGGCCTGTAGGTACTGGGACTGCCCATCATATTCATCAAAATAAAGTAAGGTGCATTATCTTACTATGGTCTTAGTTATGACGGGCCCAATCATAATTGTCTTTTCTTCAACCACATGAAGTTCAATAAGGGCAAGTGCAAGG
>VWZZ01005772.1:1016-40749 GCA_013399095.1 Psophia crepitans | reverse complement strand
ATTCTATGATACAACACTTTAAAATGCATTGGTAGGTCTGCTGGTTGCTTGCTTACATTCTCAGCTCATTCTATTAAGCTTGTTTAGAGTAGAATTGAATAATACTAAAAAGTGGCTGGAAGATTTCTCAGCTAGTTTGTAAACCACCAAGTTGGGAGATAGTGTTTTGTGATGAGATCAAGGAGAGTTGTGTAGATTGTGGTTACTTGATGTGAGGAAGCATGCACCTGTTAAAGGAACATACAACTTGAATCGTACAACTTGAATTTTCTTAAATGTGGTAGTGTTCTTTCATCACTTAGTAATCCTTCGAATTTGCTGATGAGTAGCTGGCATATTGCTTCTGGTCTGCCATCTTGTTGCTGCTAAAATTTTTTACGTCTGCCTATTTGCAGAATTGGTAAAAAGTAGTTTTCCTAAAAGAAAGTTTTTCTTCATTACTGGTGAATAAAGCCACTGAGCATCACTCTTCAGTGAATAATGCAAGAGTGAAAAAATAAAAATAATTCCTTAATTGTTTTCAGTATCTTACATTGTGACAAGCATTACAAAATATGATTTTCGGTCAATTATAATAATTGCTTTCCTACATACGGCTTATCTTTGACAAAGTAAAAGACCTGATTTGTCTTTTCATGGAGTCCAGCAGTTTTTCAGTGACTTCACTAAAAACAGTGAACAGTTAACTCTCAAATCCAAAAAGAAACTGGAGCTGGAATTAATGAATGGAAAAAATTTTTAAAAAAAGTTGTTACTGTCACATGTGTTCCAGTAAAATCTTGATGAGCTTGGTAGGTTTATTGTATGATGAAATGAAATTGCTCTAAAAACATACAGAAAACAACTGTATTGAACAAGGGTAAGACAGGCAATTGATGCCAAGATAGGGACATTTGTTGGTATGTTTTGTCCAATATTACAGTGTTGTCATTCCCCCCATTTCTAGTGTTGAAGATAACAAAGAGGATGACAAAATGGCAGATCTCCTGTCGGATTTCCAGCAGCAGTTAACTCTTCAGGAATCTTCAATCAAACTCTGTCAGCCTGAGGTTGATGTCAGCCAGACCCATATCTCAGGTATGAAATAAGATACACTGCAAGAGTTCGGGGGCAGAATTTATAGAGATGTTTCAGTCTGACTTTATTAAAACATTTGTCTCCTTCATTCTAAAACTATCTTTAAAGAAATGTACACTGCATCTATTTACTTTTATAGCTAGATGTAAAGGAAAGATCATCAGTGAGCTGAACAGATCTTTTTTGCATACATGAGTTTGGCCTTATCGCACGAGCTTTTGCATGTAGTACTACTACTAAGCAGAATTTTTCAGGATCAGAGTCATACTTAGAAGCAGCAGCTTGTAGAAACAGACTTGCTGAAGTAAGTGTATTGCAGTTTTCCTTCTAGTTACTGTTGGGAAAAGTGAAAAACAAACAAAAAAACGGGTTTTTTTTGTTGTTGTTGTTTGTGGGGTGTTTTTTTTGTTTTTTTTTTGTTTTTTGTTTTTTGTTTTGCAAATATTTATTATAATTCTGAAGTGAGAATAAAAGACGATTGTTCTGTGAAGAATATGCACCTTTGAATTTTCTGTTTCTATCTGATTCTGTATCAGCTTTTTACCACAAATATGTGTTCAGCTTCAGCAGGACTACACAGCATAGCTAGAAAGGCTTTTGAAGGTTAATGATTTTCAGTGCTTCAGTTCTAGGATAGTCATTCTGAGACTTTCTTACGAGATCTAAATCATAGAAAGAGTGTATCAGCTATGAACTCTTTTAAAATCAGGTGCCTCTGAAGTGCGTGTGTTTTGCATCCCAAATTACCAGTTGCTCTTGGAAATCTTGGCCCGATCTCCTCTGTTCTGCTCAAGAAAGAAAGATAAAGTAAATGTCACAAGCTGTTCAAGTCAAAACATAAAGAAAACAGGATTTGTTTTTTATTTTATTTTAACAACTGTGGCATTGTACACTTGGGAAAGCATCTTTTCTTTTTTTGCCAGGAAAGTCAAGATGTTGTAGACATTACTATAAAACGATCTCAGGAGATGTCTCTCTTGAGCAGCAATCTTAGTCTCTTTCTAGTTTTATTTTCTGCCTTCCTGCCAGTCCTTTGTTACAGTATCTAGTTTACTGTTTTATAGCAGAGTGAAAACTCTGAAAATCATAATGTCTGCTTCAGAAGTTAGTAGGCTGGAAAGGATCCTTCCTGCTCATCACAGTAGTACTATAGTGGCAGACCTCAGCAGTCCAAACAAAACTGAAACGATGTGAAGCAACAGATTCAGCTGAACTGATCTCCTGTATTCCATTTTACATTCTGTTGGCATTCATAATCTCAGACTACTAGTTAACCCTTAGTACAGGACAGGATCAGACCTCTGCTGTGTGACTTCCCTAGTATATGAACAATTTTTTGTGGTAGTGTTTTTTGTTTTGGTTTGGTATTTTTTTCTTCTTTTACAGAAGTAAGGCTTAGGACCAAGATGGCACTCTTCACCAGAAATACTGTAATATTTTTCCTACAGGATGTGCCCAGTATCTGAAGCAAAGTGTCTTAACCATCCCTAGTTTACTAGAAACTTAGAAACATGGATGGTAAGATAGATAATCAAAGGCTTTGGCTGACTGGTGAGTTTCAGAACAGAAGATGTGTACCTGTTAGCACCGTAGCAGATTTTTAAGCCTTTGTATCTCCCATTCACCAAGACACTAAGATTTCACATACCAAAGTGCTCCTAAATTGCCAGAGACTGTTTTGTGCCTTGTAGCAATAAATGTATCCACACAATTTTCGTTTCTACTGGAACATTAATCATTGCAAGTACAGGCAGTAAAGCAAACTTATGACTTCTCAATAATGAAACATAGAATTCTAAGTCAGATTCATGAAACGAGATGTGTGTGAAAGGAATACAGAAACTGATGCCCAATGACGTGTGTACTTTTTATCATGTTAGCATTCTGAAATGTGAAACTTTAGTTTCATCAGATTTTATAGCAAAAATAGTCTCGCTACATTTGTGAGTGCAGCAACACAGTTTTTAAAGAAGCATTTTTTTTTAACTGAAAATCAGAATTCTATAAAATTGAGGTCTCTACCATGGCATTTACAGCTAGTTACTGTTTTATGTACCTTTGTGCCACTCAGCCATTTTCTCCATGTGCTCTCAAAGCAGTTATACTAAATAAAATGATAAAGACTTATGTGCATGTAGTGATACAGTTCAAACCATAGGCCCTGGAAAGCAGCAGTAGTTTAAAAGAAATGAAGGGTCATTCCTGATGCTGTAAGATGAGTAAATGAGATTATACACAACTGAAACAACAGAGAAATCTTAGGGAGGCAGAAAACTATTAGAAAGAACTTTGGCTTCATTTTCCAGGGCTTTCTCCTTGAACTTCTAATGGTAGGGAAATTATATGATCTTGTGGAGCTTTGATGAGGATTCTGCCATTACCTTGTAGTACATTAGAAAAAGTTTTTCAGCACAACAGTGCTGTGGGATACCATTTTCAGTCACTGGATCTGTACCACAAAATAGAGTGATACCATGTCACATTCATAGTGGATAGATTGCTCTTAGGACCTCCTATCCAATATTGAACCTGATCTGAGCTTATTTAGCATGTGCAAAAGCAGTAGTTTGCTTTGAGGTAATGTTACGCACTAGGTCAGCTTGAAGAAAATCCTGCTTCGCAGACACTGCGGGTATACAATGGATGTGCAGAATTTTTGGTATGACACCTTACAGTTGTGGATATTGGTACTCTAAAACTGTGTTTTGTCTTATCATCTTACCATAATGCACTTTCAACCCCCGATTTTTGTTCTTTTGTTAGATGATTTTTTTCTAATATATAGCAACTTTTTAATTAAAGATTTTGTTGCTGTTGTTTCCTGGCATCTGGCTACAATATGAAAAAGTAGGATTTTTTATGGAAAGTCAGAATGTCAGTAATGATCAAACCTGGAATTATAGGTAAGCTGTTGATTTACAGGTTACCATCTAACAAGGATTTCTTTTCTCTTTGCAGTGTTGCCAATGGAAGTACTGATGTACATTTTCCGATGGGTGGTTTCGAGTGACTTGGACCTAAGATCATTAGAGCAATTATCTCTTGTTTGTCGAGGATTTTACATTTGTGCCAGGTATTGTAGATAAGTTATCTAGACTGAAGCTTGCTGCTTCTCTAAGGAAGAAAAAAGAGCTTTTCTGTGCTCAGGCGTATGTAAACAGTATGTAAAGGTGGATAATAAATCCATAGAGCAAAATTGCCTGTGTTGGAAAGGTGGTTTTTATTATTTTTTGCTTTTAGGCTGCTAAATCATACACGTAGGACTGTGTCCTGCTTTTTCTTCCCCTGGCAATTTTCATGTTATGCTCCTCACAGTGCTAATCAGCTTTTGAGTACACCGCTAAATGGTATGTTAGACAGATAACTTCACTGTAATAAAAAAATGTTGCTGAAAGTCTTATTTGCTCTATCTTGTTTGAAAATCAAAGTTGCAAGGTCCCCAAAATAATCTCTCTTGTGTTGTCCGTATGACCACACAGAGAAGTGTGCCAGGCTGCTGTAATGTTGTGCAGAACTTGGCTGAAAATGGCATTGTGTTCCTGAATTTCACAGGGGGGAGGAAGTGGCTTTCAAGTGCTCCAGGATTAAGTGAATTAGTCAATGATTTTAAATTATGGTCTGTTGTTGTTCAAGAAAGTTTCTCTCAGTTGTATCCAAACTAAGTACTGGAGGGTGTTGCTTTGATGTATAAAAGCTAAACAAGGTTTACAGGAAAGTTACGGGATTTGCTTTTTTCTCATTTTCACTAGAGATCCTGAAATCTGGCATCAAGTCTGTTTGAAAATATGGGGCAGGAGCTGTAACAAACTTGTTCCATATGCCTCTTGGAGGGAAATGTTTTTGGAAAGGCCTCGTGTTCGATTTGATGGTAAGATGTACTTTTGGAAAAGGGTTTTTTTTACTGCACCTAACTGTGACAGAAGCAATCAGGTGAGTTTGATGTTTATGATGTTGTTAGGCATAATCTTTATTTGTTTGGGCATTTGAATCTGTAGAACATCATAGAGAAGAGAAGAGTGCAAGGGATGAAAATAAAAACACTCATGTACTTCAGTAACAAAAGTAAACTCAAAAGTTTTTAATTATTGGGTGGTTTTTTGTCTTATAAATATTTTTGTTTGTATAAATATATCTTCGTTTCCTGTAGGTGTATATATCAGCAAGACAAAATACATACGTCAAGGAGAACAGTCTCTTGATGGTTTCTACAGAGCGTGGCACCAAGTGGAATATTACAGGTAGAACTGTAGTACAATGAGTGAGTCAAATGTTTCTCTCTCTTAAGTTCTTTAAATCCAGCCCCTGATATCACAAGCATTAATCATTCTGTAAAACTTGGTGGAGCTACTACAGCGTGCAAAGCTGTGTGTATTTTTTGAGTATAGGTCTTAGGAAACAGAATTTGTTATGGCAATTAGTAAAGATGACCTTAGAAACACATTTGATCCTCAGTTAAACCCTTTCACGCAGATAAACAGGAACAACGGTAATACTTGTCCACAGATTTCTTTCCCCAAATCACTTCTCCTTTGCGTTTCTTATATAATACCGTTTTCAGTAAAGGGAAAACAAGTGATTGTACAAGAATTGTTTTTTATTTGTAACCAGTTGTAGGTAAGCGGCTGCACTTTCTCAGTTGCTGTGCATGCCTTGCCTTTTGTTTCCTCAACCCGTTTTTCTACTCTTCTTCATCTTGCTGTTCCCAGCATTTATTGTTCCATTCTGCTGTGCCTTCTGAGGCTGGAAACTGTTAATGGAAGTCATTGAGTCCCATGGCTATTTCTATAGTTTCACAGACATCAGCGCAGTATCTTGGTGTTGCAAAAATGGATCAGATCCCAGAACCTGGAAAATTCCTCATGACATTGTCCGTTCTCTGCTTCTGTAGTTCAAGATTTTGTTGCATTTGTCTCTGTCAGTGCTAGGAATGGAGAAACTTACTTGGTTGGTTTTGATTCCAGGATAGCCTTCTTGCTTTGATTAGAAGTAACAGAATTCCTGAACTTCTGCCCTCTTTCATAACTCTTCATAACTTGATCCTTTCATCTTCAAAACTCTCTTTTGATTTCTGATCCCTTTTTTTCTGTTATGTCTTGTGTGAAAAAATGTGTTTTCAAATCCCATTACCTGTTAAGTTGGATATCCTTCTGGGAAACATCCTGTGATGTTTGGGTTTTTTTTAGTACAAAGCCAAGAAACAACAGAAAAATAATGTTTTCTAGATTTGTATAGGTAATTATGTTTTTTGCAGGTATTTGAGATTCTTTCCAGATGGTCAAGTTATGATGCTAACAACTCCTGAAGATCCTCCATCTATAGTTCCTCGCTTACGGACTAAAAATACAAGGTTATTGAAATAAATTATTTGGCCTTACTGTTTTCATCTTGCTTTTACCTGTCAATTCCTATTTACTGTTGTCTCAGATTATATATTCTGCTTTAGCAACATGAGTAAAAATACGTTATTTATATTGCATTATAGATGTTTATAGTTCTTTTCTGAGAACTACAAAAAATTTTGGTCTTTATGCAAAGATATCTTTCATTTTAAGGTCCTGATATTGTAATTAGATTTCCTTTGCAGGCTATGTGATCTTAAGCTTTTAAGGAAGTAGATGGAAGAATACATGCTCTTAGCTTGTTGGTTTTAGAATCCTTTCAAAGATAGGGTTTTGTTACTGACTGCCTTCTCACACTTCCTTGACTACTTGAAGGAAAGTGAAGGTTTTGATGGGATGTGACTGAATTATTGCTTGATTTCTTTTTGATGTTTGCACGAACTTGTTAGAAACACAGAAAATTGTTTGCAACTTCAGAATAGGTTTGAGCTGTTCACCAGAAGTCTGAAAATATTTTGCAGTAGACTAGGTAGAACTGGCTAATTTATCTTTACTGTCCTATCTGGGAAAATTAAAAGCAACCTTCCAAAATGTTTTCATCATTTCATTTCATCAGTGAGCCTGGTACTTTACTAAATGCAAATAAAAAATAATTTCCTTGGTTATGATATGTAATCAACCTTCTTTTCATTGCTGATATTTGTATCATAAGTACATCACTCTTTTGAGACAGAGGATACTTTTATGTTGTTGAAACTATGTTCCTCTTAACCTTCCAGAACGGATGCAATCTTGCTTGGCCATTATCGCCTTTCCCAGGAAACAGACAATCAAACCAAAGTATTTGCTGTAATAATGAAGAAAAAGGAAGAGGTCAGTAGCAAAATGCAATAGAGGAAAAACAGTTTAAGGAGGGGGCTTTTTAGTAAGTTTTTTCTCAGACTGAGTATTTTAAGGCACCTGAAGATTTGCATTGCACTATAGAATGAAAATAAGAATTCCAGGTTTTAAATGGTTTAAAATAATATATATATATATATATGTATATAAAAGCAAGGTAATTTGTCTTACCTTTTTCCCCCCAAATCAGTGATAGTATTTTTATTAAGACAGAGAAATACCTGGCTCACATCTGAGCAACGGTTCTCCCCCTTAGGCTTAATTGCCATATGTGGTGCTACTAGGTAGTTTGTTAATGTCAACAAACAGCAGGGAAGGATCAAGAGGTCATTTTCTGAGTTTTGACTGTGTGCAGTTATGTTCCCCAAATAAAACTAAATAAGCAGTATTAACTCATTGAACACTGAATGATTTGGTCAACTTACTTACATGACAAAATTTTCAGATTAATAAAGTGTCTGTCCAGAGAAACTTGTGAAGAGTCACAAGCGTTACATTACTTTACAGTGAGTTTACATAGTTTAAGTGGTGTCCTCCACACTTACCTTACTTTCTGTGGAAACTTCTTCCGTAAGTAACATCTAAATTGATGTATTTTCAAGGAATATCAGTACTTGCCTTTAAGTATGGGAGTTTAACAGTCTGTCCTCCCTCAGGATAAATAGTTGCACAACATGTTCTCTGTGGGCCATGAAACTTCTTTTCTCTTTGTACAGAAACCAATTGACTACCACAAATACAGGTATTTCCGCCGTGTTCCTGCACAAGAAACAGATCACAGTTTTCATGTAGGACTACAGTTGTGCTCCAGTGGGCGCCAGAGGTTCAATAAACTTGTCTGGATACATCATTCTTGTCACATTACTTACAAGTAAGTAAATGGAGAGTAAGATTGAAGAAGGATACTTAACTGTAGAAACATGGGTGACATTAATTTGTCCAGTACTAAGTACGGAAGATGTAAAGACTGTGAGACTTACGAGGCTTTAACAAAATGTTCTGAAAACAGCAACCGGTCCTGATTTGATATATTGTAATGACATTTTAAGAATTCCCAAGGTTTTAGTAACTTTTTGAAATGATATGGGAAGTTTCCTAAGTAGTAGAAGTGCAGTATTTTAGCCATTTAAAAGATTTATGCACAGTGTTTGAATGATTTCAGAACTGAATCACAGTTGAAAGACCTAGTGTGGTGCTAGTAAAGGGGTGTAGAAAACGTATTCATTGAGGTCCATTTGTTTTCCTCTGTGGATGTGCAGGCTAGAAACGTCTGCACCCATCATGTGAGAACTGCAACGCTTACAAACTACATAGTCCAGTGGTGCGCAATACAGGCATGTGACCAGCTCTTCTGATCGCTCGCCAAGCGAGAGCCACGGCCACTGTTCTTGTGCCTGACACTCAAAATTACTGTCGAGTTGACTGTTTGATATTGGCATTTAGGTTGGATTTAGGCCTTGTTCTTCCAGTCGTCTTAATCTCTATATCCAGTGGTCTTATAGGGACATAGCTCAGCTATTGATCTCTAAGTATATAAGATCTGGAAAGTAAGCTACTGGTGATTAAGCGTATAGGTAACTTCCATAAACAGAAAAATTGCTTTTATAAAACCAAATATTTTCATACCTAATTTATGAACAGGATAAAATAGCACAAACATTCTTTTCAGCATGAAGTTTTTGTACTGCTCAGGTTCTGATGCACTTCTCAGTATGGTGGTGTCCTTCTGAAACTAGAATAAAGATGAGTGTGAAATGCAGCCTGGAGGACGTATGCTTTTTGTCACTGATGTTCAGAAATATTTGGGTTTCCTTTTAAAGTTTTGTAAACAAAGTTTTTGCAGTCACTCTATTCTGACCTCAGGGTTCTAAGTGAAACAAATGAAAGAGGGCTTTTTACTTCGATGTTAATGTGGTGACTTGAGTGACACTTTGTGCTGTTTCAAGTCTTGGAGCTAATAAGAATGGATAGTAGTTTCTTTGATATTAAAATATATTTTATACAGTCTGATTTGGCCAACATTCAAGTGCTTTCAGAACAAGGCAATACGAAGGGTGCTTACATTCCAGCTGTAGTTTGATGCACAGACTGTACTGTGGAACATGATTGCGTTACTGAGGGACTTAAACGGCAACTTGTGTCTAATTTAACCTTTACACAATACTCTTTGCAGGTCGACTGGTGAGACAGCGATTACGACTTTCGACATTGACAAAATGTACACCCCTTTGTTCTTTGCACGAGTGAAGAGCTTTACTGCATTTTCAGAAAAGCCGCTCTAAGAAACACCTTTTCCTCTCCCAGCTCTTGCATGAATAAAAGGTTGTAGCTAATGAGCACTTAAGTTATAAATGTATATATATTTGGAGCATTTTAAAATTCTGGGGAATTTTTTGAAGGCAGTATGTTCTATCTGATTATGAATGGCTGGCGTTTTGTTTTGAGATCAGACTTAGAGGTATTAAACACCTTTACTTTGTGACAAGAATTTGCTAACAAGTTTTGTTGTTTGTTTTTGTTTTGTTTGGTTTTGGTTTTTTAAAAAGATTTTTTTAAAATCAGTCTGCTTAAAATGTGAGTCTTCAACTGCCTGGACACTGGTTTGTCCAGAAGGAATTGTTATAGGAAAATCTCACTGTCCATGGGACAGCGTGTGTGGTCTCTGGTGAAGGCTTGAAATGTGAAGAGGAGAAAGTTGTCTTGTATCTGTTAAACTTTGTGACTTAAAAGAACTTCAAATAAATGTTTTCTTTTAAATTAAACTTATTTTGTTTGCCTTTAAGATCTGGCATTTTGTCAACATCAACCTTAAGAAAAAACAATCGAGGGCAAGCAAGCATGACATGTAAGATCTAAGTGCAAAGGTACATTGCCACCAATGCAGTGGGGATCAAATGTAATTTGATCTTAATAGAAGTTCAGTGGAGCCTGCCTTCGTGACAGGATGGGCACGCAGGGGAGAGGGGTACGGGCAGTTAGTTGTTCTCTTGTACAGCAGGATGAGTTTGCAGGGTATGGGCCTCCGCTTGGGAAGTGTCACGGTGCGATGGTGACGTGCTGGTGCATACTGCTTGTGCATTGGCCAGGTCTGAATGCACAGGGAAGCAGAGCTCGCTTGGATGTGTTTGTAACGTGTTCTAACCCTTCATCTAACCTTGCTACAGATGCTGTAAACTTTTTGAGCATTTGTTGTACTAAGATAAATCTTGAGGCTGCTGTAGATGTTCAGGTGCTGTGTACTGCTACTCATGAAGTGTCCCTTGGGGTTTGGTGCAGGTACTGTACGCTGCTTCTCCTGCATATGTCGCTTGGGGGTGTAGTGCAGACACTGTAATGCCGCTTATTATATATGTATCTTGGATTCTGAAAGAATTTAAGCTTTTTAGTGTAGTTTTTTAAAGACATTTTGCATAATTTACCTTTGAACATCTCGTTTCAAAATACTGACCTGGACTTGAGGACTAAGATGTGAAAGCTGTGGAAAGAGCTATACTTGTTCCATAATTTGAAAGTGTATCTTTGCAAGGAGCTACATGATTAAAAATACACCAATAAATCATGATTTTGAAAATGAAATCCCTTGCAATTTCTTATTTTGCCAAGAAATCATTATTTTCATACAGCTAAAGATGATTAGTTAGGAGTTACCGTGCATAAACTACATGCTAGGTAAGCTTGACAGGTAGAATTAACCTCTTAATGACTTTTTCTTATACTACTAACAGGTTGTCTGGGAAAAATAGAGAAACCCTGAGGTATGTGAGTTCTGAATAAGGATGTGTGTATCTGAAACATGTTTTTTCTAGCTAGTCTAGTAAGACTCTGCCTACAACCTTTCTTTGGCCTATATCCTTAGACTGCAGTTGCACTATTACCTCATACAACAGAACATTTAATAAGGAGCGTATTGTGTTGTCATTGCTGAAGGGAAAAACAGTTACTTGGAATATCAGCTGCGTGTTTTGAAATACTGCCAAGTTTGTGAGCAGGGAAAGATGTTAGTTACCTACACTTTTGTTGAGGATGAAAGATAAAGATCTGATTCTGCATGCCGAGAAATGTCAGAAGTTTTTGTCACAAGAAGCAGAAGATGGTACCAATTATTCATTTAGGAATAATTTTGTTCAGTAACCAAGTTGGATGTAATAGAAGAGCCTTTCAATTCAAAGCTCTTTTCACAGGACTTACCTGCTTCTTCCAAGCTTTTGTTTTTTCTTGCCTTGGCCATGTGTTTGAAATATACTCTGTGCATAAAGGAAAAGCTAATATCCTGTTACAAATTGAGAAGTTGATTCAACACAAGTCTCGGGCAATGAGTATTTTAAGGTTATACGAAATACTCCTTCACCAAGAGAATTATGTGAGCCTCCTATCTCTGAGACTGAGCTGTGATTAATATGCTTGTTCCTCTGCATTTAGCGATATAAGAAAGTTGAGCTAGTTTTATCTTTTGAAGTGGTTTATCAGCAGATACTGTCGGTTCACGTGCAGCTATTAAAATAGTACATGTTTCAGCAAAGGAGTGGGTAACGTGTTGCTCTTCCTTCATTCTATCTAGTGATTTTCAGTAGTCCATGGCTTTAATTGATAGGGGCTCTGTGTTCTTGTAATTTAGTTTTATTGTCCTTTCAATTACCATATAAAGACATTAGTTGGTGTAACTAGTTTACTGCTGGGAAATTGTCCTTTACTAATTACATCAGTAACTTGAATAAAAGAATAAGGTGTATATGTATGTAGTCCTTTTTTCCAAGAGTTTATTGTATGAGTTGAGACGAGTTTGCTTATAAAGAATAGAAGGCTACAAGAGGTGAGAGAAACATGGTTCTCAGAGCTGTAGATCTCTATGCATTGGATTGAAGACATTTTTGTGGAGAGAAGATGCTCAGATGATCAAATGTTATGCTGATTTGATCAGACTGATTAGAGATTAGCACTGGTCAAACCTTTGTGTGTACTGCTGGGCTGTAGATGGTGTGATTCAGCGCTGTGAGCACAGGACCAGCAGTAGACGCTTTCCAGCTGTAAAGTTCCCTCCTGATTCACTCAGTAACGGTGAGCCAAGCTGGTCAGAATTTCAAGAACACATGGTGTTTACACAAGCTGTTTTGTTTAAAGAAAGAAAACAACAGAGTTGGTTGTGATTTTTTGTTAATCCAAGAAAATTCCCCTGGACTGTGTGCCAGTGTATTTGGAAACTTCTGTCAATGGTCAAATGGCTGAACTATTGAGGTGCTTTTCCGTTCTGTCTCATCTGCTGTCCAAGATGAGAAAGATAAAAAAGCTTACATACATTTGCAAAACAGTTTGGATTTCAGAAATTAATGTTATGTATGTTATTTGGTATCAATAGCACCTGTAAAGAAATCAGAGACTTGTATTTGATAGTCACTCAGTCTGGATTCAAGCTTTGTCCTTTATGCCAAGGCCAGCAGCTTTCCTAGTAAAATGGCTGGTGTCGTTGTTTGCATAGAAGGAACAGTTAGTGCTTTGCCTTACCTCTGTCTTGTCCAGAGTGTAGTTCCTGAGCCCTTAAAATAATTCTTAAAACCACAAGTCCTAGATAATGTTGGCTGAAACAAAGGATTTGGAAGGGAAACAGGAGTCTGTTATTGAAAGGAACTTTTTGGGATGTATAAAATGGCATTCTCCCTTCGCTAAAACCGCGTTCAGCTCTGGCAGCGTAGCGCATTTGGAAGGGTCCAGGTGCACCGCGCTGTTGTGTGCGTATTGCTCAGGCTGTAAGAGACAGCTGTTAAAATTACAGTGTAGTGGGACTTTATGGAACGCATGTTCAGAGTACGAGTAGCAAACGTGACTGCTTCTGAAGACAATATTCCTGCGTGGGTTAGGATGGACAGCCTTCTACCTTGGCAGCCACAAGTATTCTGACGTCTTTTGAAGATGTCTGTAGCACATTTATTAATTTAGCCTCAGAATGTTTTATGAGAGATAGATGGATATGATGCTGAACTAAGAATAGTAAGACTAGTAAATCCTGCCAAATTAAATTAGTCTTTAATGTGGGAATCCGAGTAGACATTTTTTCCATGCATTTCATTTCTGAATGAATGAATTTTCCCTTGTGAAGATACTCACAAGTACTGTGACCCATGTATGTTTCCATGTTAAATTTACATCCAAAGTAATTTTTTTTCATTAATTCTACTTCCATAATGGTAAGAGATTGCTAAAGTTGCTAAAAGAGAAGTTTGGCCTGGTTCAGTTTACAAACCTTTTTTTTTTTTAGCAAAGGAATTTGCTTGCTTCTTTTTTTTAGCCCCCCCCCCCAGTAGTGCTACCCCTGCAGGTTGTTGCACCTTGGTGATAAACAAGAGTTTTGGGATGTGACTTCCCATGTGTTTGCTGGTAGCAATGCACAATGCTCCTGTTCTCTGCCATTAGGTGGCATGCCACAGTTCGGAGTTTTCTTTTGTACTTAATAAACTAAAGTATATTTATTTTTCCCTACAGCTTATTTCAAATTTGAGAACATTCCAGGAAAAACAGAGAAAATACAACAAGCAATAGCTTAGCATTATGTTTAGCTTGCTAAGTGTTCAGCTCCTTACATTTCTGCACTAGTAAGGTGTCCATGATAACACAACTGAATGGGAATAAACAGAAAGTCCCTTTCTTCCAAAGGAGTGTAAGTGTCTGAATCTCGCTCAGAGTGAAACTTTCAGCCCAGAGTTTGCTTCCCAGGCTCCAGGAGCATGGCCTCCAAATGGGATCTGAAGCAGCCAATATGCAAAGTAGGAGCATCCTTATATGACGAAGGATGAGGCGCTGAAAAGAGCGTTATAACCACTGCCAGGTGGCCAGCGTGTGTTCCCAAAGCAGTGGTCATCGTTTCAGTCCCTGCCCTGCTCTGAACGTTTCTGTTCAGAGTCACGTTCGCTAGGGCAAGGTTGTTGGCCCTGGCCACAGCCAGGCAGACATGCCTTTGGGGGGTTTGGTCATCCTGTCCTGCAGTATGTGTAACAAATCTATTGCATAGAATCACAGAATGGTTCGGGTTGGAAGGGACCACAAGGATCATCTAGTTCCAACCCCCTGCCATGGGCAGGGACACCCTACACTGACCAGGTTGCCCAAAGCCCCATCCAGCCTGGCCTCGAACACTTCCAGGGATGGGGCAGCCACAGCTTCTCTGGGCAACCTGTTCCAGTGCCACACCTCCCTCACAGGGAAGAATTTCTTCCTAATATCTCATCTAAATCCCCCCTCTTTTAGTTTAAACCCATTACCCCTCGTCCTGTCACTGCACTCCCTGATAAACAGCCCCTCTCCAGCTTTCCTGTAGGGCCCTTTAGGTACTGGCAGGCCGCAATTAGGTCTCCCCAGAGCCTTTTTGTTCTCCAGGCTGAACAAGCCCAACACTCAGCCTGTCCTTGTTGGAGAGGTGCTATTTGTTGTAGGACAACTTTCATACAGAAGACTGAATGTCTCCCCAGAAACCCTGTAAAACTGGCAAATGTGGATGTGAATGGAGTACCTCAGCTGGAGGAGCTGAACCCATGAGCTGAGAGTGTGTTTACCTTCTGGAGGATGGTAAAACTTGGATGTTGCGTCACCTGCTATCTTTGGGAAGCAAAAATGAAGCAATACTTTCTCATATTTTTAAGATACTGCAGGGGTGTCTCACTGCAAGAGGAGCTCAGAAAGCTCCTTCCTACACTGCTAAGAAGTTGGGTTTAGATCTAGTGCTTCACACTTCAGTGTTTGTTAACCTGGGTTGGCTGATTAAGATGTGTTTATAGGGATGTTGTTTTTTATCAGCTGTCAGCTGCACATTTGAAGAAAAAAAAAAAGTACAAGATACTCATCCTTTTTGTCCTGTTTTCCCTAAAGCCCAGTGTCACTGCCTCCTGACAGGAACTGTGGTCTCACAAACAGCTGACTTTGCTTTTAAGACAGCTGGGGGAGCAGACACCTCAGGGCTGGTGGGAAATAGGATTCAGTGGTTTAGTGTAGAGGAAAAGGCGGAAATCTCTTCATATTATAAAGGAAATTTGATAAGCATGTATCAAAGTAATAATCAGTTAGAATCAGTCCAGGCTGAACAAGCCCAACACTCAGGTTTTTTTCCCTAGCTGATTTATCCCATGGCTGTGGCATCTCCTCCAAGAGCAGCAACGCTGGAGATCAAAACGTAGGCAGAGCTCAATCTTTTTGCCACCGTGTCTGACACGGTGCGCAGGATGAAAATGCTCGGTCCTGGGCTACCTGATGTCTGCACCAGCGCCCACAGGGCTGGCTCTGCGCCTGCTGGGGAGTGCGGACCCGTGCTCCCTCGCCCCGTGCACAGCAAGGGCAGCTGCATTAGAAGCTACTTAGTGCAAACTGTCTTTGAGCTAAATTTAATTGTTCTTTTTCAGACATAGCCAAATCGTTCCCTGTACAGATTAATATAGGGACAGGTATCATCAATCTGATTGCTCCTCAAAAGCTTTTCCATTTTCTCTTTTTAGTAAGCAACGTTAACTCACAGCTCGTTTCAGCTCAATCCTTCTTCCCACACCTCACTTGGTTTTTTGGGAAAAAGATTGTTCCTATTCTACAATCGTCGGGAAGACCTTTGAAGTTCAGGGTACTTTCCACATCTTCTGTGCTTTGGTTTCAGTAAAAATCAATGAAAAGGTCTTTAATTTGTTTTGCATAATGTGACATCCGCCTTAAATGACAAATGTGCGTATAGTGGGTTGGTTCAGTGCTGCCTGGAAATTCAATCCACATGGAGAAAGAAATATTGAGTACCCTTAAACTCACCTTGAGTACACATATCAGTAATTGACAGTGTCTAGACACTGATCTGGAAAGTAAAGTCTGGGAAAAATAAACTTACAGATATTAAAGTCAGATGTATTTCCCAGTGGTAATAAAATGGGAAAATTGGGGGGGATTCTTTCAGAGCAGCCAACAAAACAGTTGCCAGCAGTTTTGTTTGGAACCTGCTCCCTCTTTAAGAAGTGTGCTTTTTTAACATTTCACATAAAAACCTACCGAAGTCTGTAGAACCTGAAAAACTACCACAAAATGTAATCTGATGATAAGATGAATATTTGTCTGGGTATGTGCAACGCAGTGAATCAAGTTTTTCTTCTTTCCCCTTGGAAGGCTCTAATTTAGAGTCTTTTATGAGACCAAAATCATACAGTGTATCGTCAGCACGTGGTTACTGCTGTTCACAGGAGTAAAAAAAAATAATGATGGGGCACGCTGGTGATGAGCTGGTGATCAGCTTCAACACCGCAGCATTCCCGATCATCTTACGCTAACGTTGCATTTCTGCTTCTCTTCAGGCCTGGAAGATGGTTTGCTGTAGAACAATTGTTACCCAAACAAAGTTTAAACTTCTGGCGTATGAACAGGGAAAAGATCCCTGTTAGCCCAGTTTTACGGTCAAGCCCGAGTTGAAGTTTTCCAGAAGATCTGAAAGAACTAGTGGCTGTGCTCTCCTTCAATTCAGTGCTCTTTTCCCTGCTGTAGTACTGCAGGACTACTAAAATACAGAGCTGTTAGAGTGATGAAAGGTTGAAGATGATGATAAAAGTAGGAGTCTGCAAGTTTTTCAGGAGCCGTTGTTTTTCAGAAACGTGCGGGGCATGCCTACAGGTTTGGGCAGCACCTGCATGGCTGAATGCAGGGTGGGCTGAAGCATGGTGAAGCAAACTGTCTTTCTACGCTACTTGCCCTGGGGATGGAGCAGCTGCAGAGATGTGGGGACAGCCCGTGACGGTGGGGCTCACTCTCTTGCTGGGCAGAGTCCAGGCCCTTCTTGGGAGGATGCTGGCTGACCCGTCTCCCTGGCGCTGGCCGTGTGCCTTCATCATCAGCTGTTAGTGATGGAGAACCTGGCCAGGCAACCCTAACTGTAGCTGTGCCCAAACCACCCACACTTCATATAGAAGTGATTGTGGCCTGCGCAAGGCTTAAGCTTTCTCCTATTTTGCTCTGAAGCTTTCCTGAAGCCCAGGCCTGGGAGCAGGCTTGAGTCCTTGAATGGGCAAGAGCCAGACAGAGAGAAAGACAGCTGATTCCAAATCGGAGGAAGAGCTATGTTGGGGTTACACAGGCAGAGCTGCTCACGTGTAGGAACTGAGCTCCGTGGAGGTAATCCCAAGTTCCCACAAGTCTGTGCCTACTAAATACGTGCAGCCAGCCTGCACAGTTAGGATAAGGTAAAATAGGAGGTTTTTATTCCCTGCATTTATCAACAGGAATAGGATGGGATAACAGCTGGTGAAGTTATAGTCATCGTGGAGACAAAGAGACTATTTTGATGAAAACAAGACCACGTCATACCGCTTACCTGGATAATAACAACTACCTGCAGCAGCAAATACACCTGTGCTACCATCACCCTTCAGCGAGCCACCATCAAAGCCTGCCTGGATTCCAAGCCCCATGACTGCTGCAGGTCGATTTTTAGCCTGTTCCCTAGCAAAACAAAGTCTTAAGCAGTCATCTTGTCAGCCTGACAGTTTCCACCAGTAACTTCTGAACTTACTGACCAGTTTCCAATAAATTTGACAGAGGTACCAAAGATTCAATTATACCAAGTTCTGACGGGTTTGGTGAAAGTAGGCAATGGGGGGAAAGAAACACTGCTAGTATCTCCATGGAGAGAAAGCCTGCCATAACATGTCTATTTTCAGGTTATATATCATTACAAATCATTTTTATAGTACTTTAATAGTTTTTTAAATACTGTTCCATTATTAGACCCCAAGGAATTCACGAGGGAGAGCGGCAGAAGAAGCCATGCCCCAGCTTCACAATTTCTGTCGTGTAAGACCGTAGAAACATAGAATCATTAAGGTTGGAAGAGACCTCAAGGATCATCTAGTCCAACCATCCCCCCCCCCACCTATTACCCACTAAACCATGTCCTTCAGTACCACATCCAACCTTTCTTAAACACCCACAGGGACGGTGACTCCACCACCTCCCTGGGCAACCCGTTCCAATGCCCGACCACCCTTTCAGAGAAGAAATTTCTCCTCATCTCCAACCTGCACGTCCCCTGGTGCAACTTGCAGCCATTTCCCCTTGTCCTGTCACTAGTTATCTGCGAGAAGAGGCCAATCCCCAGCTCAACACAACTCCCTTTCAGGTGGTTTTAATCAAGTAGGTAGAGGTTCTGAACAAATTTTTAAAGTGAAATTAACCTCCAAGACTAAATGCAGAGAACCATAAATCCACTCGGTGCAATGACAGGAGAGAGGGAGGAGGCTGGCTGGAGTTTGGGGCACCATATTCCCAGGATGAAGGAGTAATCAGGCTTGGAGGAGAGCGGCCATGCGCTGCCTGAGGGGGTGTGGGTGGCCAAGAAAAACCCACTGACTGATCTGCTTGGAAAAACTTAAAGCTTCTTGCTGCATAATGAGGTTTTCTTCTCTTACTGGAATAGGACTTCTGAGAGACCAACCATTTAAAAATGCTGAAGCACTCCCTTGGCGCCTGGGAGGGAGCTTTCCAGAAAGCAGTAGTTTTACAGGAAAGAGCAAATTACATGCTTTATCACGGGGTCAGGCGAGATCAGAGAATGCAGGAAAACCCGGCGGGGAGGCTGAGTGCTATCTATTGACAGCAAGATGCCTCGTCTCTGCTGCACGGGGAGTCTGCAGCCTCACCAAGCAGCTGAAGCCACGGCAGCCCGGCTGCTGCATGCTGCGGAGCAGCACGGTCTCCCTCCTGCAGCCAGGGCCGGGAGCCAGCGCTGTGGGCGCTGAAGCCCGGAGCCACACTGCAGAGAGGCCGCAGACATGTTTTTGAGTGGGCTTCTCATGCAAACCATGGTTGTGGAAACCATTATCTTCACCTGGCTGAAGATAAACTTTTCTTCCTTACGTTCAGCAGTACTGCTATCTGAAAAGGAGTTCATAGTGAACGTGGTAATTTAATAAAGCCAGGCAAACCTCCTCTGCTCTCAGAAGAAGGGCTCCACAGGGCACTGGGAGGGAGCAGGGTGAAGCTGTACACGAGATAGTACCTTTGAGGGAGAATTTTCTGGAAGTTCAAGAAAGGAGGGTGGTGTGTGGCAAGAGCTCTGGTACCATTGCAATGAAGTCCTCAGTGAGTGCCTTGTCTGAGGGCTTCCGGTAAGTTAGAGCTTGTCAGGTGACACCAGAGCCCCCTGTTAAATTGGCTGTACCACTATCATTAACTAACAAGCTATAAAATAACAATAAAGCTGGAACGTACCTCACTTGAACTGGAGGGAAGAACTTCCCTCTACCCATTCCTAGTGGTGGGTTGCCCTGTTGGCCAAGAAGAGGAGGGAAGGGGAGGTTACTGGCAGCCCGACAGCCTGCTGGGTGATGCTCCGCAGGTGAGCTTTGTGTGTTTCACCGCACTGATCTACCATTCCCCATAATTTGGGTGGCACAGTGGTGGTCTGTGCAGGTGATCCTATGCTCTGCCATGAAGCCCCATCAGCAGGGAGCAACCATCCTCCTGCACTGGCTGAGGCTTTCCCCAGGGCTCCTGCCTCTGAGCAACAAGAGCCCTGCGGCAAAGGGAGCCCCAGCCCACCCGCGGGCTGCACGAGTGGGAGAGGGAAAGCGAGAAGCAGCCCTCCGATGCAGGTGGCATCCACCTGCCCAGGTAGAGCTGATGCTTTCCCTGACCCACCCGTACAAAGAGGAACAGCTTTGGGTTTTCATTTCTCCAGGAGTGCCTCTTGGCAGGTAAATGGGGCCTCTGGGAAGTTCAGTCCTTGGTGGGGTGTGGCTGGGACAAGACAGTGTGGCCTGAAGTTTTCTTCTTGGTGCAAACAAGGACCAGTAAGGAACAATGATTCCAGTGCAGTAAACTGGCAAGACAACATCCATTTACTTTTTATTTTAACTCACTTTGGCTAAGGTCTGTTTGGTCACCCTGTATTTCACCCACCCCAAGGCCGGACAGTCGTTCTATTTTCTCTGCCCTCCTCCTGTCCTCAGGAGGCCAGTGGATCTCCAGTCATGCCATTTACACACGTACCACTTTTTCCTACCATCCCCATTCTCTCGGACAGGGAATCCTATTCCTCTCTGTGGGGAATCGTGGAAGTCCAGATGCGATGAACGTGAACCAACCCTTCTGCCCCCTGAAATGTATTGCTGCTTTTGCTGTCAGCTCCAGGGATCCTGCTCTGCTCAGGGCCATTGCTGGCTGGGGTGAAGATCATGGCTTCCTCCTCTTTGCTGTGACTTGAGCAGAGGAAATCTGGATGTTTGGCAAACAGCTTTTCATGACTCTCAACATTTACGCTATCCACAGACATTAGGTTGGTCACAGCTGGTCACGTGGCAGCCGTTACTCATTGCTGTAGGTGCCCATGTCCAGCGTACGGTTGGGATGTCACCAGCTCACCTTGCCACCCACAGGTGCCAGAGTAGAGGGTGCAGACATGGGCAGAGCAGAATGTCGTTGCCCCTCTGCTCCTAACCTGGCATTTGGGGCAGGAGAAGGTGCCACCAGCCAGTCTCTGCCATGACCTGGCAGGGACGTTCTGCTGGGAGCAAAGGGGTGAGGGACCTGATGGTGCCACAGGCATTTGCTATCTCTTCTAGAAACAAAAAGGAGCTGGATGCCCAGTTGCTCTACAACTTTGACCTTTGCTTAACAGTTTCCACCAGGCACAGAAAGCAACAAGCAAAGAGGACACTCTAGTGCTGTGTTTTGCATTATTTATGACTATGTGTCTTTAGAAGAGCAAATAGATTGGGCAACCCTTGGTAACAGATGACTTAAACCATGTCACTGATCATACAATTGCCAAATGATGTGAAGCTTGATTCTTGACACAACTGGTTTTGAGAAATGAGAGGACTCCAAGGCAGTTTTGCTTCCCCAGTTACTAACTGGAAACAGAAGGAATGAGCTCAGAGTGAAAAGCTGGCTGAAGACCTTCCTGGCTTGCTCTGTCCTATGCCTCAGGAACTCCTTGCCATACAGGCGATCGTCTCATGTTGCTCACAGAAGTCAAATAATCCAAGAAGGACAGCAAAGGATGCTTGTTGCAGTCAGATTACTGGTGCTGCTGTCTGCAGGGCCACAAAGGCTGTGTCTTGCTGCCCCAGAGTGTTCCTGGTATGTCAGGCCTTTGGGTGACTTTCTGGATGTACCGCACGGTACACAGGTAATTCGAGCAGAAGCATCTGCAGACTGCAACTGTCTGGTATGAGAACAGCTATGGCTGATCCTGAACATTCCCAGAATCCCAGAATAGCTGAGGTTTCAGTCCATCTCACTTAGCAAGTCCATGCTTCAGCTTGTCTGTGAGGATGTTATGGAAGGCAGTGCTGAAAGCCTGGCCAGAGTCAAGATAAAAAACATCCACTGCTCTGCCCTCATCCACTAAGCCACTCATCTCATTGTAGAAGGCTATCATGTTGGCTAAGCACATTTCTCCCTTTATAAATCCATGCTGACTGCTCCTGATCACTGCGTCGTCTATCACGTGTTTGCAAACAGTTTCCAGGAGGATTTTCTCCACCACCTTTGCAGATTTTGAGGTGGGGCTGGCCAGCCTGTATTTCCCCAGATCTTCCTTCTTGTTCTCCTTGAAGACAAGAGTGACATTTCTTTCTTCCAGTCTTCAGGAAACTCTCCCAATCAACCCTGACCTTTCAAAGACTATTTAGTGGCTTCACAACGACACCTGCCAGCTCCCTCAGCACTCATGGGCGCATCCCATCAGGGCCCATGGACTTAAGTATGTCGGGTTTGTGTAAGTGCTCCTTTACCTGGTTCTCCTGCATGGATGGTGAGTCCTCCTTGGCAGGAGGCGAGCAATATTGGTGAATTTACCTTGTCAAAGACAAAAACCCCATGGTGCCTGGGGACTGCAGCAGCTCGGGGAGGAAGGAGCACTATATTGAATCAGGGCCAGCTTGCACAAGAGCCAGGTCCAAACTGCTTAGGGTGTTCAGATGTGCAATGTTAATATCCTACTCACGCTCCGCTTTGATTACTGATTGCATCTATTTTAACTCTGACATCAGCAGACTTCCTTCATTTTTTTCTTCTTAAATAAACTGCGCTGCCTTCCCATCCTCCTCTGCCTCCCCTGGGTCCCCATGCCAGTCACCACCATACCTGACCGTATCCCTGCTGAGATCCACCACAGCAGCCACTTCTAATTTTGCTTGCAATAAAGTAAAACACGTTAAACAGCCCCATTGTAACTCCTTGACGATAATTACTTAAAAAGCCCCAGATGACTGCATCGAGGGGAACCGGAGCAAAATGTCCAGGAGGACCAGACACATGGATTAGAAAACCTCCCAAAGGCCACCAGGAAAGAAAAGCTTTGTAAAACTACTCAGAGTGTATCACCTAAAGCTTCCTCAGCTGGAGTCCTTCCTACCACCCGCAGTTTCACACATTTGTTTCGTTTAAAAATACAGAGAATGCATTTAGGACCGTATTTCAGACAATAGTCCATAACCTTGCAGTTTATATAAAACAGTTTATAGCCTCAGTCCGCCAAAGGGCAGGGGCTTTGTACAAGGGGTTGAAAATGAAACCCTCTGGCTGTGCTCAGTCTGACCTGCGATTCGTTTCGCATGCAAAGGTAGAGCCCCGGGGAGAGGAGGGCCAGAAGAAAGGAGGGGTCTGTGCCCAGGGCTGGAGAGGTGCTGGTCAGGTCTCTGTTCTGCCCTCCCATCTCCCCAGGGGTATGACTGATACAGAAGCATTTCCCTTTCTCGCAATGATATTCTGAGGATAAATACACTAAAAAATTGAGGTGTCCAGGTGCTGCCTTGTATTATTAAGATAACTCCTGATCTTATGTCTAGATTTCATCTTCAGATGCTGCGTGAGTCAAAAAACCCCACCATAAAGGCTGTGTTTCTGTAAGATACAGTCTGGCTGATGAAGCATTCTGAGCAACATTGCTGTGATTCTCTGGCGGCCACAGAAGAGCCCTTATATATAAAAATATTTGCTTCAGAGCAAGCACAGTGATAACTCCCAAAGAATTAACCCTTAAATATTGAAGCCAATGCTTTCAGAGCGAAGATCTTGGCAAAAAAGCCATGTAGACCATCCACGCCATGTAGGGATATTTGCGTAAGCTTTGGCATTAGCTGCAGCCATCTGAAACTTCGATAAGCCGGAACAAAACATTTTGCCTGTGTAATCGTCCGCATCCTGACCTCCTGTGCTGCCTTCCTGGTGTTTTACTGCAGCTTTGCCTTGCAGAAAAACATTTCCTGCAGCAGAGAATAAGGTTACAGAGTTACCTGTGGGTGGATCCTCACATATCAATTGGTATTTCTTCATGAAGGTACCCTGAATTACCTCAGGGTTCAGTATATTTTCTTAAAATCGCAGAGGATAATGCACCTAGTGCCATCTTTCACCTCTGATTCTTATCACCGCCCCGCTGGGCACCATACCTTAGAGCTGGTTGAAAGAGGCTTTAAGCAGCGGCATATACACGTTTCTTTTCACATACCCCAAACATGCTGCAAAAAGTCATCTTGGCAAAGGTTGGAGCTGGGATTGGTATCTTCATATTTTGAGCCAAACACATAAATTTGGCACTTCATTGACCCACCGTGCTGATTGTACCAACAGTGGAAGGAGCCGCTGCCAGCACAGAAGTCGCTGCAGGAACATGGAAAGGTCAAACTGACCCTGGCAGCTTGTAAATCGGGAGAGCCTTTTGGCGTTTAACCTTAGAAAAATCATGAAGTGGTAGTTTCTTCCTTTTTAAAAAGGAATAACCTGTCCTCCTTGAGCCCGAAATGTGTTCCTCTCAGAAACATCCTGGGTGCAACGAATGCTGTGTGAACGGGGGCTGGGGGTCCTCCCGAACTGCGGGACAGTCCTGGGTGCGCAGCATTACGATGACAGGAGCTGCAAGAAGGCACGGCCCTGCTACAGCAGGTGTCGGCTGAGCGAAGCTGTGCTCCCAGGAATAGGTTTCATTTTGGAAACCTTTTGGTTCAGACTTCAAGGCAAACCAACGAAAAGCTTCCTGCTTCTGAGGCAGGAAGACAGGTTCGGCAGTAATTGTCTTTTTGGGAGGTTTGGTAGTGCTGGTCCTTCAGGAAGCCTGTGAAACTCAGTAACTGGATGCTACACATCTTCAAATACTTGAAAAAATGGTTGATCTGCAGGAAAGAAAATCAGACATGGGGAAAATAACGCTAACAGTTGGGATTGGGATCGTGAAGCATGGAACAGGTTATGGGACTGACCATCAAATCCATTTTGCTGAAAGTTTTTAAAAACAGGAAGGGTTTAGGGGGTTCAAAGGGGAACTGATGTCTGAGGAGCCTCCAAGGCACACATCTGTACGGTACCAATGCTGAAAGGCAATGCTGGCAGCGGTGCAGCAGAGCAGTAAGGAATTCAGCGAGGTGAGATGAGGCAGAGCCCGGTGGCAGCGGGCAGGGTCCATGCCCTTCATGGTTCCTCACTGGTGTGACCGGTTTGGCAGTCGCAGAGGAATCTCAGCTACGGGACACGCAGCCCAAGAGACCTGTCTCTCCCTCTTCCTGCAGCTCACCTGCAGCTCGAGCGCTTATGGCTCCTCTTGATTTCCCTTGTACTGTCTTAGAGGTGGAGGTCATTATTACCCTTGATCAAAGTCCTTTTCTCTGAGCTACTGATCCAAAGAATCATCATAAAACACACAAAGTTTGGTATTAGTGTGGGAGTAACATACAGACGAAATAAGTTTGGTGAAGTGACCTTCACATACAACAGCGGGCTGTCATTTTGTGATCTGCATTTAGATTTTTTCCACATAAAGCAAATCACTACACATCCCCTCTTTCACAAATTGCAATAAACATTTTGAAACACTCTATAAATATAATTTGTTCTTGTCTCATAAATGTCTCTGAACTCCACCCTTTGCAATGACAATAGTTTTCCTAGTAACTAATATATTCTGAAGTCTTTGTAAAAAAGGAGTCTAAAAGGATGAAAACAAAAAAGACCAGATGAATGATCAGACTGAACCTGTTTGATGGACAGAAGATACACCACAGTCAGAGGTACTGTGAAGTTTTTATTGCCACTTGTTTCGTAATACTGTCCTCCCAGACTCATCCCAATAAAAGGTTTATTTTGCTTCAGACCGCCGGGGAAGAGCTTGCTCCGCTGGCAGGGCACGGTTAGGGCCTCCAGCTGGGCAGCCGGTGAGCTGAGGCTCTCTCCCTTTGGGGTGGTTAAAGGAACCAGCCACGAAATGTGGCTCCAGACATGACACCCCTCATCCCTTCCATGCAGATGTGGCAGCAGGGATGCATGTCAGTGCCTCCCTCTGCGTGGTGAGGGCTGGTGGCCTCTGCAGCCCTGTCCAGAGAGCAGCAGAGGCTGATCATGCAGGAAAGTCATGCAGATGTCAGTTACGGGAAAAGATAAAGGGGCCTTTGCCAAAGGTCTTTGAGCTGGCCACAGAATTCAGGCAAGAAAATGCATATTTTGCACCCTACTTTTTCAAATAAATGTAGGGAAATGGTAGCTTCTGCTGAAATACAGCTTATGGTAGTGGTGAGAAAAGGGGGTGATGTACGAAAAGGATGGTGAAGGATTTGTTACAGTCTGCAATGAAAGAAATGAAAAGTGGCCACCTGGAGTACTGTGTCCAGTTCTGGGACCCCCAGTACAGGAAAGACATGGAGCTGCTGGGGCAAGTCCAGAAGAGGGCCACGAAGCTGATCAGAGGGCTGGAGCACCTCTCCTGTGAGGACAGGCTGAGGGAGTTGGGTTTGTTCAGCCTGGAGAAGAGAAGGCTCCAGGAAGACCTAATTGTGGCTTTCGAGTACCTAAAGGGACCTACAGGAGAGCTGGAGAGGGGCTGTTTATCAGGGAGTGCAGTGACAGGACAAGGGGGAATGGGTTTAAACTAAAAGAGGGGAGATTTAGATGAGATGTTAGGAAGAAATTCTTTCCTGTGAGGGTGGTGAGGCACTGGAACAGGTTGCCCAGAGAAGCTGTGGAGGCCCCATCTCTGGCAGCGTTCAGGGCCAGGTTCGATGGGGCTTTGGGCAACCTGGTCTAGTGTAGGGTGTTCCTGCCCATGGCAGGGGAGTTGGAGCGATATGGTCTTTAAGGCTTCTTCCAACCCCAACCATCCTGTGATGATTCTATACAATACATTCACAGGGCTGGTACAGTGGAGGGACTTAGATCACTGCCCGAAGAAGCTGGAAGAGTGCAGAAGGTTGCACACAACAGTTATGGTCCTCCATCTGCACCTTCCACAGTCCCACAGGCTTGAATAGAGTATCAAGGCGGATTGAAATGCTACCAAACCAGAATGGCAGCGAGGCAGTTTGTAGGAAGAGCTGATACCTTTTATTAGATCAGTGAAATAGTGCAGGAAAATATACAGTAAAGAAAAAGAGAACAAAGACGCGTCTTTCAGTACGAAAGCCCCTCCTGAGGCCTGCAAAAGGAGCTCAAGAGGGAATTGGTGTGGTACCGCTTTCATACCTGCGTTGTAACAGAGATGGAGAATTAAGCCCATTGCCAACGGAGTGGGGAGAGAGGACATTGAAGCCTGGTCACCGTAATGGGTACAGGTTAAAAAACATGTCGTCGCTGCAGTGGTTGAGACCCATCCGGCACCCTCCATCTTTCCCATCTCCTTCGCTTCCCCTCGGAGGTGCCGAGAGCTGGTGGTGGTGTTGTGCCCCGCTTGCCGTGGGGCAGGGGCCTCCCTGAGGCGCAGGGTAGGGCGGTGGAAGGAGGCAGCTGCTGCTGTAGGCCAGCGAGGACTTCTCCTCACAGGATTCATCCCCGAAAGGGTCAGCGTTAGGCCTGAAGGGCTCACGGCCACCCTTTGTCACGGGCAGGACATGCTGGGTGCCCAGCTGGGTGCAGTGCTGGGGAAAAGGGGCTGCACGGAGCGGATCAGCCATGGGGATGGCAGGGCTGCTGCATGGCCTCCCGGCGCCAGGAGTCCTCCTGAGGGACGGGCTTCTGCTCCAGGTTGGCACCTCTACGGAGCCCCCGTCCTCCCCAGCTGCCCTCGGGTATGGCAGCCGCCCAGAGCAGCTGCCCAGCATTGGCTCCCGGCAGCTTTCGCTTAAATGTCTCCTGAAATCAGCAGGTAACGTGTAAGCATCCGGCTTGGAAAGAAGCAAAGGCAAAGCCTCCTGCGTCGGCATCGCACCTGCCAGAGACTTGGGAAAGCAAGGTGGGGTTTAGTAAAACAAGGTGTAGTTTAGCAGGGAGAAATAAAAAACCATCCTGCATGAGACCCTCACGAATGCATTCCATTAAGACAGGTAGCGAAGCAGACGCCGTAGCAGCGCACCCTCCTTGTAGGGTGGTGCCAGTGGGCTTTAGGGGCCAACCGAACAGGGCTCCTAGGTCACGGGCTGGCTTCGTTTCACTGGGTTTTGCCCAAAGCCTGTTTTACACTGAAAGAATTGTTGGACCTCGCAGTCACAGCTCTCACTGCCAGCATATACTGAGGAAACACCTGAAAATGAAATTATGCTTGACACCACAGAATGTATTTATTTTCTATGGAGTTTGGAAAAGCTAAGTATGATTTTTTTAAACTGTTTTGAAATGATCTTTTCACTGCAATAATATTATGCTTCAGCTTTTCAAGACTTTTTCTATTTCTATCTGATAAATTTTCCTATCTTTACAATTTTTTACGCCACAAACAGAAATTTCATTCAGGGAGGGAGCAGCACACAATAATTATTCTTCTGTATCTTTTTTTCCTGGATATTTCAGAACTTCTTTAATTGCCTTAATTATTGGATTATAATTTTGCAAACTTGAATTCCTTTCAGAATGCTCATTCTGTGCTATCGTTTCTGATGAGTACTTACAGGTCTCTCTTTGTTATTTTGCTTTTGTGTCCATTTAATTATAGTGATTTTGCTGACTGCCAGAGTAGCAAAGCTCCTTTCAGCTGTTCTCCTCTCACATGAGAAGGAATTCCAACAACCTGATGTAGGACCCAGCCCACCTTCAGCTAAAGACCTGCTGACACCACAGCGAAAACATCCTATGTATCACTTGCTCTATTTTGGGCTCATACATTTTTCTAAAGTTCTCCTCCCTGGTCTCCTGTGAGCACATTAAAATCAAACTGCATGTCAGATCAGACTCCTGAGCTAGTTGTATTGCAGCTGGTCTTGGCAAAACACAAATATGATGGGTTATTCCCAAGAAAAACCTGCTGGAGAGCCACGAACTGGAAAGCCAGCTGCACAGAGTGATGAGCTGAAGAACAGACTCTACAATTAGTTATTTATGGTATCTTTGGTCTGTTCCTACTCCCTCACCATTCTAAGTGAAAACACCAGGGAGATGTTGTTGTAGGAAGGGAGAGACGAAGACATGTCTAGAGGGAACTTGATCTCAGTAAGCTCAGTAGGCTCAAGTATAAAGGAAATAAAGCCACATGGCTCAGTAACTTTTCCTAGGCAAGGACTATTTTATTGTTCATGTGGACAGAATTAAACCAGTGATACAAAAATAATTGTTTCTGTATTTGTTAGAGATTTACATAGTGGCTCAGCTGCTTTTTCCTATGCTCGTGTTCCCAGGCGCTTATGTCAAGAGGCCACCTCCAGCCTGTCCTGTACTCTGACTGTCGCATCCCAAGTCAGTGTGTCTCCATGAGAGTTACTCCTGAGCTCTTGTTTTTACTGTCCTCCTGAGTGTTTCCAGTAGAAATAGTTGCAGCGTCTAAATTCGTATTCATTTCAAATGGGTTTAACTTCCTCTGCTCACTCTTTTAATCTACTTTTTGGGCTCCTGGATCCCCCTGCTTCTCCATGCTGTCCATTTAAGAAGTCTGTCCCCACCCAGCCTAATTACCCCTTGCTTTCTCAAGTGTTTCCACACCCAGGAGAGCTGATGTTTCAATGTCAGTGCTTCTGTAAAACCTCCAGACCACTCTACTGCCTTCAAAGCCCTCCTGGTGACCTGGGGGCCAAGTGGGGCACCCCAGGCAGAGGTGATGTACGTTCCCCATTCAGCTCCAGCAAGGGGACAAGCAGAGGTGGAGGGTGCCTTTGCTTTTCTGCAGCACCTCCTCCACGTCAGTGGAAAATCTCAGGACACATGTCAATGTGCAGAAAACACGACATCCTGCTGTCTCTCCAAGTGTGGAACAGTGCCTCCTGTGCCTGAGGGTGCCCTCAGAGCCCTTGAGGGTCTGCAGGTGACCCAGTCCTGGTCAGGGGCAGCTGCCTTTCAGGAGAGCGTTTCTCTCCCTGATGGCCATTAGTCTGTGACTAAAATGATCCAGGCCTGTTACGGAAGTAACTGGGTTTGCTGAAGTAAAGGCTGGGGGACTGGAGGAAGGAGTGAGGCTTTCTGGATTTGCCTTGTTAATGACAAGTCTGTGTTGTCAAGATGCCATATGTAGTATATAACAGGCATAACATATAGGTAATGTTATACATTGCATTCTATAGCAAAATAGTATACACTGTGTGTGCATGTGCACACATACATGAATCTTCCTCTGGTTTTTCAAGTGTTGGTTTGTTACAACTTTCTCATACGGTTGTGTTATCAATACTGTAAGTTAAATCCAATTAAAACCTTTCAATATTCTCCTTCAATGTCATTATTGATTAGACTAAATATCTAATTACTTTATTCCTAGATTTATTTGTAAATAATTTAATTTCTGGAGCAGTACAAATGAAGAACTCACAGGAATTTTTTCAGAGGCAACTCTTGCATTTAAAAAAGGAAAGAGATGGAACTCTAAAGCTATGCCCATGCTGCTAAATAAAATGAGGCCAAGGACTGTTGTTGGTTACAGGGACCAAAAGGCACGGCCTGACAGTGTCCACACTACATCCTGGCCTTGGGTGACCTCTGGACCTGAAGCGAAATGAAGGACTGTGCTGCAGCCCAACAACGGCTATTTTTCACAGCATCAGCTTGAGATTCTTGTTGCCTGTGGCTTGACAGCACGTAGGGGCACAGGTAGCTTCAAAGCCAGCTGTGTATAACAAAGGGACCCAAACCTGATGCAGTGTTGATCAAAATCCTGCCAGGGAATGGTCCCTGGTGCATGCTGGCCTCCTGACCTGTGCCAGGGCATTGTGTCTGTGAGCAGGAGTTAGCACTGGCCAAATCCACAGCAGGGACCATGTGAATAGTGATGTGAATGAACCTTCACTCTGGCCCTGGTTTGTTTACCAGTATAGATGCAGTTCCTGCTGCTACCAGGCCCAAAGAGGCTCCACATGGAGGATGCTGGCAGTGGATAACAGTGCTGAGCAGAGCAGGATGCTCAGGACAGTCCTGCTCCTTCTTGGCCTGATCATGGGGAGGCAGAATGTGGAGATGTATAGCTTGCTCCCACCCAGACCCAAAGCCCAGATAGCTTCCACCATCCCTTGAACCATGGATCACTGACCCCACAATTTCATTGATCAATGGTAAGAGTTACCTCAATCTCCCGTATTCTTTTTAATCTTGGAGAAGATGGAGAAAAAGCTGTCTGTGCTTTTTGGATTGATCTTCTTGCTTCTGCTTCTAGTTTTGTTTCTGGACGTGGATGGTCATGAGCTCCTTTGGACTTTAGAAAGGAATTATGGTATGTTAAAGTTAGAAACAACCTTGTTATTAATCTTAAGGGAGCAGAAATTGAAGCATAGGCCAAAAACAAACACATAGCCTGATTTAATGCTTTGTATTTAATACAACTTATTTAATGTGTGCTCAAGTAACAAACATATCTCAGATGAAGTGTGATGGGGTAGAAATTCTCTGAAATCATAAAACCAGTGCACCACATTTATGTGGAGAAGAGACTCCCCATGCTAGAGCCCCAGTCGAAACCACAAGGTCTTCTGCAGCCTGGCTACAGTGTCCCTGCAGTCATTTCTATTCCTCTCACATTTTAGACATGTTTATCAGAACATGAATTTTCATTAGCCTTCACAGAGAATTAATTTTATTTAATCTGCACTAAGTGAAAGACTGGAAAACTGGAGATAGTTCAGTGGTTATAGTACGAAACTAGGACTACAACTTCCAGAAACAGTGCCCATTATTTAAACACTTGCATATACTGTTTTCCAGATATAAGTTATACTTAATGCATAGATAGCATTTCCGTACAGTCCCTTGGGTGCAATCACTTTCTGCTCTAAGACAGCCTCATGCTTATGCATGGAGCCTTGGAGAAGAGTTTGAGATAACATGGCCCTTCTGACTTTTTGAGGATTTGTTGGTGCCTATGTACCTGAGGAAAAGTGCTTCAAAAATCAACAGGTTTTCATGGGAGCCTAGATGAAAAATATGATACATTGAAAAATCAGAGTAGCATAAGCTAATTTAGGTTGAAAGGGACCTCTGGAGGTCTAGCTCAACCTCTTGCTCAGGCAGGACTATCTCCAGGGTTAGATCAGGTTGCTTAGGACCTTGCCCATTCATTGTGAAAATGTTTCTCCTCACAGTCATTTGACCTTACCACATTCAATCACCCTTATTGGTTGGAACAAAAAAAAATGTCTTTAATCAATCTTAAAAAACATTCTTTAAAATTAACTTGCATAATGTAAGGTAATCTTATACCAACCTGAAAAAATATGAATTGGCCTTCATGCCTCCAGAAGTTGGTAACTGGGTAACCACCATGGCCTCGGCAGGAAAGGAGCCGCAGGGGTCCATTGCAGTTTGGACAGCATTTCCCTGAAGCAAAGATGGTGGGAAATATTTTCTATATAACACTGATCAGATGAATCCTGTGTAATACAGTGGCTCATTGGTGGTGGATTGCCACTTCTGGTTTGGGGCTCAGAAACTACACTGGGAAAAACTACGCAAAAAAACTTTCAAACGTAAGCAAAAATTAATATAAGCAAACTAATCATTGTCTTTATTCTGTTCCATTATTAAATATAACTGTCAAAAATTATTTCTATTTTAGCTTTACTATCAATTTATCATTTATTATAATGGTCAGTTTTAGGTGCTTTTAACTTGGTAGTGTCTGGAATGTCATACGTATTCTTGTCTGATTTTTCTAGAGGACATCATTCTGACCTCAGTGAGTGCTTGAGTAATACCTTTCTTTAGCCCAAACATTCATCAGATCCAGAAATCGGTATGTGCTAACTCTACTGAGCAATCAACAATTGTTTGGAATGATCTTGTTAAACATCTGCGTGCAGCTCATGTTCTCTATTTGCATTTTCTTGCTCCGGTGACATGACTATGAGGCCTAATTTTCAGTCATCACACTTTATGAGCAACTTCTTTTCTGCAAGACTTGCCTCATGAGTTACTCTTGAGCCCATGCAATAAGAAAGCCACCACTCAGGTCAGCAGGAACAGGAAACTGCCTGCACCACCCAACTTTCTCAGTAGCCCCACTCATGGGCCTGAGAAGGCTGGGAATCCATCTCTAGTCATCAGAAGTAGAGATTAAAAAAGAAAAAAAAAAGAAAAGAAAACAAACAAAAAACCAATTCATCCCACAACAGTAAGAAATGTAAAATGCACTGTTCCAAAATCCAGAGTTGTTTTTGAATAGAAGGAATGGCAGCGAAATCCAAAGGGTATCCTCTACTTTGGTTTCTTTTGTGTTGTGTTCGCTTAAGAACTGCCACATAATGAACAGCCACGTTCATACTCACGCTGTTGTTTCTGCCTAGCTTTATCACATATGGCTGGTCTTAGGTAGATCTTCCTCCCATCCAAGGTTGAGCAGTCGTTGCCACAGACCACCACCCCGAGGCAGGACTTCTTTAAGATGCGAGAGTTGTGGTTGTTGGTGTTTCTCATTGCCCAGCTGCTGTGGTGCCTCTGGGCATTTTTATCCTCTGAGCTATAGATATGTTTTACATAGGAATCTGGCCATTCCTGAAACCAGTCTATCTGTCTTACATCCTGTGGAGAGACCAAAGCAAGCCGTGTTTTAAACTGGGTAAGAGAAGACCTTGCACAAGAGCCCAGCAGACCTGGTCCTCTGCTGGGTGTCCCCAAGCCTGGGAGACCAGCACCCCGGCAGGTGATGCTGGTTGGCAGGAGGGAGCAGTGAAGAGAAAGAAGAAAACCCACAGCTCCCCACGGCTCCCTGCGAGCCCCAAAGCAGCAGGAAAGCCTGGCCAGGAGGTTGTTCTCACGCACCCGCAGGTCCAGCTCAGTGCAGGACCTTCCTGGGAGAGGAAGGTGGGGTGCCTGACGTAAAGTAGCAGACGCTTTCCTTGCAGTCACTGCCTGACTAACTTCTATTAGTTTTCATGGCAGAGATCCTGCTTCTGCCTTTCAGGCTACTCACAGCAGTGTCACACTGAATCATTTGGCTTGATTTGGCTCAACTCACTGGAAAAAGGGCAAAGGCTGAATCAGACTGAGACTATGCCCACATTTGTAGGTCTTTAGGTCTGAACTCTGGTTCATTTTGGCCTAACCGCCATCAAAGACTTCCACATTGATTTTTCTGAAGTCCAAAACAAAGAAACCCGGTATCCTGGTCAGGTTTTATTTTCACTGCTATGGACTAAGCAAAAAAGAACCCCATGGAAAACACTGTAAGGAACAATAAAAATAAAACTCAATAGAAAAGAAAAGAAAGAGCCAAACACACATCACCTCGGTGGGTACAATCAACACAGTAAAATGCGGTAACCTGTAAAGCACCTAACATGCCCACTGATGGTTTTGAGGGAAAAGGTCTTGTAGAGGTACAAAACCTCAGTAAGAATTCCTTTGAAATTGCTGATCCCAGCCACTGAGAGCCATTACAGCAGCAAGAACATCAGCTGAGAGGACAAAACCTCCTGTGCTCCCTCAGGAGCCACCAGATAGTGCAGGGAAGGGTGTGGAGGAAGCCTCCAGGCTGAAATGCAGGGGAAGATGACGTTGGGGTGGAGGGCAGAGAAAGAGGCAGCCTGGGACATGGAGACTTTGGGTGAACAGCAGCGGCATGGTAGGGAAGAGACTGGGATCAGGTAAGAAGACAGGGCTGGGAGGTGAAAGGCAGAGCCGGACACTGAAGGACTGCAGCAGGAGGAATCTGGCACAAATATGTTGAGGCGAGGGACAGGGAGATGATGTTGGTGTGCAGGGAGCTGTGGGCTTTCCGTGGAGAACATGGTTGAAATTTTTAGATAAGAGGACTAGAAAAGGACTGAGGGAGGGAAAGATAACTCTCTGCCTCTCAGCAAATCTCTGCAAACACGAAGCAAACTTTTCCTAGCTGCTCACAAAAGGAGTGTTGCCTCCGTGTCGAAAGCCACCCTGCTTGCCTGGAGCCTGGTCTGCAGCGAGGCTGAGCACCCAGAGCTGCAGGGCAGTCACAGATGTTGTGCTCACTTCTCATAACGCACTACCCGGGCAAAAGGCAAGTCCTGGACATCTCTAACTGAGCACCCACAGCAGGACATAATTTTTTCCCCCTGCTTTCCCTGGACCTCCTCCACCAGTAGACTGGAAAGGCAACACATCTGCAGCATTGCTATTTTTCATATGTCAGCAGCCCTTCCAATAGTAAATTTTAGGAAAAACACGTGGAAACTTCAGCATTTGCTCAGTATTTTCTAGATTTTCAGTAGAACAATGTCCCATACCTTCAGGTGGCAAAGAGAATGAAGGCAATGAGGCATAAACGATTGAGAAAGCATTTAAGATCAGTGGTGAAGTGGTCAGAACTGGATTAATTTCTAAGACGCAGACACATACCTGGGGAAGTTTGATGTCATTGATATCCCAACTTGTCATTTCTCCATGTCGGGAAGCAGAGTCCTCCTGCTCCATAAAAACATCATCTGCAACTTTCAGCATTTTTGAATTCCTTCCCAAAGTTAACGAGAAAGTTTCTCCTGGCTGCTTTTGAAGTTGACTGGCTGTCAGCACTCCCAAGCAGCTCACAACCAGGAAGCTGTTTCCTGAAGCTAAATGATAGAGAGGCAGCCCATTAAAGATAAAATCAGTGTTCTTCTGCCAGAAAAACTTGTTCCATTAAAAGTTTTGCAAGCCAGCAATGCAGTGGAAAATATAGCTTAGAGATAGCCTGTGATGTTACAGAGGCATCATTAACAGCAAGCAAATCGTGCCTTTGTCTTCTGTTTTCTTTTGCTCAGTCTCCTCTCACACCAAGTTTATAGTCATGTAACTTTGCTTGCAGGCTCTCTGTACATCTGGTCTGACTCTGGCTCGGTATTTCCAGAGCCAAACTGATTGAACAGCTCAGCGGCTGCTAAAGGCTCTTTTTGTCGCTGCTTACCCATTAGATATTTCACACACTGTACATGACAAAGGTGAGCAACAAGAGGGGACTGCTACATCATTTCGGATGAAACGCGCTCAACTATTTCAAATGTTGTTGTAATCTCTGAGAGCTTACCAGCTGCACGAGGGAAGTGTAGAAAAGGAGGTTGGGCTACCTGCATCTTCCTATCTCAGCAGCAGACTGAAGTAAAAAAATCCACCAAGGTATGTTTGTTAAAACTAGCAGTTTTTGCCTGAAATCTTGTAAAGTAGGTGGTTACACTACAGAAATTTCAGTTCCAGGCAAGATTAACACCATATCCTCAGGGGTCCCATGCATGAAAAAGTTTGAGGCTTTGTTTCCTTTGGCAAGGAGAGAAAAGGCAAATCGGCAGATGAGCAGGTCAGTTTTCTCTTTCTGGAAACTGGGAAAGCTCAGTGGTTTCAGAAAGGTGACTGTAATTTATGCCAATTTAAGATTTGTTAAATACTACTGAGTAGCGAGAGAAGTAAAATCTACTTGATGTGATTCTAGTTCATAGACTTTACTAAGCATAATTTATTTTATTTTTATTTCTCGGTCTGCAGATGCCCAGCCCTTGGAAAGTGACTTAGCCTTCGTGTCCTCAGCTTACCCATTTATAAAATACCTGTGATCTTAATTTCTTATGTTATATTATCACCTCAAAGGCAAGAGCTTTCAGATATTTGCAGAACATGAGACATTTGGCTGTATGGTGCTCTGGCAACGTAGTCAGAGCCCTACTGCCCCACTTCATGGCTCAGGCTGTGGCGGTCGGGGAGAAAGAAGTCTATGACAGAGCATCCCCCACAGAGGGATGCCTGGTAAGACCCCCACAGAAGGATGCACTGGCCAGTGCACTCAGGAATTTGAACTGAGGCTGGATCTTGGAGGGCAACTAACTCATCACAGGTTCAAATAAGATGGTAGACCAGAGGAGAGGGGAACATCACTGCTCAGAAATACAAGCAGTTGTAAGGAACACCAGGTCTTCATGTATTTTCACATTGTGCTACAATGAAGATGGAGACAGAAAAATCAAGGCAAGCTCGCTCCTCTCCTCTCCTCTCCTCTCCTCTCCTCTCCTCTCCTCCAGCATAAAAAACTGTTCTGCCCCTCTTAGAAAAAAAAGTGAATATTTCAATGTCAATGTTGAATTGTTTTGATTTGGAAAAATACATTTAAGAAAAACTGGAACTGTTATTAGATTAAGAAGGAACAGTGTAAGCAGCCCCTCTACTTGGCACTGGAATGTGATGTAATTCATGGTGCGTAAAAAACAGAATCATAGAATCACTAAGGTTGGAAAGGACTTGCGAGATCATCAAGTCCAACCACCAACCTAAAAAACAGTGAAAGTAATCTAGGTCTCCTGCCTTTGTTTTTGTTTTCTTATTCCTTGTAAAAGCTCACAGATACAGAAGGTAGCAGCAGGGTGTAGCATGGTTCTGGTTTTGGTCCAATGTTTAGTGTATCTGTTGATCTGGAAGTGAAGAAGGGGAGAAAAAAATGCACAAATTACAAAAATGTATCTGAATTAATCCTTTAGAAGAATTTACTTATATTTCACCCTGACAAAATAATTCATATTTGAAGGATCATATTTGAAGTATTTATTGATCTTACAGAACTGCTCTCAATTAACTCATGGATGTGACTGAGGGATCCATCTGGGCAGCTGGAATACAGAAAGGCTGCAGCGAAGAGCCATACACTAAACTATGGTATTACCAATTCACAGACCATTATTGATTTTTCACTTATAAT
Organism: Psophia crepitans; assembly: GCA_013399095.1. Classification (NCBI taxonomy): domain Eukaryota; kingdom Metazoa; phylum Chordata; class Aves; order Gruiformes; family Psophiidae; genus Psophia; species Psophia crepitans. The sequence continues at coordinate 3,474 of VWZZ01005772.1, read as the reverse complement.
ATGGTGCAAAAAGACCAGTCATTCCCTGAAAGAGAAAATGCTCATGGCATAGAAAATCCGTAAAAGCTGGAATTGTACACTCTAGAAACAAGACATGTAAGCCAGGGCACTATAAAGATGACCTAAAATACAGAAGGGTGTGGAGGAAGCAAGGGAGGCTTCTTGTTTAACCACCCAGGGGCACAGAGTGAAAACAACTGACAAATTCCCAATGAGGCAAAGAAATGCATTTTTCATTCACTATATAATTAGGATCAGTTTGCCTAATGAAAGCTATTTCCTCTCCCTACAAGCCTTGCCACACTTATTTCTTTATTTCTTATTTCTTTTGCTACTAGCAGTGCTGTAGTAGGTCATGAAGGTTGAACAGTAGGCAAGACCAAATAAGAAATCAAAAACATAGGAAAGAAATAATATTTGAAGATCTGCTATTTAATACTTATATCTCTTTAACATCTGAAATATTTTATAATACATTTAGAAAGAGATACTAAGCCTCATATTTTAGGAGTTATAGAAATCTTAAATTAGTAAGGATTAGGAAGGTTTCATCTATTTTCCGTAGAAATACTTGGTGTTGACCACTTAGGAAAAGGATTATGAATTTTTAAAAGAGATTATGTATATTACACGTTATTTACATGAGCCTACAGGTTAAATTAATTCAATATAACCTGTAAGCTTTTATTTGGCAGGACAGTCTTGCAGGCCATAATCACAGGCAGACATCACGAGTTCTTCAGCAGTCATCTACAACAAGAGATCAAGGACTGGAAAAAGCCCTGAGGCCCTAAAAATCTTCTTGCCTTCAAGTTGATGCTCTGGAGAGGGCTGTGCAACCCTGCCGAGCTGCGCCTGCGGAAAGCGGCTGTCGCTGCAGAGGTTGCCCACCGCCGCCTTTGGCTGCAGGCGTGATGAAGGACAGTGGCTGGCAGCAGGAACACGTGGATGTAGGCTATTAGAGAGCGGTCACCAGACCAGTCTCCTTTCTTGTACTGTTTTACCTCCACATGAAGCAGGTGCTTTTGTCAGTGCTCACATCAGTCTTCCTTTTTCTCTCCTAGGTGTCATCTTTCAGCGATGACAGCCTTTAACTGGTCTCAGGTGCAGTCAGTGGCCCTCAGACACACGGGCTGCGTTATCTCTCCTGCCAACAGCATGTGCCCCACTGCCTTCCATGGCTGCCTTTGCGCTCTCCTTTCAAGTGTGTGATTTTCCCTGATTCTGTGAGGTTCTCCCTCCTGATGGAAGCTCTCCTGCCTCTCTTCCACCGCAGGTGTTGACCTTTGCATGCCTCTTTCTTCGGTCCCCCTTTTATTACTGCAGAGTTCCGTGGTGCTGCACCACAAGAACCAAGGAACACGTGTTTGGATGACAACTCTAGTATACCAAGGTGTTACTGATATTCCTCATTGAGTATTTCTCCAGATTGGCCTGACATTTTTTTCTTTTTTCAAATACATTCATTCTATAGGCTTAAAAATAACAATTTTATCTTCCAGTTCAGCCTTGCTATTTGATCAACTGTGGCAGCAAAATGAAGTAATATGATTAAACTCCCAGACACAGAGCATAAACTCACCACAAATAGACCTGTCATTTGTAATGAGAAGACAGTTTTGGCCTATGCAGAAGTTCGCTGGGGATGCTGCTCATTTTCTGGAAACAAACTTTTGTTCCCAGGTGGCCTTGACGTGTCCTCAAGTTGGGTGCCTCTATATTCAACATCATTTGAAATAATTATGCTGTCTTCACCATTCAATATCCAAAAGGGAAAGCTTCTCCCTTTGAAGGAGAAGGCTCTTTGAAGGAAAGATGGATGTATTTTGAGATGGAAGTATTTTTAAGTCCTTCATTGGTTTTGCTTTTCTTTTGTTTCTCTTTAATTCTTTTCTTGAAACTGGGTTTGCCTGGAGAGGTTTTGGTAGCTGTGGGGGAGGGGGGTGGTGGTGGAACACAGGCTACAGGGCTGGCTTCTGCAAGAAGCTGCTAGAAGCTTTCCTCCATGTCTGATAGAGCCAACGCCAGCCGTCTCCAAGACCCGTGGCTGGCCAAGGCCGAGCCCATCAGTGATGGTGGTAGTAGCTCTGGGATAAAGTAGTTAAGAAGGGGAAAAGTCCCAAGAGCAATTTGCAGCCAGAGAGAGGATAATATGTAAGAGGAACAACCCTGCAGACACCAAGGCCACTGAAGAAGGAGGAAGTGCTCTAGGCACTGGAGCAGAGATTCCGCTGCAGCCTGTGGTGAAAACCATGGTGAGGCAGGCTGTCCCCCTGCAGACCATGGAGGATGATGATGGAGCAGAGATTCCACCTGCAGCCCATGGAGAACCCAACACCAGAGAAGGTGGATGCACTCGAAGGAGGCTGTGACCCCATGGGAAGCCTGCACTGGAGCAGGGTCCTGGCAAAACCTGTGGCCCTGTGGAGAGAGGAGCCCAGGCTGGAGCAGGTTTGCT
>VWZZ01005770.1:116-89544 GCA_013399095.1 Psophia crepitans | reverse complement strand
CCTCCTTGTTGGTGAGAGGAGGTCATACAGGAGGTCATGACAGTTTTCACTTTCATTTTGGATATTACTGGGGTATAAACTATGATTAGCCTCTCACCAGCACCTGCTAGATGCCAGGCACTCAGAGAGAACCTAGAGTGAGGCTCAATTTACATAAAAACACCTTTATAAACAGGCTAGTGCTTTTAAGTTTTAGACAAACAGGTCTATGGGGAACGCTGGCCTCTTCACTGGACGCCTCATTTAACTCAGTATGCCAAAAGTGCTTTTTGCCATTAATAAATCTGACTGCAGTTATCAGTACTGGGAACTAATTTCTTACCAGTTTGCTGTTAAACTCCCCACGTTATCTGTTGCTATGCCCACTGTTGGGACATTGCCTTCCTTTGAACTAGTCTAAGGAGGTCCAGTACTGCTTCATATCTTTGCAGCCTTTCTAATTCCTTTTTAAAAGTGAAATTATGCATTTCAGTAATCTAGTGGGGTAGTATAGGGTTAACTCTTGTTTCAGTGTACCTCCAAGTTCCATTGCCTTTTAATTACCGTTGAACTGCTAGAACAAAACCCATAGTGATAATTCTGTCTCCTCTGGTCAAGAGAGAGTAAATGCATGATGTCAGACTAGCATTTCCCTGCTGCTTTTGAGTGTGTGCATCATGAACTCTCAACTATAACATCCCACATTTCATTGTCATTGGTCTGAAAATAGTTTTATGGAGCATCTGCCCTAAAAGGACCGCTTGTCACTGGTGCTGCACTGACTCCACAGTTCAGATGCAAATTGAACTGGTAATTGATTCAACAGCTTACCTGTCCATACTAGCATCCTTTTCAACAGGGTATGTAGGTTGCCATATCACACTGTAGTTGTCCTCTTCTTTAACTAGAAACCATCATGAATATTTCAGCTTCTTTCTTACTTAGCTGTCATATTAAGATATTACATGGTCCTATTCCCAACGGTTTTTTGCACTGCTGGTACAAGTTGGGTGTTTTGCTTTCCCTATTTATTTTGTTCTCCACATCTGTGTCATTGGACCCTACTGCTTGCAGTCCCACCCAGCCCAGCTTTCTTCTGTGGTTGGCCATAGGTTGCTGTAGGGTTCTCTGCCAGTCTAAGTGCCTGACAGGGGTTTATTTGTTTTCTGGATATATAGAATCATAGAATCTCAGAATGGTTTGGATTGGAAGGGACCTCAAAGATATCTAGCTCCAACTCTGCTGCCATGGGCAGGGACACCCTCCGCTAGATCAGGTTGCCCCATCTGCTTTACTTGTCATCCTCAGGCATTTTTCTAGAGTAAGATCAATTTCTCTCAGCTATATGCAGGTATCATGCGGCCTTCAGCAATCTTGTCTTTAATGAGGACATCTTTTATGCTTCCAGAACTGCACGACACCCTTTCAAGTCCTTTGTAAAAGACATTGAGATGTAGTGTTGAAAAGTGCTGTGAAGCGTGCTTTGAGCTCTCCTGTTGTAATTCGTGCTGGGTGAAAGGGGCTTCTCACACAGTCAATGATCATGTTTCAGTTGGGGAGTTGGTAAAATCTAGCTGAGGAAGTGAAAACTTCTTAAACTTGTCTCACTTGATCATTTGAGATGATGTCTTCTTCCCCTTCGGTTTTTACAGCTGTGGTACTATCTGCTATTATGTCTAGCTACAAAGTCACATTCACTTCTAACTCTTTTTCCTCCTGTGAGGTAGTGAAAGGAAAGTTTTACTTTTATTTCTTTATTTTAATCTCTGTAGGCAGCCCCCTATATAGACTGGATTCTTCTTTCCAGTACTCTAAGGCTTTTGCAATATTTTTTTTGTCTGGAAGCTCTTCATTCCCCTTGATCTGGATTCTTCCTTTGCCCTGTTTCTCGTTACTGTTTTGTTCATCTGCTGGTCGACCATCTTGCTTTGCTGGGCGTGCAGCTAATCACCTGTGTGATTAGGTGCTGTGTAATAGCACGTGGTGGCTCCTTGCTTCTAAAACCAAGATGGCTTTTCACTGCTTCCTGTATCTGTAGCTGACATTCTCACCACCTGCACAGGCTGGCTTCCTGGGGGATACTTTAAAAGATCCCTCCTGCCCCTTATATTTATCTCTGAAAGGCCAAGGCAGTTTACTGCAGGCCAGTTCTAGAACTGAAATAGCAGAAATTTGGAAGGTCTAAGAGCTTAAGAAATTTTCTTTGCTTAGTTTATACTGCTAATTTCTCATTTTAGTAATAAACACAAAACTATATGACAACTATTCATTATATATCTTAAATGATCTCATGGGTTTTGTCCAGGACAAAGTGTTGAAGTGTCCATATCACAGAGATATGTTGTAATTGGCTCTGCTGGTTTGTTTGTAGTCTCTGTGGAAAAAAAATTTACAGGCTACTCCGACCTCCTAGGCTCTGAGAAGCATCTTTGGTTCATTTTTTCATTTGTGGCATGGATGCAAGTCAGGAATCTGGACAGTCTCCCTCAGAGAGTGGCGTAGGGTGTAAAAGAATAACTGTGACCCTCTGCCTGCAGCCCTTCTGCTCATCATGGTGTCTCTCTCTCCAGGGTTCAGTTCTGGCATTTTCTATCTTTGAAGCAAGAACATGAACTTTACAGTTCAGATTTTGGTCAATCTGTAGCTGGAAGCATGTGACATCCCGGCATTTATCTTTTTCTTTTGATACAGAACAATAAATTGGCTCCACTTCATTCATAACTAGCCTCGGGTTTAATCAAAAGACTCAAACCTTTTGACAAAGCATGAGCTGGATACTACATCTGTAGGAAAAGCTGCGGACGGGTGAATTTTACTTTGCTTTCCGTGTCCTAACAAACATTTCACATCGCTCCAAAGCAGACTTTTCATGAGTTGAAGGGATCATCCTGAATAAAGGTTAAGGGGAAAGAGATTATATGACAAGCTTTGTTACCTCCTGCCATTTCTATTTCTGTTTGTATTCAAAGGCTAGGGAGAAAGGAGTAAATGATATAGTAAGAACATATGGTTTCTAAAAGGAAACCTTTTAGAAAGTAATGTATTAGCTAAATAGTACTGCATCTTGCCAAAATGACATTATTATAACATCATCCCTTACAATTACTAGCACAGCTGAATCAATAATGTGGATAGTATAAAGAAAAACTGGCTACAATGGAACTATAAATTCTGCAGAAATTATTGTAGCGATTTTCTAGTGGTTTGGAATAAGCTTCCTAAACCTCTCAACCATTCCAGTAGATTGTCTGCCCCATGCAACAGTTCTGTTAAAACTAATGTTTGCTTGTGGCAACATTTTTTAGCTAGTAGACGTGAGCCCAGGGAATTTGCATCCCACAGAAATATAGCTATGTCAGGAAAAGGTCGCTTTTGCCTGCAACTTGCATTTATTGGCTTAAAGTATCCTAGTAGATTTAATCCTGGTTTTCTACATATCTGGATCAAATCTGCATCGTGTGACAGATCTTTAGCTTACATGAATTAACAAAGAACAACTGAAATTAAAGAGGAATGTCACTTAACTCTAGCTGAGGAACTATTCCTTGTTTTGAGCTAAATGCTATTTCATTTCCATTTTGTATGCCACAGTGAATAAAATTTGCAACATTGTCGTGGTTTTACCCCAGCCAGCGGTTGGGCACCATGCAGTTCCCCCCATCAGAAAGGGGGAGAGAATCGGAAGAGCGAAAGTGAGAAAACTCGTGGGTTCAGATACTAGAGTTTAATCAGTGAAGCAAAAGCCGCGTGCACAAGCAAAGCAAAACAAGGAATTAATTCCCCACTGCCCATGGTAGGCATCCCCAGGACAGCAGGGCTCCGTCACACCTAACGGTGACTTGGGAAGGCAAACGCCATCACTCCGAAAGCTGCTGCCCCCCCCTTCTTCTTCCTCCCAAGCCCCTTATAAACCGAGCATGATGTCATGGTATGGAATATCCCTTTGGTCAGTGGGGGTCAGCTGCCCTGTCTGTCCCCTCCCAACTCCCCGCACACCCCCAGCCATCCCACCGGCGGGGCGGTGCGAGAAGCAGCAAAGGCCTTGGCTCTGTGTGAGCATTGCTCAGCAACAGCAAAAACATCTCTGCACTATCAGCGCTGCTTCCAGCACAAACCCAAAACACAGCCCCATACTTCATACTATGAAGAAAATTAACTCTCTCTCAGCTGAAACTAGGACAAACATATTAAAATGAATTGCTTGAATATATTTGGTCAGTAAATTTAGAATCAGAATCATAGAATCATAATGATTCCCAAGTTGGAAGGGACCCTTAAGGATCATCGAGTCCAACTCCTGGCCCCACACAGGACCAGTCCAATCAGAGCAGGTGACTGAGAGCGTTGTCCAGACACTTCTTGAACTCAGCCAAGCTCGGTGCAGTGACCACTTCCCTGGGGAGCCTGTTCCAGGGCCTGACCACCCACTTCGTGAAGAACCTTTTCCTCATCTCCAGCCTAACTCTCCTCTGTCACAGCTTCTTGCCGTTCCCTCGGGTTCTATCGCAGGTTACCAGAGGGAGGAGATCAGCACCGGCCCCTTCGCTCCCCCTCATGAGGAAGCTGTAAGACCCCATGAGATCTGCCCTCAGTCTCCTCTTCTCCAGGATGAACAAGCCAAGGAACTTCAGCCTCTCCTCATACATCTTCCCCTCGAGACCCTTCACCATCTTTGTTGCCCTCCTTTGGACACTCTCCAACAGTTTTATGTCCTTTTTGTACTGTGGTGCCCAAAATTAGACTTACAATATAGTAATTCTTTCCAACACTTCTTGATGTTAACTAGTATGCCCCTAGCTCAAAGAAATAATATTTTGCTGCATTCACTTCTAGGGTATATGTCGTGGTTTAACCTGGTCGGCAGCTAAAACAACTACGCAGCCTTTTGCTCACTCGCCCTGCAGTGGGATGGGGGAGAGAATCAAAAAGGAAAAAAAAAAGGTAAGTCTTGTGGGTTGAGATAAAGACAGTTTAATAGGACAGAGAATGACTACTACTACTACTACTACTACTACAAGAATATGCAAACCAAGTCATGAACAGCACAATTTCTCACCACTTGAAACCGATGCTCAGCTAGTTACTGAGCTGCACCACCCCCAGTCAACCTCCCCAGTTATATATGGAACATGATGTCCTATGGTATGGAATATCCCTTTGGCCAGTTTGAGTCAGCTGTCCTGGCTGTGTCCACTCCGAACTTGTTGTACACTCCCAGCCTTCTCGTTGGCTGAGTAGAACGAGAAGCTGACAAGTCCTTGACTGTTTGGCAACAACTACAACATCAGTGTGTTATCAACATCATTTTCATACTAAACGCAAAACACAGCACTACACCTGCTGCTAGGAAGAAAATTAACTCTTTCCCTGCTGAAACCAGGGCAGTAGATAAACACCAAATTCAATAATAATCAGTTCCAAAAATGTAAATTTTTCCAGATCTGTAAAGAAACTGATTCTGCTTATGAGATTGTATTGGGCTGGTTCATCTAACAGCAGCACACTGGCTCAGAGCTAATTGTGGACTGAAAAAGAGCGATGATTTTCAGCTAGTGCAGCACTCCACCAAGCTCCCTGTGCTTCAGTGGAGTTGCAAATGCTCAGCACCTGTTTCATTAGGCCAACAGATGGTCTCAATTTAAGGGGACCCACAGGCGAAATAAACTTCATTTACTTCAGGCTCTCATGATGTTCCACATTGCTGTGCTTGCCTCAAATGAAGAAACTATTATGTGTTAGATAAAATAAGCAATGTACGCTGTGTTAACAGACCAGAGCACACAGATTCACTTCATTTATTATAGGCCTAGTTCAAAACATGTTGAAACTGATAGAAAGATTCCCAGGGGGTTTAACTTGGCTTGGATCATGATCTATGGACAGATCTGGCATTAATATTGGTCCTTTTAGTCTGTGGACTTTATGAGACTGGTTCTTTTGTTGACATACCAGCTGATGTTTAGGCACTGTACCTCCCTCTGCCTGTTTGTGATCCTATAGTGTATGCACTGTTCAGGTGTTCTAACCTAAAATCAACAACAATTATTTTATTTTTAAAGTAGATCAATTTCTTGATAGGACAAGGGGTAATGTTTTTAAACTAAAAGAGAGTAGATATAGACTAGATATAAAGAAGAATTTTTTTACAATGAGGATGGTGAAACACTGGCACAGGTTGCTCAGAGAGATGGTAGAAGCCCCATCCCTGGAAACATTCAAGGTCAGGTTGGATGGGGCTCTGAGCAACCTGATGTAGTTGAAGATGTCCCGGCTCACTGCAGAGGGGTTGGACTAGATGACCTTTAAAAGTCCCTTCCAACCCAAACTACTCTATGATTTTGTGATTCTTGATCCACATCAGACTGTAGGCACAAGTACACTGGTCCAGTAAAAGAGCAAAAATGAGCAATAGAAACAGAGACAGCTGGGAATAGAAATTAACTGGAAACAAAAATTACTATAACATAATCTTTTAATGTGTTTCCCAGTTTCTGAATGGAAAAATTTTATTCAGAAGTATAAACTTTACTCAGAGGTGATTCCATATGCTCACATATGGTTATCCCATAATGGTATACAAATACCATGCTTTTCATTTCCTTATTTCATACCATGAGTAATTATCTACGTTATAACATCTAAAATCTGAGTTGAGGCTATCTATTGTGTGATTATCTGTACAGCTTAGAAGACCTAACTCTTTTACTTTAGAATAAAAGTCCTACTTATAATTCAGATGAACACAGGCCATCATGAATTGTCAAGGTTGAGTTCTTCTTGCTTCTTTCATGCTGTCTAATTGACGTGACTTTTGACATTGTGGTAAAATATGCTCATATTTTGGGATTGAAACAGAAAGGACAGTGGATCTAGTGGGTGGAGGAAAAGCCCTCCAGTGGAGCAAGTCTCAGGATTCATTACACTCTATAAACAGTGACATTTCCGGATCAGTAGTGCAAGAATGTTAGGGCATATCATATATTTGTCTGCTGACATGAGAAGATTAGACTCAACAATCAAATTAAAGAGTTGTCAGTCCCACAGTTCTCTGTTATCCATGGATATAAGAATATAATTGTTTATTCTCTTACACATTTCCCCTAAGCAACCCATCTGAATACAGCAGAAAGATTCAAACATATTTTTTCCCCAGTAAAATATAAACACACAAGCAAACGATACAGTGCTCCACAGTGTTTGATAATGATTTCTATTGGTAGTAGTGAGGATTCATATTTAAGAAAGGATATTGAAAAGCTTTCATGTACACATGAATATCAAATAAACAGTCACTACCCTTCAGGCAAAGTGGTTAGGTTGGTGAAATGACACTTTATACAGTTGGACAGACCACTGCTTGCTTTATGAGGCTTCCTAGGAGTCCCAGCCAAGTTGAGGATGTTTGTGTGATCCTTTCTGGGACAGAGACACCACGACCCCTCTCACAGAGTTCAGAGCTAGTAGGTAGGAGGCTTCTGAGGACACTGCTGGAAGTCTACTTGCTTAATTAGATAGTGACTGTCATGGTGCCCAATGGTTACCGACAAAAAAGATATAGAAAGGGGTTTCCGTTCCAGTGACAGAGAGGGTAAAGAACTGGTGGTTGTGAGAAGACCCACAAAGACACCTGAAATGAAACATTGAAGCCAAGACTGTACAAGACCAGGGCACCTATACATTCTGTTAGGGAACAAGGAAAGACCTTTGACTTTGTTTGGAAAACAGGGTCCATTAAAGCAGGCACTAATATGTCCCAGGGGTGTCACTGTGTAGGTGATGCTCCTTCACACCTAAAATTGCCAGGAGTCAATATTTAAATATTTAAAGTCTTGTGATAAATGCTGTGATTTCCTGCATTTCTGTATGTCATAATTCTTTAGAAGCTGGAAGTTATGAAACTTTTAGTCACTTTTGAACAGATCTGAATTAAATTCAAGATAAGGTGAAGTATTGCCTGTTTGTTACTATGATGACAACAGGAACCTCTGTCTCTTTAAATCATAGTTATCCAAAGGTGGGTAGCATTCTAATGCTGTGTAAGACTAAAAGTGACATGGTATTTTCCTATGAGAGGCTCTTAATTAGCATCCTAATGAGAGGCTTTTAGTGAATCTTGGGTCTTAGCAGGTCACACATAGTCGGACCTCTGTCCTATGTATCTATCTCTTGGCCAAATTCTACCTCTAGTTTCAGTTTCAATTAAAAATATCTTTCAGCTTTGTTCATGCTCGGACTGGTCAGATGTTATGCTAAAGTTGACTCTGAGCCATGTAACCTTGGCACAAAACTGATGCAGAATATCTTTTAGGATGTAATATATGCCTTTTCCAAAGAGATTGTAATGATAATTGAGATCCTGTGTAGACCAGGAAACCAACAGTAATGTTTCCTTCCCATCACACCTGCACCCAGACATTCACTGAGTTCGCTTTGTGAAAGCAATCAAACATTCTGATTCTATTCATTGTAAAAATAAAAAAAGGCTGAAGAAACCTAAGGTGCTAATAAACAGTAAATACTTGGTCTATCACTCATTCCAATGTAATTGAGAAAGATATAAATAGGTCTTCAGGACTGAGAGTTGTGGCAACTTCAGTGAGCATAGGATCAGCATACAGATACATAAAAAATGAGTCCTCATAGGCAGAAAATTTAACAGAGATAACAGACAAGCAAGGCATTGACCAAGAGGTCTCCCTGAAAGCTTGCTGACACCTTTGGGACCTCAACATTTCATAGAATCATAGAATCATTGTTGAATCCTAGAATGGTTTGGGTTAGAAGGGACCTCAGAGATCATCTAGATCCAACCCCCCTGCCATGGGCAGGGACACGCTACACTACACCAGATTGCCCAAAGCCCCATCCAACCTGGCCTTGAACACTTCCAGGGATGGGGCCTCCACAGCTTCTCTGGGCAACCTGTTCCAGTGCCTCACCACCCTCACAGTAAAGAATTTCTTCCTAATGTCCAATCTAAATCCCTCCCTCTTTTAGTTTATACCCATATATGTCCAGTAGAGCTGTCATGATTTACGGATTGAATAATATTTCTTCCTTCCTCTAGGTCTGGGTTTGTCACGTGCTTGTCCATGAAAAGTCTTTTCTTGTATTTGAAAGGCTAGTGATCTTCTCCCTCAAGATATTCCCAGACCTTTACTCATCCTGATTAGATTATTGGATAAACATTTTTCATAAGGACAGAAGGAAGTATTATGACCAGCTATTGTTATGTTATGAATAATACAGGAGAAACAATATTTATCCTGCAGGTCCTGCATATAGCTTAAATATTACTCTCATGATCGCTCTTAGGAACATGTCTCTTCTTAGCCCTTTCTGATATGATTTCAAGGAGAGGTTGAAGGCTGAAATATCTCTTCCATAAGTTATGTCTAGTGCGTGCAGACACTGTAAAGAGGTGTCTCTACCCATGCCATATGTAAGAAGAAGAAATTTCACCCAGGAAAATAATTTCAACAAAATATTTTTATTTATTAAAATATGCGCCCCTAGTCAATCACTTTTTTTTTCCATCATCGCTGGTTGAAATGATTCCATTTGTCTGTACTCACTTGTGCATCAATTTAATAAGAGGACATACTGATTCCTGTCCTGCCTGGCCTTTTATTGAAGTAAAATTAAACAATTTCAGGATTCAATTATTAATACCTTCCATCTATAAACCATGTCTTCATCTATAAACCATATTGACATTCAGTCTAGACATCTCAAGAGGGGATTCACTTCATGAATATCAATAAACAGGTTGTAAGGAGACTGGGAATATTAAATTATTTCAAACTGTTTGACAGTTGACAATGTTAATACAATAATTAAAACCTCACATCCCTTAAAAAAAAAAAATGCTGCTCAGCATTTCCATGTAGAAAGGAGCAAAGTCCTTTAAACCAAAGGTGTAAATCAATACTGCTGTGCTGTCAGTACTGGATCTGTGTGGATTTCCACCAACCCCTGCACTACCCTCACAAATAAGGAAATACTCTTTTTGCCCCAAAGGTGGCTTGAAGAACTGGCTTAATCTCAGTTTATGCCCAGTTTGGCATTAACTTTTCAGCCAGAAGGAGGTAAAAATTAATTTGAACATGCAAATCCTTTCCTGCATTAGACATCTCCTTTGAAAAGGAAGCGGCAGGTAACGCAGTGCGCTGAAGACCTGACTCCCCGCTCAAGATGCAGTTTGCAAAGCATTGAGTCGGACAACAAATGGTAAAAATTCATAGTAGAGCCTTTCTGCCTCTTGGTGCGGCGTTTGTAAAGCTTCCCTGGGTAGGAATCCATCAACTCAGAAAAGCTAATGATGAAAGACAGCAGATTTCTGTCAGGCATTTGTCTTAGCAATGACCTTCTGTGAGAAAATAGAACAATTGACCACAGGAACACAAATCATGTTGGGGGCTTCTTTGAAATTGCTTCTCGAGGTGGCTGGAACCTAATATCAATAGTCTATGTGTTTGAAAACAGGGAAGGCAAAAAAAACCTCCCAAAAAACAAACATAAAGCATTTATGGTTCTTTAAAAAAGGTAATGCAATAGATATAATGCTGTCCTGTGGAGGGTATCCCACTATGTTTTAGTTTATTCTGCTAAAATACCATTAACATTCGTCCAGATTTTCTTGTGTAACGGGCTGGTGATTTGATCACTCGGTGTTTCCCTCTCCCTACTGCTTGTACTGGAGGCAGACTAACAATTTGGCTGTACTTTTTGGACAGGAGTTGGGCAATTATATGGGTAACAAAGATTCAGAATTACTGTTGTTAATACTAAATAAATCTTGGGAGAAATATTCAGCCTTAGGTACTGGTTAAGATGTTTCTCACTTCAGTGGGATTAAAACCTGATGACATTTAATTTGAGCGAACTGAGAGCTTTTCAGCCCCCGCTGTTGTAACCTAAACTTGTCATTATGCAACATATTAATTAAAACTGGCTCTAATATTTGCCATTTGGAATGTAATTAACAAATATTGAAGACAATGCCGTGTGTGCTTATTTTGCATGTAACCACACCTCCTGCAAAAGATTGCTGATAATTTCGGTTGTAACCTGTGGGTGCACAAAAATGAACCAGGTTGTATCCCTAAACTGATGACACTTTAATAACGTGCGGAAATAGCCTGAGGTGTGCACTCACTCCCACGAGGGAGGCAGCTCAATCCCAGGTCGAAAGGTGCTTTCAGGCTCACCTCTGCTGTTAAGTCAGTGCACCCCAGCCACCCACCACTGCCTTCCTGATGCTTCCCTCCTCCTCCCTCTCTTCCACCCAACTTCCACCTCCCCATCAGGAACAGCAGGAATGCAAATACAGAGCCCAACCTAATCAACTCTGCCCAGCCCCCTGTTCCACAAAGTTGCTGTGTCCTGTGGATGAGGTACACTTCAGGGCCACCTGAAGCCCATGATGTTCATAGCTAGGCTGGGCATGACTTGAGGACCTAGACTGTGAGGTTTTTAACCACTTGCCCAGGCAGGTACTTGTGAGTGCACATCGTCAGGGCCTTCATATTCCTCTTGGGTGGGTGTTAAAGTACAGACAGGGATGACCTCTAACGTGCGCCCTTTGAATATTCCTGTGAAGTGGCTTGGCTAGAAAAGGACTAACACAAATGAGTGCCTGCAGCATCTGGCAGCACCGATTTCTTAATGAAATACTGGTGATGGTCAGTGCAGGATTTACCATCTGCTGCAAATTACTGGGTGATCCTCAAGATCCAGGCACTCTCCCCAGTAGCCTGTGCCACACCAGAGAGCCACTGGTAATTGTCAGCTGAATGGAAAGAGCATCTTGCAAGAGGATAACCGACATGCCAGTCCCCAGAGGGATGGGGCAGTATAGTGCCGGAGCAGCCCTGCAATGTCAATGGTACCCCTAGATCTTGTCTGGGGTGCTCATCCATCCTTCTCCTTTCCCTTCTCTAGCAAAGGGATGCCAAACGCACCCCTGGCCCTGAAGTTGCTTTCAGATCAAGAGCTTATGTATCCCTGCTTCTCCAGACTCTTCAAGAGGTTGGTTCAGATTTCTGTCTTATCCAGGGTGCTTTTGAAAAATTATTGGTCCTCTGCAGCTGAAACACACTAGTTACGGTCCCGGCATCTGCCTTCATTGCAGACAAATTGTTGCTCATTGTGAGGGAAATGCTGCCCTCCAGCTGTCAGGGCAAGTTATTTGTAATCCTGACCAATTTTATACTTTAACAAATGCACTTTATAAAAAAGGTATCATAAAAAATAATGAACTCTGCTCACAATCAGTAATCACTCAGGATTAAAAACTGCTTTCACCAAAATATTCAGGAGGTGATACAGGCTTTTGAGGTGACTGTAAGACACCATCTCTGAGTACACGGCTTTGCTCCAAGACAACGAATGTAAGAGTCTCAAAAATGTAATTGTAAAAAAGAGCTTAAGTGTATTTAAGGTAAATATTACAGTAAGTTTGACAAGGCACACTTCCATTTTATTCTGTCTGGGGCTGTTTTTCATTCTGTTTTTGTCGGAATTTAGGTGAATGCTCTTTTTAGACTCAAATATATTTTCTTTAAAGGGACTGCTTCCAGTGGAGCATTGACATACCAAAGGGGTGTGTGCTTGTTGCACATATGTCTGCATCTGCACATATATTTCAGGTGTGTTAGACTAGAAAGTGTCCCTTTTTCTTGGTGCTGGTAAATGTAGGTAGGTGCATAGATGATGCTGAGTGAGAACACCGGCTACTGAAATGCAGAAATGAGTCAGAAACATATGCAGTGTGCTTACTGGCTCTTACTGCTCCTCCTATACTGCTTCCCTTTTCTTTTGCATGCACTCACTGAATTAAGCATGGAAAAGCATGTCCTGGGAGATATTTTGATGATTTAGGAACTCTAATACTATAATTTCTTAGCCATGTTTTTCCCATTTTGCTTTCCCATGTAAGAAAATAAGGTTAAGAAAAGTTTGCACACTTAAATCCTTTCCCCTTCAATTTACATTTCCACTTAAACAAGGCTGATAAATTACTCTGTAACCAGTAGCCAGTGTGGGTATCTTCTGCCATCAGGCTCTCATGTGGCTCTCCTATACTAACAAAAAACAGTATGTCAAGGTCCCTGTCACTTTTCTTGGCTGCTGTAGTGTATTAACAGCATCTAAACGCCTGCTTGGACTGACTGCTGGCAAACATGGGGCTGGTGAAGGTCTTTGCTCAGAATGCTGGGACAGTTCAGAAATCTTTTCGTGAGCCTTTTACATTCTCTCCTTTTGCAGTATAAAGAAAATGCTCTTATAGTGCACATCAGGTTATTTTACTTCAAGTCAGAAGAGAACTATCAGCTCCCTCCAGATTTCGATCTGAACCATGAAGTTTACAAGTTTTCTGGTAGGAGAAAGGATGGTGTTCAGTGGTGCTGGAGGTGGTGGAGGAGTTCGTAGTTTATACTGAGAAGGGGAGAATTTACACACACTTTCTTTTCTACCCCATAGGAAACACAACTCTTTCTATTTTCCTCTGGTACATTGAAGGACATTGCTAAGACATCAGAAGAACAGTCCTTCCTTTAGTTCTATAATTTTATACCAACCGGTAAAATCCAAACCAAGCAGAGATTCCTTGTTTACATATCCTGCACTCTCTGGTTTGCCATATTTGCTCTGACCAGTACACAAGATGGATGCAAATAACTTACATATTAGTTAGCCAAAATCTTATTGTGATTAACAGGTACTTGGTTTCTTCCTTGCAAAACACCTCTGAAACTAATATGGGGTGATATTAGAGAGAAAGCATCAGTTTGGGAATGTTGAAGCCTATTGCCTATTAGTCAAAAAACTAGCAACCAATATCTTGAAATTAGGAATTAGACAGAAAGGAAAGCACATTGTCTTGGAATTAAGTAGCATTTTTTTTCAAATGCTTTAATTCCCAAAGCACTTCAGAAAACTCTGAGTCGTATCTCAATACCAAGTGCATAGGGACCAGCTGGACCAGCAGACTGTGTATGTGACTGAATATTCTGGAACTCATAAACTTTTAAAAACAGTTTTAATTGCTCAAAGGAGGAAGAGTAGTAATTGGGAGAGAGAAAGCTAGCTCATATTTTCTGAAGGTAAGTGTTTTCTCACTGTCTCAGCAAATCAGAGCCTTTTTTTGTTTGTCTGTTCAAACACCCTGCCTTGGTTAGGAACAAGACAGTCAATTAGGGGAGGTAGGTAATCACCAGGGATTAGATCCACTTGTAATTGGGAACGTTAATTCGACAGGAAACACTTTCTTTAGGGGAAAAAGAAAAAAAAAAAAAGAAAAAAGAAAGAAATAAAAAGAGAGAGAGCAGTGCTGAGCTTTTCAGTGCCTGGAGCAGAACATGTCAGTGTCTCGGTTCCAAGGGTGGGGAAGTCCGTAAATCAGAGGGATCGCTGCTTTCTCTGGGAATACTGAACCTGCGCTTCGGTGACGCATGTGAGAATTAAAGAATCCCAGAAGACTTGAAATTGTTTTCAGAAGGTGCACAGAGCTTAATTACTAGCGGGTTTGTTCGTTATCAACCCTGAAAGGCTCCATGTTGATCGTTTTGTGGGATACGGTGTGAATATTAAGTGTCAGACGCTGTATATCAGACTGCCAGACCTTCTGGGCAAAACATGTGGCTTTTTAGCAAGATGTCTCATCGGAGGCAGGTTTTACCTCGCAGTTTACACTTGCTGTGGGGTACCTGCTACCAACTGAGCTTTCGCACTGTTCAGCTGAATGCCGTGTGGTGCATTTTCACTCCAGGGCTTGTATCTTGGAGAAGTTACTGGACTGAAGGGTAGGGTGAGCATTTACAAGCCACGGTTTGGAAGGGGAGTAAGTTACCTCATACTTTCTGTTCACTGTGAGCATCTACACAGACCATAAGTGCACTGTAGCTGGCCTGTGGCAAATGCCAGCCCCAAAGTGCTTCACCACCTCTGAAAGAGCTCTTTATGAAGACAGGTTTGCAATGATGTATTTGTATGAAGTCTTGAGATCAAGTGATGAAAACTTTGCCACTCTGCTACAGTTTGTGGGTACTTGGCAACAAAAAAAGTGGACAGAAGGCACAAAACACCCAAAATGCAGTGACCTTTCCATTTAAAGGTATTCATTTTTTTTCTCTGACTATGAAGCAAAATGGAGCTCAAAAGTGCCTGTACTCCTGGGCTGCATTAGGCCAGGCATTGCCAGCAGCTCGAGAGAGGTGATCCTTCCCCTCTGCTCTGCCCTGGTGAGGCACATCCAGGTGCTGTGTCCAGAGCTGGGCTCACCAGCATAGGAGAGACATGGACATACGGGAGATCACAAAGATGATTAATAGAATCATAGAATATCTCAAGGTAGAGGTGACCCATAGAAGTCATCGAGTCTAACTCACTGCTCCTCACAGGACTACCTAAGATTAAACTGTATGACTAAGAGCATCGTCCAGACGCTACGTGAACTCTGACAGGCTTGGTGCCATGACCGCTTCCCTGGGGAGCCTGTTCCAGTGACTGACCACCCTTTCACTGAAGAACTTTTTCCTAATGTCTGACCTCAACTCCTCCTGATGCAGCTTCATTCCATTTCCTCGTGTCCTGTTGCTGGTCATCAGAAAGAGGACATCAGCACCTCCCGCCTCTGCTGTCCTCTTTGAGGAAGTTATAAGCTGTGACAAGGTCACATCTCAGCCTTCTCTTCTCCAAGCTAACAAGACAAATGACCTCAGCCACTCCTCAGAAATCTCGTCCTCAAGGCCTTTTACCATTTTGGTTGCCCTCCTCTGGGCGCACTCCAGTAGTTTGATGTTCTTCGTATATTGAGACACCCAAAACTGCACACAGGACTCAAGGTGGAGCCACACCGGTGCTGTGTAGAGTGGGACAATCACCTCCCTCAACCAGGCTGCTATGCTGTGCTTGATGCACCCCAGGACACGGTTGGCCCTTTTGGCTGCCAGGGCACACTGGTGACTCATTCAATTTGCCATCAACTCAAACTCCCAGATCTCTTCCCACGAGGCTTCTCTCCAGCCCCTCATCCCCCAGTTTGTATGTATAACCAGGATTAACCTGCCCCAGGTGGAGAATCCGGCACTTGTTCCTGTTAAATTTAATATGATTGGTGGTTGCCCAACTCTCTAGTCTTTCCAGATATCTCTGTAAGGCCTCTCTACCCTTGAGGGAGTTCACAGCTCCTCCTAGTATAGTACCATTGTCAAACTTAATGTACATTCAATTCTGTGACCAGGTAATTTATAAAAAAATTTAAATGTACTGGCCCTAAAATTGAGCCCTGGGGAACCCCACTCATGACTGGCTACCAGCTTGATGTAAGCCCATTTACTACAACTCTCTGAGCCCGACTCACCAGCCAATTGCTCACCCATTGTATCATGGACTTGTCTAGCTATGTGCTGGACATTTTGGATATTTACCAGAAGGACACTGTGAGAGAAAATATAAAAATCTTTGCTAAATCCAAACTCACCACATCCACAAGCTTCCCCTGGTCAACTAAATGGCATAAAAGGAAATTAAGTTGGTTAAGCAGGTCTTTCCCCTCATCAACTCATGCTGGCTATGACCAACGACTACATTGTCTCAACTGTTTTTCAATAACTCCCAGGATAACCTCCATAATTTTATCAGGCACTGAAGTGAGACTGGCAGGCCTGCAATTACAAGGGTCTTCCTTCTTACCCTTCTTGAAAATTGGGACACTTGCCAGCTTCCAGTCAACTGGGACCTCTCCAGACTCCCAAGACCATTGAAAATTAATGGATTACATCAGCCAGCTCTTTCAGTATCCTGGGACAAATCCCATCATGCACATCCAGCTGGAGCATCAAGTCTCAAACGAGTTCAGAGTCAGCTGGAAGTTCATCATCCCCTCAGTCATAGTCCTCCAATACAGGGCTCTGAGGGTCCCAGGAACCATCGTCAGTGTTAAGGGCAGAGGCAGAGAAGGCATTAAGTGTCTCCTCTTTGTCTACATCCATATTTGTGAGGGTGACTGACCTCCTCAAGTAATGGATCAATGCTATCTCTGATGCCACTTTTGTTGTTAACATATTTTAAAAAGCTCTTTTTGTTGTCCTTCACAGTGCTGGCCAGCTTGAACTCTAATTGAGCTTTAAGTGCATGAATTTTCTTCCTAGAGTGCCAAACAGCATCCCTGTAGTCCTCTGGAGTCGTTTGTCCTTGCTTCCAATGTCCATACACTCTAATTTTCTGCCTAAATCCTAAAAGAAGATCCTTGCTCAGCTAAGCTGGTCTTCTGCCCCACTTGGGGTATCTTTCATACAAAGAGAAGCTGAGAGAGTTGGGACGGTTCAGCATGGAGAAGAGAAGGCTTCAGGGAGGTCTTTTTATTTATGTGAATAAATACCTGATGGGAGGTAATGAAAACAGGAGAGCCAGAGTCTTCTCGGTGATGTCCAGTGACAGGACAAAAAGCAATGGACACAAGCTAAAAAATAGAAAATAATGTTTAAATACAAGAAAAATCCTTTTCACTGTGAGGGTGCTCAAACATTGGCAGAGCTTGCCCAGAGAGGTTGTCAAGTCTACATCCCTGGAGATATTGAAAACCCAGCTAGACATGATCCTGGAAAACCAGCTCTAGGTCACCTTGCTTGAGAAGGAGGGTTGGACAGATGTCCTCCAGAGGTCCCTGCTAACTGCAGCTATTGATTTTGTGCTTGTGTATTATGACCAAAGGGAAGCCCTGCATCTCCTATTCCCAGGTGTCAAGGCCTGGTTTCCTCCTGCCTTTTCTCATCTTTCCCACAAAAGGCCCTGGCAATGTCATGCTCTGCATCCCTTCCACAATGACCTTGCAGGTGCTGGTAAATGTTGTCAAGTGTGTTAATGTGCCCTGCCTTGTTCTGTCCTGCCTCCTCACCCCTCTTTTAAGCCCTTTATACGCTCCTGCAGGATCTGACAGAGGTGAGTGAAATGAAGAGTGTCCCAGAATGAGGGAATGTTGCCTACTCTTATAATCTTTTACATTATCTTAGATGAACCTAAAAGCTTCATGGCAATCGTGGAATAAGCAACGGGTAATTTTTCTCCATTGTCTGGAATGACACAGAGAGACATCATTTACCCTAAAGATAAATTAGAAAGTTATGAGTTAAGCTGACGCAATCATGAAACTACCATCTTTCCTTGTACTGAAGGTGCTGGATGTGATGATGAGAGTGTTTAACCTCTTGAGTTAAAAAAAGTCCATCTCTGCAGGTGATGGTTGCCTGTCTTGCATACCTGCCTGGTCTGTGCATAGAGCTGGTTCCCACTTTCTTCCGGAGGGAGCTGTGACTCAGAGCTGGGAGTGACAGGAAAGTAGTGGATCTCTGAGGGGGAAAGGTGCTACCAGCCGAGAGGGTGGCAGGAGCTCGAGCCTAACCAAAGAAAGAATTCTAAATGGCAGGTAAGGGAACAACTGCCATGGGGAGCACAGTGGGTGATCAAAACAGCAGAGGAGATGACCGTGAAGGTAATTTCAAAGGGATGTCAGCGTGGTCCTGCGCTTCTCTGAGACTCTTATTAGAGCTGGGCTGAGGGATTATGCCTGCAGCAGCCCTTTGGTCAGAATTCTTGTGCAAAAGGCTCTTGGCTGGCTTCAGTAGCACGGAGGTATGTATCATTCACTCCATCCCTGTTAGCTGTGGCAATGCTGGAAGTTTCTTCATTTCTGCTTCGGTCCCATAACTGCCTGTTAAAAACCGTATACAAGATGTGCAGACACGCAACAGGTACTTGCAGGAGTTGTGCAAAAGGCACCCAACACAGGTGTCATGACTGTTCAAACGCCTCCGCAGCCTGGAGCATGCGTGAGCTGCTGCGGCTTGTGCTGGCTCCACTAACCTGAGTTTTCAAAAGACATTGCTGAGGAGCACTGACGGCAGGAGAAATGTTCTAGGACAAAACTAGGACGGGATTACTGTTCCTGCTTGCTTCACATTGAGTCAAAGCATTTGGCAGGAGACACAGTGAATCACTAAGCTTGCTGCTGTGCAAGAATTACACTGGCGTGATTATGCCTGATGGTTCTTGATGCTATTGTTTCTTTACAGAAAAGTCTCCTCCCCATACCAAATACAAAGAAACCCAAATCCATGGTACACCAAATGTGATGAAAGCTAAGGATCGGAAAGCGGTGCCTTAACAAGAATGAGAAAGAGGTTTGTCAAGCAGTGGAGTCTGTTCCCTCAGGAAAACCTCGTGTTGCAACACAGGTTTATCGCTTGCTCCAGATGCTCCTCTGCACAAAACACGACATGCCCCTAGCATGCACAGCATTTGCTTAGCTGGTTACAAACTATTCCAAAGGTGTAGTTGAAGTCTGGGGAAGAGGAAATGCAGTTGAAAGCCTGAAGCTAGAGGATGAAGTCCCATTTCTTTGGTGTCACAAAGGAAGGTGTATTCTCAGTGGGAATGATCTACAAGTTTCCATAAACCAGGATCATTTCCTCTTGAAACCTCAGTAATTCAACCTTCATCTAGTAATTCCTAGTAAGCTTTCCCCAGATTAAAAATTTTCTAATAAATTATATAACCTAAATCAGAATGTTTCTTTTTTAATAAGCTGCATGTTTTATTTTGTATCAGTGTAATAAATCATTATACTTCATTTCCCTATTAGCAGGCTGATTTATGTGAGGTGTAATCTAGCTCCCCCTTCACTCCTTGTACCTGGGCTCCTAGAGCACTGCCTTTCCCACAAAGCACTGTGGGTTTCCTGTAACTCATGGGTGGTTACTCACATTCCTAAGAAGAACAAAAAATTAAGATTCCCTAGTACTAGATGCTTCAAGGCATCTTAGCACTTGGGAAAAGATAGTGGTGAACACAATACCTGAAAAAAAAAAAGTCTTTATTTTTCATTAAATAAAAGGAAAATATTTACATTTTATGAATATTAAAACATTTAATCTCACTCAAAATATAACAAAAAAAACCTCAACCCTGATGTTGCCAATAGAAATTCTAAAAAATATAGCAACAAAAATTTTGGAAATTTCAAAGGTGTGATCTGATTTGAGACAAAACCAAAATAAGATGTTTGTGTCCTGCAGGACTGGTCCAGTGTTCAGTTTTGCTCCTTTTTGTATTTCATAGAATCACAAAATGATTTGGATTGGAAAGGACCTCAAAGACCATCTAGTTCCACCCCCCCTGCCATGAGCGGGGGACAACTAGACCAGGTTGCCCAAAGCCCCATCCAACCTGGCCTTGAACACTGCCAGGGAGGGGGCATCCACAGCTTCTCTGGGCAACCTGTTCCTGTGCCTCACCACCCAAACAGTCAAGAATTTCTTCCTTGTATCTAATCTAAATCTCGTCTCTTTTGCTTTATACCCATTCCCCCTTATCCTGTCACAACACTCCCTGATAAACAGCCCCTCTCCAGCTTTTCTGTAGGCCCCTTTAGGTACTAGAAGGTCGCAATTAGGTCTCCCTGGACCCTTCTCTTCCCCAGGCTGAACAAGCACAACTCCCTCAGCCTGTCCTCACAGGAGAGGTGCTCCAGCCCTCTGATCAACTTTGTGGCCTCCTCTGGGCTGGCTCCAGTAGCTCCATGTACTGAGGACCCCTGGAGTTATCCCACATGAATAAAGTGGTTTGCCAAGTGACTGCAATGCTAGAAAAGTAATCAGGTAATAGTGGGGACACCTGAGGACGTGTCCCTCCCATTCCTTCTGATCTGTCAAAGCCTTGTCCATGCTGTCATTAAATCAAGGGGCTTCACCGTGTTCTGTGGGATACTGCCAAATTTTCTCCAAACTTTACAACTTCCCAGTAAACTACCATGTTCCTGAAACCTTGAATGAAGGACATCATATCACAGAGAAAGAATATTACAGAATAATTGGTTTCTTGGCCCGTGCGTCACAGAGAACTTTCTGCCTAGGAAGGGATAATGCCAAAGTCAATGGCGATACAATTGTTTTTAATGCAGGTGTTTGGCTGTGACTTACAGCACTTTTGGCTGTTCATAGGATGAACTTTCCACTCTAAGTCCTAAATGATCATCCAATATTTTTCTCTTCTGAGTGTTATTTTGTTCTCGGACACTGTCCTAAGACATTACTGCAGGTGAGGTCTCACAAGAGCAGAGCAGAGGGGGAGAATCCCCTCCCTGGACCTGCTGGCCACACTGTTTTTGATGCAGCCCAGGACACGGTTGACTTTCTGGGCTACCAGCGCACACTGCCGGCTCATGTTGAGCTCTTCATCAGCCAGCACCCCCAAGTCCTTCTCCTCAGGGCTGCTCTCAATAACATTTGCTGATTTAAATGCTGGTTCAATCACAGAAAGATGATTGGGAACTCATAAAATAGGATAATGGAAAAACAGATGTGTCTAGGATAAGATGCATTAAAACTTGATTTATTTTCAATGAACTTACAATCTTTCTCTAGTATGTCTACTAGTAATTAGATAATTAAATATTTGTATGCAAAAGATACGTGTTACCTTAAACATTCACTATTCTAACTCTTACAGTCCCAAATCTTTCTGGATTATTTTGTCACAAGCAAAACCACTTGCACCTTTAAAGTCTTGCTCTTGAAAGGAAATTCCCAGGTGCCTTATTGGAGAGAAGATCACCTGCTTTTCTAAACCCTACCATCTACCACATTTACAAGTAATTTTATTTTGGTCAGAGTATAGCTATACGAACAGACACAAGTTGGCTTTTGCCTGTATAAACCAGATCAAAATAATTTCATAACTCGTTGGGGAAGTGCATGACAGCTTTAACAAGTAGCTATTGTAGAATAGTTCCTTTGGTCATGATGTTAATACAATCTGGTCTGCTACACACAAGAAAAAAAACACAACATCTGAAGTGAGTGCATAGTAATTTGATTTGTAATTATGGTGTAGGTAAAGCCAAGAAAAGCAGAGCAGAAGTGGTGTTCATGCTGGTTATGGGGTTCCATCCACCACACAGGAGCTAAGGTGAACTTAGGACACCTTCAGGTGTCCATTTTACAAGTTACTACTTGCTATTTGTTGTATGAGAACACTCAGTATCTAATATTCCTGGTGCTCTTTGTTTAAGGGAAGACTAAACCAAAAAGCATCCTGAACAGAAAGAACATAGAATTATTTTTAAAACATATTCAACAAGCCACTGTCCTTTTTTTGTAGGACTAGAAAGTCATCTCGTAACAGGACCAGAATACTAAATCTAATTGCAAATATCTTCAGGTCAATCCTGAATTATGAAAGTCAGGCTCAGCTATAGCTAGCATGTGAATGTCTGTTTTGTTTACCCAAGAGAAAATGCGGATCAGAGCAATACACATTCTTACAAAAATAAGAGCAAATCCTATACAAATCTGAAATGTCTTCATCCTTATTTCAGGTCAAGGTCTAACAGCAAAAGGCAGAGGCTGGCAAGATTGGTATTGTCAGGGTAGAAACGTTAGAGGAACAACTTGGGACGGTTGCAGAAGGGACGAGATAATTGTTGCTGAGTTCATTTTCTGTCTCATTTACTGTATGAATGCATTATGATGAAAGCTTGCTCTTTCCAAGAAATTGGTGTATTTTATATGGACAATTAACTGGACTGCACCTTATCTGCTAAAAATCAGATAACCTTGGAGGAGAATATGCTAACTTCAACAAGAGAAGTGGCAACAGCTGAAGTGTTTTCTTTACGTGGACTCATTGTCACAAGACTCACTCTTTTCAGTACATCAGTTGGCTTCATTACAGTGTTCTTGATAGTATATTGTGATTAAACTGCAGGATCCACAAATGGTTGAGCAGCAGGGTTATAGGGTACTAAATTATGAAGGACAGAGTGTTAAATCCATCAAAAGATAAAGGAGTAAAAAAATCCTTTTATTATAAATTAACAATGAGATGTTAAACATTAGATCTGCCTAGAAAAGCAAATCAGGCACACTGGGAGGCATGTTAAATAGATATAGCCCACTTTTATGCAGCCCTGAAACACGGCAACTCAGTGTGTCTTCTTTGCCTGGTAGGGAGTCTGGATAACAAATGTAAATGAGGAAAATGTTAAATTTGCTGTAGAATTGAAAGCTAGATTTTATTTTATGAGGTTTAAGACAGATAATATTATTTGCAAACTAGACAATACTTTGTTTAATTTAAATTTCTAGTAACAAACAGGTACTGATTACAGGCTGTAGGTGTCTTGTCAGCATCATCTATAAATTCAAAACAAGCCGAAACAGTTACCTCTCTAAATCTACAAATACTCATACACATGATTAAGCACATGGATAGTTCGGTCCTGTTCATGTCAGGAAAATTCTCAGCCACACTGGACTGATAATCAGTAAGATCATTGTGAAACAAGTATACTGTAATGCATTCTGATCTGGAAAAATGAGGACTGTGGGTACATCTTTAATGGGAAATACTCTGAAATATGGGATCACAATGGAAGACTCACCCAGAAAGCAATTATTTTTTGTTGTCATGATTATTAATTGTTGCTGTTAAGGGTTATAGGAGATGCAAAGGTCAGAGAGTTCTAGAGAGATTCCACTCTGAAAGATTAAGCCTTGCTTAACAATAGACATAAAGATGTTATATATGTTTCATTCAAGAAGTTTTGTTTTGTGAGAGTTAATCCACATATGTGGTATTGTCAGAAAAGTGCCAAGCCATCCAAAAAAATATAGCCTTCGACAGTTTGTGTCCAAAGCCAAATGTTAACCATGGGTAGGAAATTTCCTGTCACAGTATTTCTCACTCTATTATCTGACCATTTTATTGTAATAAGAATTGTATGAACAAAAACAATCACATATTTTAAAAAATATGTTATTATAACTTCACCCACGCACATAATTAGACCTCACTTTATAGAGATAGACAATTTGGCTACTGCGAACAGATTGCATTTTTCCCAAGGGAAAATAAGTTTCTATAGATTTATATAATTGTTTCTAAATTAACTCAGTCATTTTCAAGCCTATAGCATTAAGATTCTCAGGATAAGATGCTTTAGCTACACATTGCCAGTATACTTATAAAGGTACAAATAACATAGCATTCTTAATAAAAAATAAAAATTGTTGGTTTTCCTAAATAATATTTTAATTTTCTAAACAATCTATTGCTAGACTGGCTCACTAGCTTGAGTTCTCTCAGTGCTGGAAAAATTTCAGCCTAATATCCACCTCCTTTTAAATGGGATTGAAAACGGCTCAAGGAAACTTTTAAACATCAAATTCTGGGCTTTGAGGTGACCTGTTCATTTACCTCTCCCACTCCAACAGGTAGACCTGAGGATTAACCAGGCATACTAGTGCTTATACATAAAAAGGCCTGTAATGCTTTTAGTTCACAAGCAATTTGTGTAAGTTCAGACCTTGCCCAGGTGACTTGTTTTGTTGACATCAAATTCACCATTACACTTATGCCTTATCAAAATAAGATCTCTTTGGAGTTTAAATCATTAACACTGAAGATACATATGCAAGCAGCAGACAGAACTGTCTTAACAAGCAAAGAAACCAGAGAAGATTAGGAAAAAAATTCATTTTTTTGTAAAAAAAAGGGTGATTTTTTTTCCTTTACAGAAAAGTGAGCATTTCAACCAACGGTTTCGACCAAGAAAACAGGAAAACAACCCAACAAACCCAACAATTGTCATGTGGAAGTACACTTTAGAGGGTTGGTTTTTAACCATATTTTCTTTCTACAGGAAAAAAAAAAGCAGCTCATCAGTATCAGCATCACTGAAACAAGCTATGGGGAGCCTATGGTGTGGGCTCTAGAGGACCAGGCTCTCAAGGTCCTGTGTCCAGAGTCTGGTCCAAAGGACCAGAGCCTGTGTCCTACTAAAGGACCAGGCTCTCAAACTGTTGGCTGTAACATCCCAGATTTCCCATGTACAGGAACCAGAGGAAGACAAGCAGCTCAAACAGGTTACACAGGCAAACCCCCTTTATTTCCATAGGGCAGCTAGCACAGAGGGTGGAAGTAAGTAAAGGGAATTCTGGGACTGGGAGAACACTAGGGATGCTAAGGAGTCATTTTGCTAAGCTTTTCAGTACCAAAACTTTATAAGGATCCCAACAAATATGTTTAGGAATTGACCATCAGCCTCTAAAAATAATGTTGTAGGGTATTTTATCAATATCTTGCATTGCAAACATTAGTATCCCCAGTACCGCCTTTGGCTACCAGGGTCTCCGAGAGAGGGGAACCGCAAAGGCAAAAGTAGAAATTATATTGCGTTAAGAAATGAGCACAGCAGCAGATCCATTCCCCACACTTGGCGAGCAGTGCAAGGAGGTGCAGAGGTGACGCTTGTTTCCCTGTGACGAGAGGGCGACTCTGGGTGGTGCTGCTTGCGCACAGAGCTTTGGTTTGCGCTGGCCTGAAACGGTTCTTTTTAAAACTTCTGAACAAACTTCGGTTCACACTAGTGACTGACATGTTATGCAGAGATGCTCTGTTGGGGTTTTTTTTGTATTTTCATTTTTGGGAGAAAGGTGAAGGATTAAAACTCTGTGGAAGATACCGTAACTAATTCTCATACGTAATTGCATATGCATAGAATAAGCGAGAACCCCTCTCACAGAGCAGAAATTGGATTGAGAGGAACATCTCATAAAATTACATGTAATTATTGAAATCTTGAGTACTTAATTGCAATTTTTAGCCCATGGGCTCTCAGGCTCCTGCAGTGGAGCCATAATAAAACTATGTCCACAGTGGGGGGAAAAAAAGCCCAGCATTCGTAACAAACAAGATGACTGCAGCAAATGGCAGTGGATTTTATAAGAAATGCCAACATGAAAAGTCTTGAGGCCGCTCTAGCAAGAGATACATACCCTGCAAGATCAGGATGCCTAAATACATTAACTATTCCTTCGCTGCGCTGCAGCTTACTTGGTCACACTTTCTGGTTAAATTGTGTCCTGGCACCATCCAGATGGCAGGGCTGTTAGAGCTACGGCCTGACATCACGGTCTCAGCCAGGCCACCACGTCTTTGTTGGGTGCAGGTGGATTGGCTCAGATCCTCTGGAAATCCTCGGGTGTGCAGCCAAGCTGCCCCTTCAGCCTTCAGGCTGATACCATCCAGGCTTTGCGGATACTGGAGGAGAAGAAAGGATCAACTATTTTCTCTGTTCTTTCCAAAAGATGCGAAAGAGGTAAGTGCAGCATCTGCAGGGGAGAAGGAACAGTTAGCCTTACACCGAGAAGAAACAGTCTCAGGCCAGTGGTGGGAAGACAGAGGAGGCATCAGAGAGACTGTCAGGGTGACACCTGCAGCTAAATGGGAAACCCGGTGGCAGCATTTCTCACTTCTGAGGTATTTTGAGGGTGGAAATAAAAAATCTCTATATCCTTCTATCCCCGAATTTTGGTAGAAAAGCTCTTGTGTTACTGAACCTTTCTTTGGCTTCAGCAGCTTCTCATTTTTAAGGTTTTTTCTGCCACTGTATAGGATACGATGATGTGCAAAACGTATTCTCAGTATGAAAGTGAGAAGGATGTCAATCACATAAAGAAGTGTTCACCTGCAGAACCCCTTCCTGGGAAACCCTTCACTTTCTTCTTAAAACTCCAATGACAGCCAGCGTGAGTCAGCCCAGAGATCTGCCCAGCCCCTTCTCCTGGCTCTGCCAGCAGGCAGTAGCTGATACCTCAGAAAGAATATAAAAAGCATAAATCCTCCAGAAATACTGCTCTGTACATGTTCTAGCTTTCAGTAAGCTGCAGCTCAGAGACTAACTGAAGCAGTGCTGATGTCTCCATGTGTTCTAGTCCTCACTGGATTTTCCAGCTAAGAGATCTTCACTATGTTCTTGGACCCTCTTTTCTCCACAGTGGCTCGTTCTCACAGGAGAGTATGATACTGTTCAAAATCTGCCATTTGGGCATAAAACCAGCCTTACCTCCACCCCTGAGACTGATTAAATTACAAGAATTTGCTGCCTTCTAGACTCTATACACCATTTCAGTTGACTGAAGCAGACAGTGTATTCAGTCAATGAAGAAAAACCTTGAGAGGATCTGTCTCAATAAAAAAAAAAATTGGTAAATTAAAATCTAAACAAAGCAGCAACACGCCCTGCACAAAGAGGCTTTAATGAATGCTTCTGCGAAGGCACTTCTAAACTGTAAAGCAGGTTGTCTGATGAAAGCAGCGTTGTGCAAAGCAGGCAAAATATCGGTTTGACATGTGGATGCATTCAAAACATGGAGAGATAGAGACTTGCAAACAGAGTTAGGACTGTTTCATACACCAAGGATATTTATGCTGGCAATAATCTTCCCAAGCATCTGAAAGTTAGGATGTTTTATTAGCTGCCTTCTTTACATACATCACTTAACCCATAAAAGTTGTGTTTACTCTTTCCTTTATAATGCACACTTGCTTTCCTTCCCCTCCCTCCACCAGACAAGAAAAAAGGACTGGTTGGGGAACTCTTTGTACTTAAAGTACACAAAGACATTTCCCGATCAATATTTGACATTTCTACACTCATTAACATTTTGTATTTGTTGTTCTCAGAGTCTTCACTTGTTTGTATGTGAAATAAAGCGTGTTTTGCTAGTCAGACTGATAAGTTTGAGCTGTGTGTGTTGCAGACTGGTACCGACTGCCTTCAACTTGGACTGTAACATTAGATGATCACCAGATAAAATGTTAACATCTGAGTTGCGTGCGTGCTTTCATTTTAAAAAATAGCACAGTCAAAATATTTGCTAGGAAGTGAAGGGACTATTTCAGCGCCTGGGGATAGTCTAAGAGTCATTTAAAACAAGGACTAATGCACGTATTGGAAAAGAATAAACTACTAAGGCAAAGTCAAAAAGGATTTGCAGTTTGAATGCGATGTCAAACCTAATTTGCCCTTTCTTTGTATGTGCTTCTGAACTGAGGAATGACAACAATGTAGGTTTCTGACACTGGAAAATTGTGCCTCTTCGCATTTTACACACTAATTCAATGGATATTCTCATGTTACAGTTATTTATAACAGTTAACTGTCTGTCACTTAATGAAAATGGGTATGAAAAGAAAAAAATGTCGGCTGCATACTACCTAATAACATGGAAGTTTTGAGTTTTCTCTAAAGCTAAAACCTCTTCATGAACAGACTACCTTACACCAGGGAGCTATTCACAATATTTTATCCTTTGACTCCACTGTCTGTATACAGCACTGTGAATGTGAGATGGTACCTGCTCTGTGACAGCAACCAGAGCTTAGCTTTGGTCAGGGGGAAATGTCTCAGACTGGCCACTAAGAGCGTTTAAAAATGGTGTTTTCCTCAATATACTTCAATCTTATGAAAGAAAGGGGAAGAAGGTGACAAAATTTGCCTACTAGACTATTATGTTCACTCATTTACATCAAAATTTCCTTGTTTAACAGAACAGAAACCATCTTAAATAGAGAGAGATCTGATGGTTTTCTTTAAGCTATTACTTAGAAGTAACAGGATAATTTCTCAGACTTATTGGGAGCCTTCCAGACTTACACACAACCAATGGAGTGTGATTTGCAATCTGTTTACAGTATACAAACAGTACAGTGCACTAACCAGAAGGAAGCAAACCGCTGCAGCTGATTAACAGGAGGCAACAGAGGACAACTTGCAACTGTCGCTGGATACTTCTACGCTGTGTTTTTGCTCTTCTCGTTCCAATTTGCCACACAATAATAATAGCAATAAGTAACTTGGTATTTCCATAATGTTGTTCTTCCTTAGCTTGGAATGGGTCTTTTCAGGTTTACTTCAGATAAAACAGGTCAATACCCAGCAGACTGAGGGCAATCAGGCCAAACTACTCATTCATGACTTCATTTTCGGGTGTGTTCTTGATGTTATCAGCTGCACACAACCCTAACTTCACCTGCTCTTAATTCCTCTGAGTAAATGGAGCAAGAGGAAGTCTCTGGATTGCATATGAAATAGCTCTCACAAAATGTACTCCTGACCTTTTTGTTGGTGTCGTCTTTAATTTACCGTTTCCTAATAACTGGTCCTGTAGGTTAACAACCAAGCAAAGAGAAAGCCAGTTAAGAAGTGGAATGTGAAGATAAACAATGTTTTAGAAAATATAAACAATCCCTTCCCCATACAAATAACATGTGCATCTATCACTTCATTCTTAGGCTGGAAAACCTTCTGCAGCACAGACATAAATCACATCAGGTTATTCAAAATATGTCTGATTGAACTTTTTCACACGCTCAAGGTGTTTGTAACACAACTGTATGTTACTATAACCTCCATCTCCCAAGGCTTCTGTTGATCTTTGTGGTAAAAATTTCCTTTGGCCCTGTTGGAAAATGTCTGGGACCTACACCGAGGGCTTTGGGAAACCTAGTAATCTAGGGATTGCACACAAGTATTTTGAAAGCATGCAATCTAGTCTGTGAGCACTGAAACAAGTAAGTTGGACTTACTATGAATTTGTGTCATGGTCAGATGGATTCACAGGGGTTCTTGGCAGTGTGAGCTCAGACTAAAACTTCTGGCAAAGGAGTTAATGTTGCATAATTTTCTTTAGCTGTCACATCAACAGGGTCTCTTCTATATGACCTCACATCCTCCTATCTCTGTTAATCCTTTAGGAACATAACATCTCTCTTACGTGCTGACAAACCTAGGTGAAACAGTGGGGCTCCTAAAAGAAAAAGCAAGATCCTACAAAGCTTGCTTCTTTAGGAAACCAGGGTTAAAAAGCGCATCTACTGAACTTGTTTACTTTTCCATTCCTTGGATTTCGCTTTTGTCAGTATGCTCAGGATGAAATGCAGAAAAGCCAGATAAATTGCATTCTGTTGGCTGACTTCCTCTTCCCTACCTAGCAGAAGATGTCCTAGACTTCTGGCTTCATCATATCTAGGAATATAAGTTCTCAGGACACAGCTGAAATGCCTGGACCTATTTTTAGATGTAGGAAAGGATCTAAAAATGCGGCATATTCAAAAAGGCAGCCTATAGGAACACACGCTGTACAAGAGTTGTGTTGCTAGTGGGAGAAGATAGCGGAGCAAGAAAAGGTACTGGAAGGAAATTTAGAGCTGAGTACACGTCTCTTGCTTTAGCAGGTTGAACCCATAGGAATTTCAGTAGGGCAGCAAAATCTGTTGCCCACAGTGAGATAACTCTGAAGAAACTGTTGCGAATGGCAACCCATGGGAATTTCCTGTCCTTTAAGCAGGTTTTTCCTGTATAGGGAATAACCTGGCCCCTTAATACTACTCTCTTTCTTTTTCTCTGTCACGCACGCATAAATATTGTCGAAATGTCAATCTTTATCATCATCAGCTATTCACACTCTCTGAACTACAGACCGCATTTTCACATGCAATCCCTTCTGATATCAACCCAGGACATTTCTCTGAACTTAAATGTGTCACCTAGTAACATCACAGGCCATTACTTACCTGGCAGAACTGTTGGGTAATTTCTGTTTTCTAAAAAAAAAAATAATAAAAAAAATCTGTATCTCTATTGTTTGAGTTTGAATGCCATTTACATCCCAGATAGAAATGAACTGACATTAGAAAAAAATTGTTATTTCTTCTGAGCTGGGCAAAAATTAGGGGGTTTGTATCCTAAAATTATTATTCTAAGCCATGACTGGAATATAAAACTTTTTAATATTTTCTACTAGAAATTCTTCTTTATGTCAATGACAGTTGGAAATTTTGAAATAAAATAACACAACTACTACTTTTTTCTAAATATTTTCATATCAAAACATTTATCAGTGTTACCTTTGCCTGTAGCTCCATGAGTTCTAGAAACTGAGATTTTTCTAATAAAACCCAAAACATCAGTCAACTCTCCACTCTCTTCAAATTATGTCACTTTACATTCAAGATAGAGTGCAAATTAAATCAGCCTCTCATCTCAGATTATAGATCAGCCTGACAACAAGAAGAGTTTCACTGATTCTAATGTTATATGAGTTTGGCACATCAAATCAAAGTTTTGGGTCCTTTGAACATCAGTGACCCCAAAACACTGTCCAGCAATCAAATGCGGATGTAAAACTGTATAACTTTGCTCAGTTTCAGTCAAGTGAATGAGCTTTGCTTTCAAACCTTCTCTTCTTGAGAATCTGTCCTCTTTTCATACTCAATATCATTCAGTACTTTCTAATAAAGAATTCGGAATTAAGTTAGCCAAAAAGTGAGGAGGAAGGATCTTATACAAGCTTTTATAAAATAGAATCACAACTAGTCCACAATGTAACTGCTTTCTTGCAAGTTTATGCCCCTCCCTACCAAAATCTTTCAATCTACTTCAGTGAAAAAAACCGCCGAATACTCAGAATCAACATCCATCAGCTTCATATAGGGACTTACATCCCCAGCCACATTTTCAAAGACTTGTTTCCACATAGTAATAGTAGTGAACCAGAATTCTGCTAGGAGGAGAACCGGAAGGATACCTGTCTGCTCTTCAGGTGCAATTGTACTTGAGGGGACTTCTACAAAATAATACAGCACGTTTCACAACACTAAGGGTTTAACTGATCACTGCTATTAAAAGACAGTTCCAGAATCTTAATACACTGAAGATTAAAAATAATTTTTTTTACTTCTAGCCTTAATGTGTTTAAGGACAGCATTAAGTTATTCTGATACTGGTATTTCTTTTAGCATAAATAGCATCCTCATGCTGATTCCCAACTTACAGCCACCCATCTCGTCTCATCACAGTCCAAGGACAAATAATCTTCACTGGGTATCATCGCGATGTCTCCCTACGAGAACTAAGTTAAAAAGTCTGCCCTCTACATGGACCATGGGGCTTGGTCTGAC
Organism: Psophia crepitans; assembly: GCA_013399095.1. Classification (NCBI taxonomy): domain Eukaryota; kingdom Metazoa; phylum Chordata; class Aves; order Gruiformes; family Psophiidae; genus Psophia; species Psophia crepitans. The sequence continues at coordinate 57,759 of VWZZ01005770.1, read as the reverse complement.
GGACTGAGCTGTTTCATTTGGTTGAAGTGCCCTGTCCTTAGCATTTGATAATTTAGGAATAAGTAAATCTCGAGCGTGTGTGGAAACTCAAGGGAATAATATGCTGTACATTCTCAGTGATGAAGACTAACTTCTCAATCCAGTGCAAAAATGTGTCTGATTTGTTTATCTCTTTCTTCCCTCCTGCCATAGCATCATAATCAGCTGACTTGTACCATCAAAAGTTAGTAAGCAAGAGAACTAAAGATCACCAGTTAAATGCTAATCACAGGAATCAATTGGGCGTAAGCTAGCTTGCTTTTTACTATTCCACATAATTTAAGATAATTTCTAAAATTGTTATTTATATCTTTATGCTGTAAAATCAATGACTTCTATGTCTTTTGTGTGGAGTCTGCAGTAAATGCTGTTCCCAAGTACTTGTGTGGCACAGCATGCTTGGGGCTCTTGGTTGCTTTCAACTATATCTAAATAGGAAAATGACTGAATTCACAAAGATGTGTTTTTCATACTGTTGGTAAAGGTTGGTAAATATGACTGTTGAGAGAAGCGTTCTCATTTTCATGATCTATAGAGACAGAGTGTATCTCAGCATGATAAATCAGTGTTTTCTTTTTAGACAAAAGAGGTTTGGAAATGCATTATTGCTAAAGAACCATTTGATGCATCTTTGGCATACATTTAACTGAGACAGATCATGCTGAGATCTCAAGAATACCTCCAGGTTTCATTCCTATGACTTTACCTCATTCTAATCTATGTTGGTGTAGCTGTAGCCAGACGGCATTTATAGCAGTGGGGCTTTACCTGAGCAAAACCTGAATAAGTAATCTATGAGCTGAATCTTTGGTCATTTGTTTCTTAATTTAAATTTTGAATGAGCTCTGAAAAAATCAGACTTACTCTTAAGATTACATTTCACGAGATTTCTGTTCAAATAGAAAATACCACAAAAGTTACATGGTTTCACCACAAATCTTGCACGAGTCGTGCCAGGTCCCACAAAAATCACCGCAAACTCTTTGAAGCTTTCAAGATGGGAGCAATTTGTAACAGAATAAAAATGCTGATAGCAGATGCGAACTTGTACTCTGTCCATTTGGTGGAATGTGTCACGTTGTTCCTGGGTCAACTCCTGCAAGTCCTACTCAAATATGATCTCAACAGCCATCTCAGTATGTTGCCCTGTTACCTGACTTCATGAAAATCATGTCAGGAAAGGGGATAGATTGTCTAGCTGCCAAGTAGAACCCATATGAGATGGTCACAAATCCCATCCTAATAGCAGTCTATAACTCTACCTTATTTGCACACTGAGGCTGTATCTTGAAAGTCTTATACCTGAGACAGAGCTTCCCCATGGTATTAATGTTTATCCAGCTGAATGAAACATCTGTAGGAACCTTCACAGCTCTCACAGAAGAGAAAGTGAGAAATAAAATTCAAAGGCTCTCCCCATCCCTGCGTATTCATGTGTGCCTTGAAATCCAGGCCAAGGATTGGCTCATTATTAGCTATAGCCCTATTAGTGATTTCTTTTACAGAGAATGACACGCATTCTGAGCACACCTAAATCCATCCTGCCCTTGCCCTGAAGGTAGCTTATTCTCTTCTTAAACCCGCCTTTGGAGAGTTTGAACAAATAGTAGCTGAGACTAGTTCTGACCTGTTTTTCCCCTGTTTTAATTGTCTTGCCAATTAGTTGGGCTTCTAAAATTTTTCTCACATGATTCACATATGTCTTTCTTCTGCCCAGCATGCCATTTGTATGTGTGTGAAATGAAATGCATGGCAGGACATAGCCATGCTCTTTCCCTTAACAAAAATTATAATATTCCAAACTTGTATTCACACTTGTCTTTACTCCACAGTATGTTGCAGTTGGTTTAATTTCTCATTTCGTATTTACATTAGCTCTTTTGCATCAACAGTGTAACTATTGCATTTATTTGGTGGGGAATTCAGTAGTGATGAAAGTTTTAGATGGCATATCTTCTTTACCCCAGGCAGCTGGTGTCTTAGGAGTTTTCAAAGGGAAACTTTTTCCTGAGTTAAAAACAATGAAAATGAAACAGTATCTTTAAAGGAAATCTAAGTCTAAAATTTAACAGTAATAATGATTATGATGATAATGGTGTATTAAATTCAAGGAATGAGCAATCAGCATGATTATGAATCCCTAAGAGATTTCTATTAGCCATGTCACGTCCAGAGTAGCCATCTGAGAAGGTGACACATCATTTCAGTACTGTGCTAAGCATCAACGTTCTTAAACCAACCTACAGCCTAAATGGAATAGACAGAGGCTCATAAATGAAGTGACTTCTTTGCCTAAAGTCACATGGGAGATCTGCAGCAGAGCCAAAAATAAAAACCAGGTCTCCTAGATCCTACTCTGGTGGTATACACACCGTGCTGCACTGTCTTTCTGTACCTTTCAAGATGCTTTCCAGACCCTGTGTGCTGTGTACACAGCTACATCCATGCTGGAAGCACTTCACATGTCACCTCTGAAATGCAGCATGCCTGCGCAAAAAAGCACAAAAGCAACGTGCAGGGTAGAGGGTCAGGAATGAAGAACTCATCCAGTTGGCATTGAAAAGTCCTCGGTTTTTCCAAATAGTAAGCTAAGAAAAACCCAAACAAACAAGAAAAAAGAATAACCCCACCAAAACTAGAAAAATGCAGGGTTCCAAAATCATAATTCTTCCTCTGCAAAGTATTAGTCACAAAGATTTGGAAGAGGGTATGAGCTACTCAGTATGGACTATTGTTATTATACAGACACATTAAAACCAATGTAGCAGGAGTATCTGGAAGCAGCAAATAATGCAACATACTCTCTGTTACATCGCTCTGTCATCCACTTAAAATATTTACTCTAAAGAAGTAATGTCAAGTTTTCAGTATTTGTAAATATCTTTTCCTGACCTGTTTCTCAGTGATAAAATAGGGTGTCTTATCTGAAAAATCCTAGCTCAAGAATGGAGTTGCCATTAGCTTCAGGAGCAAGCATTCATTAACCTTGTTCAAAGGCAACAGTCAACTCTATGGGACAGTTCTAAGAGGAGTAATAAGGGTCTGATATAACTATATGTATGTCTAGGGGTTGCATGAAAACAGCCTGTGTGTTGGTAGATAATTATTTTGTCTGAGTTCTGGATGTTAGCCCAGATAAACAAAGGCATTTAGGAGTCAAAGCTGCAGTTGTTTAATGCAAAGCCTTTCCAAGAGCTGTCAACTCTTTTAGGCTGTCCTATGGAAAGCTGAAATAAGATGGTGCATGTTTTATTTATGGTGTTTCATTTTTATCTGTTCACATATTCATTGTTCTGATAGACAGTGCTATCTTTGAATGATTTTTGTGGAAAGATGCCTTTCCATTAGTAAAATGTGTTTTGAGATGCAATCTGTAGCAATGGTCAGATGTTGACCCCACTCAGGAGAGCACCCAAGGAATGAAAAGGCCTCACTAATGAAAAACCTCTCTGCTTGCTCTAATGTTTGAATGTGGTTGTCTTTGAACCTCTCCATGTTATCCTGGGAAGAGGGCAGAGATTTGCCATATAACGAAGGCTCCATAATACTAATCACAAAGTGGAAAGGAACGAAAACCCATTTTGCCACACAGAAGTAGGACAGTCAGGCCCAGCAAGGCCTCTGTGCCAAAGAGTTGTCCCCTTATGGGGGACCTAGAGACCAGCAGGGACTAGTTTCTGGTAAAGAAGGAGAGGTACTGCAGACCTCAGAGGCTGGAGAGAAGTACACCACCTCTGCATGAACATCCTTGACATGATAGCAATCTGACATCAGGTCTACAGAGAGATTGCCAATTCTTAAAACTTTATCTACGATAAAGCATCACTAAAAAAGAGATTTCGGACACCTCTAAGAGATATTTTTGTAAACTATACTCACAAATGCATTCACGGTTCTGCCAACATGGATCAGCTAACTCCAGCCAAGCTCTTTAGTGAGTGAGGAACCTTTCACCATACTGCTTAGGGAAGAAACAGGATTGCTCCATTCCTTCCCAGCCAGCAGAACATGGGGCAGGTCTGGGTGCAGTGGGCAGGGTCAGGTGAACAGAAAGCAGCACATGCCAACAACGGCACCACTTTCCTCTGTGTGTAGAAAAGTTATAAGGATGAAGGCTCTTTCCCTTCAGCTAAAAATCAGATAGACCCATTTCCTCAGCAATGAATTCCTACTATTTTTAGTACATAATCCACCCTTTAAGGAGTAACTTAGTCTTTAACATAGTGAAACAGCCATTTGGCCAGAACCATAAGGAGTCTGCGACTAGCTTGGAGCTGTTGTGTTTTAGCTCACTCAGCAGACTCGAAAGAACAGGGGTTTGTGCCTTTTTCCAGTGCAACACTTCAAGGGTCAGAGATGAGATAGGACCTCAGGCTTCCTGTTAGGCATGTCAGTACTCAGGCCTTGGGGGAAAGAGGCCAAGTGGTACTGACTGAGACATCTTCAGTTGGTGCTTTTACTCTGGGACAGTCAGTCAGAATGTGCTAAGGAACAGCCAGGACAAAGCTAATGTGGAAATTTACAGCTTCATGATGGGATCTACTTTGTGGCTTCTCCTCTCCCTTGTGTCGAGCCGTATTCACTTCGTAATTATTATGGCAAAACTCCAGTGTAACATTACCGAAGTCCTTCATATTAATTCCTACGTGCGTTGGTAAGAACTAAATTTGAATACAGCTCTCAAAAATTATCATTTGCGTATCTCACTAGAGCAAATGAATTGCACTGAGTCACCGTGAAAATTGACTGGGTAAGCTAAATGCACAGTTTGGCTAGTCAGCAGGCAAGATACTTTGTCTCCACTCCCACAGACAGAAATCCACACCAAGATTTTTTGGTGTGCAAATGAGCCTGATTTACTTTGATTATAAAACAGACTCATAGCTTAATAAAAGAAACCAAATTGCCTTAACTTGCATGTGCATGTGAAACCTCCATAAATTATGGTCATGTATAATGAATGGAATAAAGCCGCAAAAGTTACATGAAAGCAAACGTTCCAACCAAACTTTTGCTATGGTGCAAATCTGAAGTGACTTCACCAATCCCAGTTAAATTTCCCTGAGTTTACATTGGCTTAACTGAAAACAGACTTTCCTCATTAGCATTCAGCTGAAACTTTCACATGACAAGCAGCATTGTGAGGCTGATTTTTAAAGGGGCGGCTTTATCCACACTATACGTAAAATTACTGCTCCCTGTGCATCCTGAAAATAACATCTTGGAAAAACATCACCTCTGAAGGAGAATGGTCAGCCTTGAACATTTGGTGTCCTTGTATACTTCTACATGTGTGCTAGCCCTCTGATGTATCTAACAGTCTCCTTTTCATGGGTACAACATACCCATCTTCCAAGCGCAGGTAAAGATTAGATTCTACCTGGCTTTCTTCTTCCAGTATTTATTTCTGGGAAGGCACATAGTATCTCTACTGAATTGTAAGACTTGACTTTTCCTACCAAGAGTCCAGAGTGTGTCTTTCAAACTTCCTAAGATGATATAGTTGAAATGAAAGCACAAACCTGTTTTGAAATTCAGCATTCATCACAGCCATTGTTCAAAGTCTCAGACTGACAAAAATGACAGAAAATCTGTGAAAGTCCAGCCACCAAGTATTTAACATGCCAAGGGGCTGGCACTGTAGCCTTGTGCTAGATGCTTTCTTCCTAAAGAGAGATGGCGCATCCCTGTACCTGCAGGAAGCCAGGTGCTCTGGCAGGAGCACATGAGGCAGGACACTGGTGTAAGCCCACCCTTCTGGACAGCAGAATTGAGAAATATCTCCTAAGATATCACCTGAGATGGTAGTCCCTCCAGTGACTATAACTCTGCAACGGCTCCGACTGCGACGGACATGTTCTTCAGTGTATTAATCACTGGGACAGTTTGCGAAACATATTTATGTGCCTGGCATAGAAATGATTTCTGCTGTTGACTTGAGAATTAAGCAAACACATCAGCACACACCGTGTTCCTCTCTTACCCTTTGACTTGTAGTCAAAAGACTATGTCTTATGATTCTGACATTTTGAGCCCTTTTGACAGAAGATAAACCTTAACTCTAGTTTTACATCTACCTATGAGCAATGGTTATGTGTGGGAGTACCTGCTGGCAGAAATTTTGGCCAGAGTTAGACCAAGCAAAGTCACTTCAGATTCACTTTTGTTTCTCACGTACAGGAATGCTCCTGTAGAAGGATGTCATAATGAGGGTGTGACACACAGGAATGTCAGGCAGGAGATTTTCTTTATTTTCTTGTATAGAGAAATCTGGGGTAAGGGTTAGAGAAACAGTTATTGCTCTTTCCTGATGCTAGAGGTGGAGAAAACTATTTTGGGGAATTTTCCTAACCTCAGAAGAAGCCCCTGGCTCTCATACCTAATGGGAAATTCAAAATGCTGCCATGAAAGTGTGTCCTAGATGCCAGAAACTGCCTTTTAGAGAGGTGAAATTTTCACCCCATGCAGAGCTGGGAACTTCAACAGGAGGCAGGAACATAGCATGAACTTGACAGTCCTGGCCACTTAAATAAGCAAGATGCTTTGTGGGAAGCACACAAGACCTGGTAGCCAGAAACACCTGCCCACCACTGCCAGAGCAGGCTGCCACAGTTCCCCCTGTGCCGTGTCTGCAGCGGGCAGCCAGAGCCAGGCACAGCTACCTGCCCTCCAGGGGAGGCGTTGTGGACAGCGCTGGTTCACACTCATTTTCCCCTGAAAAGTATCTATTTATTAATGTTTAAAAACACACAGCTGAAGGTATGGGTGACTGCCACATCCTGCCCCTCTCCGAGCACTCGTTTTATCACAACAGGGGCTGTGGTTAAGGCTGCCATTGCATGATGGGGAGTGCAGGGCTCAGTTCTAAAGAACAGACTCATTAAGGAAAAATCCAAACAAACAACTCCCTGGCAGCGGCAGGCTTTGTGTTTACTGTTTCTCCAGAGTTTCCAGCTGAGGAGCAACTTGAACCTCGCTCTGTCTTGTGGTTTAATGTTGTTTTCATTGAGCTTAGCATCACGAAGGCAGGTTTGAAGTTGTTCTCCTCTTACGTGAAATCATGACTGAGGCTCTTCTCCAGTGCTGGGGATGGGATTGAAGTAATCAACCTGCTTCCAAGTTGAGCATGTGATGGGGACTATCATTTTAATCTGCTCACCATTTCCCAGAGTGCAGACATAAAGCAACAGCAAAGAGGAGTGGCCAGGAGGACTGACTCTCCTCACAACTATAAAATTGCTCTTCCTGGGAAAAAAGAGAGAATGAACAAAATTCAGATGGTTAGATAACAATCTACGCTCCCTCCCCGTTCCCCAGTCCCGCAGGACCTTAGCCCGGGCTGTATTGTGGGTGTCAGACTCGGGAGGCAGAGTGAGGTCAGGCAGCAAAGGCACGGCTGGGTCCCAGGCTGCTGAGTGACTGCGGCCTCCCTTGTGCCCTCTCACCAACCGAGGAGACGCAGGGAGATAAAAACACCATCTCCAGCTGGAAACCAGGCTCAAACCTCTCCGGGGCAAGCTGGTTAGGAAGAGGCAAGGGCACAAAGGAGCTGGAGAGTGGGTTTTGAGCTGAGAAAAAAAATTGATAAAATCAGTTTTGGATGTCAGGCCAAAATATGAGTCAAGTAACAGCAAGGGAATTGTGAGATGAGGGACTTGCAGCAGCCTCTGGGATTTCTCAGTACTGAGCCAGGAAGGAGTTTGGAGCCTCTGTCCTCTCTTGACAGAGCCAAAAAGGGCAGCAGTACACTGTGAATGGGTCAGGGGATCATATCCCACTCCTTCTCATAGTCTGAAGTGGTGGGGAGCTGCTGGATGGGGCCAAAATAAGAGCATAGGTGCAATGAGGAGCTTTCATCTCCTGGCAGAAACTCATAGGGCTGGACAGACATGCACCCTAACACTGCAAATTTGCTGCAGCAAAAATATCTCATCCACAATTACAAGGAAGACAGCCCATCATAGAAGCCTTTTACACCTTCTGGAAAGTCATCTCAAGTGATTCCTGGTGATAAAACTTTTCATTTGCTCCAGTTAGGGTCCTTAAATGATCAGATCAGATTTCACATAGATAAATTGCAGCCAGCAAGATAGAAAACAGCAAAATACTTCATTTGACACTTCCAATTTCAAGTTCAACCCAATGTCACGGAAATAGCCTTGCTTAGAAAATATCTGTGAATCAAGATACTTAGTGCTTCAAGTACATACAACAAGATCTATCTAAATAGCAGCATAACAAAACGACAGTGTGTCCAGCCTCTGCATGCAGTAAAGCAGAAAGCACAGAGATTTTCTGCTTGACTCTGTTTAACTCTTCAAAGAAAAGTTTTCATCCGTATTTCTAGACTTCGGGATTTTTCCATATAAATGAGTAACAAACTCTGCCTCACAGAGTATAAGTTTCTGCAGCAGTTTTAATGTGCTGAAAAAAAAAAAAAAGAGCTTTGAAACACAAGGAAGAAAAGGAATGAGTCCCAATGTACAGGACCCAAATTACCTGTTTATAGACAAGTAGAGAAACCCCACTGTGGTGGAAAAGATACAGCAACAACATTTTAATTTAAACAAGCATCAGGTGCTAACCAGCTCACTCTTCCAGGAAACATCCATGACCTACTGAATGGTTGCAAAAACATAGGCATTGTGTTACTGTAAGAAAGTTAATGTTTGATTTAAACACAGCTGCAAAAAAAGCCCGACAGAAATTTAGGGTCTTCAGTCTCATATTGTTGTCAAAATAAAGTGAGATGACAAGGAGAACCTACCACACGAAATATTTCCACTTTATTCTCAGTCACAGTTTGCAATGTACATGTAAACAATTATGAGAGTTCTTGTTTTGTAGCTAAATCTTACTGAACTAGTCCTGGATAGATTTACAATGTAGAAACCACTTAAATGAACTTCTGAATCAAGCTGCTAGTGAAGTTTGCCTTTCTGCAAACCGAAGCCCTCAAACCTGCACATCCATTCTGAGATTTTAACTGGGACTCTGCGGCACCCTTGTACTGTAAGTTACGTCACAAAGTTTTGGTTTTTGGGTTTTTTTTATTCAAAGACAGACTTTCAGCAAGCTGAATTTTGTGAACTAGAGCCTATGCAGAGCCTTCTGAAATGGAGGGAAAGATTCTCCACTGGTGCCTGCGCTAACGAGTCAAGAGCAAGTGAAAGGAGAGCAAACCTTATCACTCATACACTTTCTATCAATATTGCTGGCTCTGGCTTGGCATTGAATACTTGTGGTTTCATTTTACATGAGGGTTATATATGACCAGTTTTAGATGTCTTGAGTGAAGGCATCTACATCTCCACATCAACCTGGGCTGCTTTCATAGCGAACAGAGAATCAGTCAATGCAACTGTGCACACACTGTGCAATGCAGCTCAAGGAGATGCCTGTGGTCATGTGAACGTGACTTACTGTACTGACACAGCCACTGATACACTACGAGCAAGTAGACTTGGTAGGCTTGAGGGAAGGGAGGCCATCCAGAGGGACCTTGACAGGCTTGAGGAGTGGGTCTGTGCAAATCTTATGAAGATCAACATTCAAGTGCAAAGTCCTGCACATGGTTTGGAGCAATCTTCAGTATGACTACATGCAGAGTCATGAATGGATTGAGAGCAGTCCTGTAGAGAAGGGCTTGAGGATATTGGTAGATGAAAATGTAGATACAAGCTGGCAATGTGCACTAGCAGCCCAGAAAGCCAACTGTGTCTTGTGCTGCATCAAAAGAAGCATGACCAGCAGCTTGAGGGAGGTGATTCTGTCCCTCTACTCCACTCTTGTGAGACTCCACCTGGAGTACTGCATCCAGCTGTGGGGCCTGCAGTACAAGAAAGACATGGACTGTTAGATGGGGTCCAGAGGAAGACCATGAAAATGACCCGAGGGCTGGAGCACCTCTTCTATGAGAAAAGGCTGAGAGAGTTGGGGTTGTTCCGCCTGGAGAAGAGAAGGCTCTGGGACCTTCTTGCAGCCTTTCAGTATATAAAGGCAGCTTATAAGAAAGATAGAGACAGGCTTTTTACCAGGACCTGTAGTGACAAGCAACAGTTTTAAAAGAGAGTAGATTTAGATTGGACATAAGAAAGAAATTTTTTATGATTAGGGTGGTGATACACTGGAACAGGTTTCCCAGAGGAGTTTTGGAGGCCCCATCGCTGGAACTGTTCAAGGTCAGGTTGGCTGGGGCTTTGAGCAGCTTGATCTAGTGAAAAATGTCCCTGTCCATGGCAGGGGAGTTGGACTGGATGATCTTGAAGGTCTCTTCCAATTCAAACCATCCAGTAATTCTATGATAAATAGCTCAGATGCAGGAACTACACTGTTGTCACCTCATGCTAGGAGAGATGGATGCCTTCCACAACCTCTGTGCTAGGAAGTGTCAAGACTGAAGTACCTGGCAGTGAATGGGTGTATGATGTGCTGTTCAAGACTCTTCAAGTCCAGGCTGCATGAATAAGAGCTCATGTTAAGGTATTCAACATACATGGAATTTGCTGCTCCAAGAGTGAAGTTTGGTTTGACAGTTATAGGTGCAGGTGAGTCTCGAAAGGTTTGTTGATCCAGTCTAAAGTGATAAAGTACACGTGCTCTCATTCTCTTCAGAAGATTTTTGATCAGATACAAAATACACACAACTAATCAAAATAAACCAACCTTCAACCTTTTTGGCATTATGTGACTAGGTGCTTGCTATTCCACCTGTACTGTCAATGCCTGCATTAGCCTTTAAAGTCTCTTTTGATCCCTGTACATGTGAAGACAATTGCACTTTGAAAACAGCAGCACTAGAGATGACACCCTTGGTTCCTAATGCCAAGAAATAATAAAGCTTTGAGGAAGGTTGTGCTGCCATTCACCAAGACCTAGATAGGCTGGTGGTCAGTAGGTCGAGGGAGGTCCTCCTCCCCCTCTACTCTGCCTTGGTGAGGCTGCATCTGGAGTATTGCGTCCAGTTCTGGGCCCCTGAGCTCAAGAAGGACAAGGAACTGCTGGAGAGAGTCCAGCGCAGAGCCACGAAGATGATCAAGGGAGTGGAACATCTCCCTTATGAGGAAAGGCTGAGGGAGCTGGGTCTCTTTAGCTTGGAGAAGAGGAGGCTGAGGGGTGATTTTATCAACGTTTATAAATATGTGAAGGGTGAGTGTCGGGAAGATGGAGCCAGGCTCTTCTTGGTCTCATTAAGTGATAGGACAAGGGGCAACGGGTGCAAGCTGGAGCATAGGAGGTTCCGGGTTAACATAAGGAAAAACTTTTTCACCGTGAGGGTGACAGAGCACTGGAACAGGCTGCCCAGAGAGGTTGTGGAGTCTCCTTCTCTGGAGACATTCAAAACCCAACTGGGCTTGTTCCTGAGTGATGTGCTCTAGGTGGCCCTGCCTTGGCAGGGGGGGTTGGACTAGATGATCTTTCGAGGTCCCTTCCAACTTCTATGATTCTGTGATTCTGTCATTCTGTGAATACTTGTAAACAGATCTGTTCAATTTCTATCAGCATAGTCACTGGCTACCTCTACATCATAATTGAGAGACAAAATTGCATTCAGTGGGAATGGAAATGAGCAGATAACTGCTGGAGTAGCTTCTGGTTGTAGTGGGCAGGACAAGAATAATGAGTTCAGCTTGTGGCAAGGAAGATTTACGTCAGACGTTAGGAAATACTTTCTAATGATAACAATAGCAAAGCACAGGAATTGCCTGAGGATGCTGTGACGCCTCTGTACTGGAGGTCTTTAAAAACATGTCAGATGCACATCTATCAGGAGTGGCCTCGGTAGAGATCCTGCCTTGGGTATCTGTACCTACCAGGTAACCTCCTTTCGACTCGATGATACCACCATTCATGCTAGTTCCCTGTAACTTCTTTTTAGGGTCGTGGAACTGAAAAAAGAAATAAACTAATTAGGCTCTTTGGATATTATTATTAGCAGGAAGCTTACCAGGATGCAGGGAAACATTCCAAAAATATCTCAGGATCTTGAAGAGCTCATCAAGTCCCTCCAGCCAGCAGCAATTTATAATCATATTCCCTTGTTTCACTCAGATGAGACTCAAGACCACAGGCAGTGTTTCTGTGAGTAGGGTCTGAGGTAGTGGACACGACCCTCAGTCCATTCACTCACCTGATGTTTGTTTTCTAGGACATTATTGGGCAATATGCAAGGGAAAAGCCTTGAAAAATCTCAGCATGCAGTGATCAGGCAGAAGCGAGCAAGACAATATGTCGTTGGTCAAGCAGAAAGGCAGTTAGATCCACTGAGGCAGGCATAGATAAGCCTTTACTGAGCATTAACCACTTGCAAATTGCAAATCTAAATTCAATCACACACAGAAAGTACCAAACACAAGGCAGGCACATTTCTGCCAACGCACAGGGAATGCAGGTAAGTTCTCTTGAGCTACAGCACATGAGCTTGGGAGATCCCAATCCTGATGATACTGGCTGGGAAAATGAAATTCCCAAAAATGACATTTCAGTGTTTTCACCCATGAATGGGATGATAGTTATACATGATAAAAGGCATCATCAACAGTACTGCACATGGACATGCAGAGGCAATTATAGGAAAAGGCTGTTGTAAAAAACATACATACATAAAATCTAGTCACCAATAAATAATGTGCTTCAAGTTTTTCTCCTGCCATCCTTCTGCCAGGCAGGAAGGACTTCTGGGACCGATACGGCCTAACCAGACACAGAGTTTATCTCTAGATTCTCTGTTTCCTTTTGTAAAAGAAAAAAGAACAGGGCTTACATGTCTTCAAATTTCTTAGTCTTGGTTATTTCCTACACATCCTCTTCCTCCTCCCTGAGTAGATAATTTCTGACATCAAACTGCTGGAAGGCTCTGCCAATTTATAAAATTATGCAAAATTTTAAAATCAAAGAAAGGAAATTATATGTAGTTCCAGTAGCCAGGAAAAAAAAAGCACGCTGATTTCTGATTATCAGTGTCTGTGATGAGTATGTGCCATATGCAGTTGATGAACAGTCTTTGGTCTGGCGTTCACTTGCATGGTAAAATATTCTTTTTAAATGAATTCAAATAGCAAATAAATTTATAAATACCTGGTTGCTCCCAAACTAACCAAGAAAAAAGGGAAACGGTCTCAGTTCTCTACATCGTTCTTTGTAATGTCTAAAGACAAGTTTTAATTTGCCTTAAAATCTGGAATAATCATATGAATGCCACACGTAGTGAAGAAATTGCCAACAACTCTTGACTCCCTCTCACAGATATTTATAGAGGGATTATCAGAAACACTCAGCACTGGCCAAATACAGTGCTACTAGAGTAAAGGGAAGCAAAAATTGCCAACAAAAAGGTCTGAAAAGTCTTGACTAATAGTTCTGTGAGGAGGATCAAACTGAAGTGACATTTTAATTACCGCAGTATCACAATGAAATACAGTTACTTCCAGTGAGGTCCCCAGCCTGGGTTAGTATCATAGGGAATAACAGAATAAGACCTTTTCCCTCATACCGTACGTAGCTCTTATGGTAAGAGTAGCCCGTGTTTTTCCTCTGCCCCGCACATACCATTTAGCTCACACTACATAAACATGGCTGGAACAATTTCTGAATAAAAGGCTGTTCAAAGGCAAATGGGCATGAGAAATAAGTGTTCAAAGCAAAACCCAGAATTGCCCATACTATAGTTCCATCTAGCTATTAACCCATCTTCTTTGTCCAACATTAGAAGTAGTTTTGCAGATATCTCACCTTGAAAATGCACGTGGTTATCATCCGGCCAGATCAAAAGGAAACATATTCTCCTATTAACGTGCAAATGAGCAGTGTCTAATAGTGCTAATCAATGTTGCACAGGGAAAAAAGTGTGTCCTTAAAAAGATAATGGTAAGTAGCTGATGGGCAGAAGGATTTTGTAGTGACTAGTTAGCCACCCCCTGTGCTGCCCACTAATGCTTCTGGACAGTTGTTTCATTAGGATAAGCTCCACATTAAGCCATACTGCTTTTTCAAATAGAAAACTATCCAATTAAGAATCTTATTTCTTCTGAGCAGTCAGCTATGTAGGCTTAGCTGAACTGCTGATGATGACTAAATCTTTTTAGCCTTTGTAATGTATTTTTACTGTGTGCCTCTTGTGTGAGACGGAAATACTTAAACTGATAATGACAACAGGGTGGGCAGGTATGTGTCAGGCGAAACGCTGTGACTAAACTCCCATTTACAGCGAGGCAGCAAGCTCAGGCACTGGCAGGAGAAACATCTCATTGAATCAGCACTTCCCAAACCAGTGTGTGAAACTGAAACACGCGGCGGCATTGCCAAGTTTTGCAGCAGAGAACAAAGGAAGCCTGGAAGCTGAATTGGATCCTAGTGTTTAAAACCTTGCTGCATAGGATGCTGCCCTACTTCTGATTCTCTGGGTAGCTTATGCTCCATCAGCTTGGGTATCTCTCCACAGCACTCCTCTACACAGTGCAGACAGACAGACTCCTGCTTTCTTTATTCATCCATTCTCCCTCCATTTTGCTATTCCTGCACTCTTTTATCCATTTTTAGGATAAATAAATAAACACTGCTTAGCTCCTATTGAGCAGCAATAATAGTCTAAGCCATGGGAGTGAGAACATTTCCCCATTTCTCTTGCCATGTTTTGCAAGGCTGAAAGGGAGGGTGCTTGCGGGGAACTTGGTGATCTTGGCTTTACCCAAAGAAAATTCTGTGCTCACTGGGAAAGTTTTGAGAAAAGAAATCATCCTGTGACCCTGGTACTGAGAAGCTTCAGGCTGGTGTAAAACTACACCTGCCAAATTTGGCTGGAGTCAAATCTTCTGCAAATGGCAGCCACTTTAATGCCATTTGAGAACATACTTCAGATGTTACTCTGGGAGACTGCACATGTCCTGACTGGTGAAGCAATGCAGTTATTACAATTGACCTAGACTTAACCTTTGATCCTTGCAGAAGAGCTCTTAAGTCATTTTTTATTAGTCATCTCTTCTGGGTCATGCCTCTGCATCTTCCTCTGTCACAATCCTTTTCTAACCCACCTCCAGGACAGATGCTGGCTGGCTTCTGGCTGTATATGCCAAGGGAGAAATACACTCTACCTACTTCTGCGAATACCTCAAGGGCCCTACTTATCTTTCTGAAGGAAGCCTGGGAAAGTCTAGCAAAAGCAGGCAGGGTTGTGCTTTACACCTCTGCAGCCTCTGATGAGAGTAAGAACTGCAGTACGCAGTATAAAGTTGACTTAAGGTATGCCACAAGCCAGCTGACTCCGAGGGCAATCCGAGTGAATAAAGCACTGCCTTGCTTGTCTGCTTAGACACACCACCACTGCCAGTACCGTGGCAATCTCCTGGTACGGGGATGTCTACGTGTTTGCACAGCCCCTTGCAGACTGGGGTCCTTCCAGCCTGCACTTGGAGATGTAGGTGATAAACCATTCAAACATGGATGTCAAAGCTGCATCCATTGCCATGTTCTGCAGGAGATACAGAAAGGACTACCCAGGCTCTGAGCCTGTCATCAGGAGAGGTCAGTCTCTTGTATCCTTTTTTGCGCTATCGCTAGCATTTCTTCACAAATCACAGTCTCAGATACTCCTATTTTCTTTTTGATCATGAAAACTCCATTGGTTTCCCCAAGTTGTTGTCCTTCAAAAATACTCTTGACATAGTACAAGAGTGAGCAGCCTTCACAACCCTGTGATCTACACATCAAGGTCTCTGAATAACAAAGGGCTCAGACAGAGACACGAGAGCTTGGAAAGCTGAGGAGAACGGCAGCTCTGGGAAAATCCCACAGATCGCTTGTCCTGAGCAGATGGGACCATGCTGAAGTGCTGCAGAGAGCTGCAAGCTCCAACAGACTTTATTAGTTTGCTTCCCCCTGTGTTTTAGGATTCAGCACAACCCCCTGCCAGTCTCCTGGTGGTAGTCTCAGCTCAAAGTGCTTCATGACAGCAGTCAGGCCATCAGTGCCGTGGTGTGCCATAGGCAGGCATTGCCTTGTGTATGTTCACTTTCAGAACTTAAATTCTCCCCGGACTCTTTGGCTGACTGCTCCCAGTGGTTTCCTAGTGAAACTGGCCAGCTGTTGCTCTTCCTGCCTCAGAAATGTCCTCTGGGGACGATTAGGAACATTTGTCTTGCTGCAGTTTTCACATCGAAAGCACAAAGCCTGGTTGATCCTTACTAGCAACTGTGCTCATTTTCAGGGCTTGGAGATCTCAGCATCTCAAGAGCTTTTTTTTTTTTTTTAAAGGCAGCATTATCTTGACTACCATGGCACACAGTGGGGATAAAGTATGGAAAACACACCAGGCATATAGATGGCTATAAACACGGCTGTAGCATTGCAGGCTGTGATAGAGCTAATACATAAAACATACAGGATTAAAACATGCGGCACCTTGACCCAGCTGTTAATGGAACTGGGATTCTCAACACTTGTGACATGAGTTGTTACTCCAGAAACAAAGAAATAATTCATCACTGACTGCACACTACTGACCTTATATTTTAAGTAAGAGGGATAAGAAGCTCTGTCAGATAAACGTTATTGTCCTGCCTTGATTTTAGCACAGCAGCTTCAGCTTCCAATCCAGTCCTGCCCAAGGCCTTTCAGAGACAGAACAGAGTTGTGCTGCCCTGTTGGACAGGGTGAGAGGTGTCTGGTCTGGCTGCAGGTGGTGGGTGTGATAGGGAAGAGGCTGACCAGGGATGCAGGGCTGCGCTGGGGGGATGCAGATGAAGTAATGAGATGCACGGAGGCAGTGGTGTTGATTTTCCTTCCCCTCTCGCAGGTATCAGAACTCTTCCATGGCCCCAGCCTGCCTGTCCCATGTCCTGACGTACACAAACTAAGCACCAGCACCATGAGCATCTTTGCACCCAACAGTCAGATACCTGCTTTGCCGAGCACCTGACTCTGACCCTGATTCTGACTCACAGACTGTAATGGGAGAAAGAAACTTCACCTTTGTGCCAAAGCACAATGTCTGAGAAGCTGAGGTTTGATCTAGCACCTGTTGAAATGATAACGAGTATTCGCATTGGTCTTGGTGGATCAGTGAATCAATCCCCATGTGGCAACACACTTCTTTTGAGTCCCTCCCTGTAAGGGTAAATCAGTGTCAGGTGCTTTGGATTTTTTTGCTTATTATTATTGTTTTGGTTATTGACCATGAGAAATAATCTCATCCACATCACAAACATATGCATCGGACTCTCAAACCCACTTACGTATTTTGTTTATTGTCCTGAAAAGCAACACAGGGCAAAGAGCTGCCCTATTTTAATGTGCTAGGTCATGGTCAAAAGAGTCAGCTATTATTTTCCTGTAAGGGATAGTATTTACTATACGAACCAACTATCAAATTCATCTGACAAGTTAATCCATTAACCTAACCTTCATCTAATAAATACCAGAGAGAACAGATTCCCATTGATCTCAGCTGTCACAGGGATTTTGGACCCTTTAAACTCAGAACTGCCTGTAGCTAATGGGTCCATCAGAGTTAAACCCATCACGTATGCTGTCTGTTTTCTCGTGTCTTATAAATAATTCCCTGAGCTGTTCTTATCTGCTCCAGCCACTTCTTCACTTACTTATTTGTTTATACTTATCCTGTGCTCTCACACTGTGTCTCTCCCTGAAAAGCTTCAGTGAGCTGTTTTCTGCTTCCACAAGGCTTACCTCACCTAAACTGATTGCACCTTCTTAAAGAAGCCATGACATAAAACAGCTCTACCAGTCTCCTGTGGTCACAGTTTCTGGGCTTTGTTGGGGGCACAAGAGCCAGGTCCAAACACCCAACAATGTTCATTGAAACCCTCTTACCCATTTCACTGGGAATTATATTTGTGGCACCTCATCTCCCCGTTGAAAGGCAGTATAAGAAAGGCAGTACGTGCACAGCAGAATCAAGTCGAAAGTCAAGCTGTCAGCAAGCACTCAACTTATATTACAATTATACAGTTTGATTTTAGTTTGAAAGCAAAACTTACTTTACAGGACTTGCTTTACAGGACTGCATTGGACCTTCCCTACCAGACACAGAGTTGAACCCTATGACAGATGCTTCTTAGCCTTTGGCATGCCAGGTTTGAGCAAACAGAAGTTGTTTCTGGGCAGGACTTCAGGATTTGTTGCAACGTGAGAACCGAATTTCAAATCGGAAGGAATAGCAGTGGGTGGATTAACCCTCACGTAACACGGGTTGGGTTTTAATCCCATCTCTCTCTACCAAATCTGTTTGACTTTATTAAAAGAATTTTCATAGAATCATAGAAAATCCTAAGTTGGAAGGGACCCATAAGGATCATCAAATCCATCTCCTGGCTCCACACAGGACCAGCCCATTCAGAGCAGATGAGTGAGAGCGTTGTCCAGATGCTTCTTGAACTCTGGTCACCAGAGGGAGGAGGTCAGCCCCTGCCCCTATGCTCCCCCCTCGTGAGGAAGCTGTAGGCCGCAATGAGGTCTCCCCTCCGTCTCCTCCTTTCCAGGCTGAACAAGGTCAGGAACTTCAGCCTCTCCTCATATCTTTTCCTCTCTAGACCCTTCACCATCTTTGTTGCTCTCCTCTGGACAGTCTCCAATAGTTTCGTGTCCCTTTTGTCCTGTGATGCCCAAAATTCCACACAGTACTCAAGGCAAGGCCGCAACGGCACAATGTAGAGTGGGACAATCACTTCCCTGGACCGGCTGGCAATGCTGTACTTGATGCACCCCAGGACACGGTTGGCCTTCCTGGCAGGCTGGGTGCACTGTTGGCTCATGTTCAACTTGCTGTCAACCAAGACCCTCAAGTCCCTCTCAGCACAGCTGATATCCCAGGAGTTTCTCTCCCAGGAGTTCTTTCCCCCCTCTTCTCCCACCCACTTTCTCCATACTCACTCCCTCTGATCCTTTGTAAATTTTGGGTCATGTTGGCATCTATCAATTTTTATTGCCTTTTCAGACCACAGGGTAAAAACATACAATGACTACACTCACAAAGAAAGCAGATCCCTTCTGTTCCCCATGAGCCTCAAGAAACCCACATGCAAACTGGATTTCACATTATAGCTCTTAGAATTTACGTTAGTTGCATTCCCCACAACAGGCGTTCTGAACGTATGTGGTCCTTGTTTCATGCAGCTTGTGGACTGTCTGAAGCCTAAATTTCTTTTGCTCTAGCCATATAAGCAACCTTTTGATATTCTACACGTGAAAAATACCCAAGAAGCTGTAACTTCTCGTTCTTTTGGGAAGACTTATCTCACACCTTTCCTTTAGGTAAAATTTTTCATCTAGCTCTTAATTTGTAAAGACATAATTAAGGGGTTCACTATTACCACATTGACTTAAAGCTCAGTTGTTAGAACAGACAAGCTTAGAAAGTCATTGCTGACACAACAACATTTGTAAAGGTGATTAAAATCTTGGAAGCATCAACAATAGCTTGTTAATAAATGTTATCAGTTTGGGGGTTTGGGGGATTTTTTTTCTCTTTTTTTTTCTTTTTTTTTTTTTCGTATTAGCAGAATGGGATTTCTGCTCCAAGTGTCCTTCTCCATAAACATATACTGTCCCATTAGGTCTGTGCTACTATAGAATGGACTTCTTTTCCTTTTGTTTTCCTTTTGTTTTTACTCTTTTTAAAGGAAAAACATTATTGAAAGGAAAAGGGAAGCTACACCAGAGCATAAATGTCAGGAGTATAAAGGAAGCCATCCTCAGGCACCCCTAGTGACTAATAAATGCCAGTAAAATTCATTCCACATCTGGAATGTGGGCTGTAGAAAATCCGACAAGTATAAATCACCACCCTTGATCAGAATATAAATCCTGCCGTGATGCAAATAATGCATAGCTCGTATGTTTGTGTATTTTACTGCGGTATCAGGAGGAGGAAGGAAGGGCCAGGTGACAGGATACAGGGAAGTTAGAAAATAACTTTGTCCATTTCAAGAAACAATACACCGCTTCCACCGGAAGAAGAATATTTTTTAGAAAGGAAATTTACTCTCTCCTGCTTCACCACTGCTAACTCCTCCTCCCCCAACTTAGAAGCCTCCAGCAAAATAGAAATTAAGACATCTTGAACTCTGCAATCAGAAGGTCACGAAATACCAGCTTGGCTATGCTGCCTACATTCACTTTTCCTTTGTACAGCAGTTATTTCGGATCAGATGCAAATGCATCTCCTGCTTCATCTCCTTGGAATATTTGCTCCTTCCCCCCTTGCTGCAGTTCACCAGCAGGTCACGCCCGCAACTTCTCACTGATTTTCAAGAGACCGGGTCTCGCAAAGGTGACTGTCAACCAAAGCAGTCAAGCTCACACTGTCTTTCTCTGTTTTTTTCCCAGGACATGGTAAGCTATTGCACATAGGCTTGATCCAAAGCCTTCAGAAGCCAACAAAAATGTAAAGGAAAATTCTCTCCAAGGGTTTCACAGTATGGGTGTGTGGCAAGTGAGACCTTTTCTGCTCTGACTCTGAAAACTGCTGTGCAGCCTGGGCACACCAGCAGAGCTTTAGTAATTGACCCAGACTCAGACTCTCTCCCACAGATTTGCTGTTTGATGTTTTCCTCATAGCTCCTGATTCACTCTGCAATATTTTAGATTGCCACAGGGAAAAAAAAAATAAATTTATTAAAACTCACAATTAAATTTTAAATTTAAAATGCATGTGTGAGGGAGGGTCTCACTATTCACACTGTGCATCTCCTTCCTGCGTTTCCCAGGCGTGCAGGGCTTACCACTCAAGTACTGTCCATGCTCGAAGACAGAGGGGCTTCCACTCATTGTGACAGTATAAATCAGAAAAACTTCACTGAAATTCTTACACTGTTTCTATGAACATTGTCTAGGGAGGAAAAAGAGATTTGAAGAAGCACGTGACAGATATTCTTCACGCAAATGAAGAGAGACAAATTCAGCACCCAGAAGGATGACTATAAATGTAGAATAATTTCATTTTAGATTTATGCTGTCAAAGCTGTAAAGAGAATTGTGCCTTAAATCAGTAAAATAATAATAATAAATAAACATACTTCTTTTTTATTATTAAAAGCGTTTACATAACACCATGACCTGTAAGGTAAAACCATCTTAATGTGTAAGTGCAGTGGACTGAATCTTGGATCAATGCTAATTTGCAGTGATTGCTTCAGGATCTAAAGATCCTGGGATAAAAACAGAACATCTGTGGAGAAAAGGGAGCCTACTGAAATACTGTGTGAAGATGAGAGATTTCGCTATCCCCTAGAGATAATTCCTATTATGCAGCAGAGAGAAACCTCTTAGTCAAACCTTAAAAGTCTTCCCTTTTCTATCCTACTGAAGGGTAGATTATTTATCAAAATAACCTTTCTAATTTTATTTTATTTTAATTAGGGACTCTTTGGACACAGATATCTTGATTGGAAAACCAACACAGGAAAGAAACACTTAACTGGTTTACTTCTGCGTTTGAGTGTGCCTTCTAGCCTTAAGTGTGGGATATGAAACTGCCCTTGAACCAAAGGCTAAGGAAACTTTACCTGCAGTTTAAGTACTGCGATTCAGTTCACATACTCTAGGTATTCTAAAGAAACACCCCAAAAGGCAGACAGCGAGTCCTTGATGCAACCTGTCATGCTGTCTGGATCTGGTCCTACGATGCAGCACTAATTCGTATTGCAGACAGGCCATTCTGCATTTCAACTGTGTGTTCTTCTGGGAGGAGGTTCCCATATCTTACTGATAACATAGGAACTGTCTTGGTGTTTGATACAAATACACAGCAATGCTGATGCATCTTGATCATCCCTACCTTAAATTACAGCCCCCTCTCCTCCTGCAAGAATTACCCTGGGATTCTGGAGTTTGGTTTGATTGTTTGGGGTTTTTTTTATAACTTTTTCAATTAGACATCCATTTGTCTGCTTTCCCTAGAAGACTTTTATTGAAGAACAAGTTGTGACATTGCAGGCACCACGACCTCTTTGTGCACTATAAAGCAATAAAAACGATCTCTTCACCACCTCACAGTTCACCTTGAAGAAACACAGTGTCCAGGTCAGTCTCAGGAGTGTTCCTAATGGTGCCAGGTGTCGACAGAAAGCTCTCTAAAGACTCGTTTGCTAATTAAAGGCTTCCTTTCCCTGAAACACAGCTTACTGCATCTTAACTATTCAGTGCATAAAGTTGAATGTTCTGGCAGTTACCTACCAAATCTTTCACAAGTAGAGACTGGAGATTGTCTCTGTCAAAGGATATTTTTAGACTTCTCAGGTTTAATATTTTTTTTTTCTTTTAATAACCACCAGTTTTCTAAATACCAAAATATGATGAACCGGTGAGTTGAGTACCACTGAACATTACACTGCTAAAGAAATTTCAATGAAAATACAAAAAGGAGGCTGCATCCCAGGAGTGTAGTCCTCCAGTGATGAGGGCAAACCTGGTCAGAATGGTTCCATGCTAGAGGACAGGAAAATGAACAGGATTTTTTGATTTCTGGGGAGCAAAGTGAATTCCCTATTATCAGATTTTTATCCCTAATATATACCGCCTTGTGAGCTACTCATCTATTAAACATGAACT
Organism: Psophia crepitans; assembly: GCA_013399095.1. NCBI lineage: Eukaryota > Metazoa > Chordata > Aves > Gruiformes > Psophiidae > Psophia > Psophia crepitans. The sequence goes on along the minus strand of VWZZ01005770.1, from coordinate 35,157 downwards.
TCGGCAACTATATTTTTTCCTAAATCTTGAGTGCAAGCCCATAAGTTTATATAGACTACACAGCACCATAAAATTTGAACACATGATTTCTCCTGCAAGGCTGCCAGAAATTATGCTTTTGGTCATGAATTCAGCTATAGAGAGATTCGCAGTGTTTGAGTCACTGTGGTTTAATGTGCAGCTACTTCTCACTAGATGATCTTTAAGGTCCCTTCCAACCCAAACCATTCTATGATTCTATGATTCTGGTCTGAATATGTTATCAAACCGGTAAAAACCAAACCCAACTTCTTTGCTGCTCTCTGCTCCTTTTATCTTACACATTAGTGTATTCCAGAAGAAATCTCAGAAACAGACTCCATTTTATTGGTAAATGCTTTTCTTTTTGAATTTTCAAAAGTTTCCTCTTTTTTAACCTAAGTTTTAAAAATTCACTTTGTCTTGATGGATGAGGTCCACCACAAGTTTTTGAAAGTAAGGAAACACATGATTAAAAAGCTTTCCTTGTTATTGAATCAAAATAAGTCTGTCAAAGATTTTAAAAATTTTCCTCAGTTCCAAAACTAAACTTGGTGTTAACAGCAACAAAAGCATCAGATAAAATGTTTACAGAAGATGTTCAGCCAGATCTACTGTTCTGGTGCTTTTACCTTGAGTTGTCATTTTTGAGCCCTACTTCCTTTATGTCCAATCTACAATTGTATACTGTACCTTTAGCTCTCTATGAAACTAGTGGTTTTACATATGAAAATATTTTCACCTATGGATTTACACAGAAAACAGTATTTAGATTAATAAACGTAAGAAAAAAGAAGACTTTTCTGGAGGGATTTGGTTTTAGAACACATGGCCTTCCAATACACCTTGGGGTGAGTCTTTCAGCTACTGCTATTAAGGCAAGACTTGAAGGACTTTCAAGAAGGGACTAGACCCCATTGTCCTCAAACTGCTGTGGACACAAACAGAAAGGGCTCTCTCCCACTCTAAGTACAACCGTAGATGGATATGGATGGGTGACTGGAGGGAAATAATAGCAGGTTCGTATCGTGAAACAACAGCAGTGGAGAAGTTAGCCATCTAGTCTCAGCTGGTTGTCCAAGCACAGCTGTTTGCTTGGCTGTGCAGTGAACTGGAGCAGGGAAGTAATCCAGCTTTTCCAAGCCTGGTCCTCTGCAAGCTGCAGCAGTTCCCAGAGCCACTTTGCAACACGACTACACAAACTGCTCCATTGTCATAACTTAAAAGACATCATGCTAAAATACGGGGCAGGAACACATGGTAGGAAAACAAGAATACTTCAAACTGATCTTTTTGGTGAAAACAGTATTCTGAAACCAGTGTTGCGGAGTGTTTGCCTCTGAGAAGGAGTCTCCTGGCTCACCACTTGACATGGGTAATGGTGCAGCACTACCGTGTCCATCCAAGGCTACCCATGGATGTCTTCCATGGGGACATTCAGCTGTGGAGGCAGCATATGTTCTGCCTTTGAGATAGCTTGTGCATCATTAATGACGCATGTACCTGTACTTAGAGATAGCTAAGTGTTGTTATGATGATATTTATATCCATACAGACAACAAGAATATCCAGAGCTATAAGAATATCAAAGTTTAAGCCAAAATCTCAATGTTATGGATATAAAACAGACCTACTGGAGTAGGAGAGGGCAGAAAAGGAGACCTGTTATCCCTTACTTCCCAGCTATGAGATTCTTTAACCTTTCTCTAAGACAGGCATCCCCACACCTTGGTGGAGTTTTGGAACCAGATGCTAGATGGACTTTTGCTCTGCTCCAGGATGGTAGCTCTTGTCTTCTTGCCTTCTGTTGACTATACAGATTTCTGCTGGAATGCAGATCACATAATGAGTCCCATACTAACAGAGAAGGGATTTGTCATGATCATTCCTGAACCTGACAGAGTCTTCAAAAATTTTCCGAATGAAAACAGGAAGCTGCCAAAAAGAAGTGGACATCTCTGATCCAACAGTCGATTCTTTTGTTTGAAACCAAGAAAAGCACCATTCAGGACTCTAATTGATTAAAACTGAGTGCAATTTCCAGAGCACCAATAATTGCTAGAAGAGGGCAACGGTCACCCTAACGCGTTGTCACTTCAGAGGAAGCTGAACACTAACAACCAATCAAGCAGCATTAGTTAAAAGTAACCTTTTAATGACCCCTGATTTCTCCTTCAGGAAATATTTTCTACACAATTTGTATTACATTTTCAACGTTAGCCCATAAGTCTTTGAATACCTTATTTATTTTACTTTTAAAACTATGCTGAACTCTTTACTGCTCCGTTCTGGCTGCGCACTATAAATACCTTCTGACGTGATTTCCAGATGAAACCCAGGAATTCTGCAGTTCATCTAAATTTGTCCAGTCCTTGTCGTCTGTTTGCAGCAAAACTACATCTTTTGCTAACTCTTCTACGGCAGCCTTTAGTTTTACTTGCCTTGTTTTGCTTGATTACTTACCCCCCATTAACTCAGACTCCCACTTAACTTAGTCCTACTTTTTCATTCACTCACTTACATGTAACACACTCTTCCTTTCCCACAACGTTGTGTTCAGCATTGCAGGAATGCTACTGATAGTCCCATAAACTTTATGTTTTTTCCTTACAGCCTGAAGGTTGGATTAACGTGTAAACCCTGGAATCACCACTCCTGTTTACAAAGGAAAAAAAAAAGGGTATTGCACTTCAGGCTTTTTCAGTAACGCTATGAAATGTAACACTACTTCAGAAAACCTGGTGCGAATAAAAAGCACTCAAAAGTATTTTCTTGGAAAAGCTTACCATTTTTAAAAGGATTTCATGATCTGTGGAAACATATCTGCTCTTTAAGTCATCTGGATTTTTCTTTCTAAAGGAATTACTTTCTCTATTGTGTTAAAAACTCTGAAAGTCTGATACCAGTTTTATTATATTTTGCTTTGGTGACACATTTCCAGTCCAGTAATTCTCTGAAGTGATATATGCATATTAAAATACCTTTTTATAAACCACAAATCTATATTACAAAGAATAATAAAACCAAGATGACACATGCCTTGAACATCCAACATTCACGTGTTCTTATATACTCATACTTCAGATTGTACCTTGGCCTTGACTTTTTTTGCCTCTTACTGTGTCATCTAAAAACATACTGTAAAGACTTAAGATAAGAGACTGCCTTTTTTATGTTGCCAAATCACCAGACACCTCCAGAATGCTGTATAAATATTAAATTATAGTAATTAATAAACCATCTCTTTACAAGTGAAAAATGGAGTTCTGAGAAGTAATCTTACCCTGTCAAGGCAGAATACAATCCCATCCATGAAGAGGCCTGTAATTAAATATAAATGTCTTGAAATCCTGGGAAACCTTGTGAGGAAATGACTCATTTTAGGTGCAGTGAAACAGAATGGTGCCCAAATTACACATGAGGGTTTCCACCACAAGTATGAGTACTTTGCTACTGCCCTTCCCAAGGCAAAGATCACTCTCAAAGCAGAGGTGACCCCAGAGTGAGAATGGGACAAGGAGGCTTCCCATCCAAGCAAGGAGGGAGAGATATGTGCCCTTGAATTAGTGAATAAGCTGAAGGCAGTTGGCACCAGAGAAAGAGGCTCTTTGAGAGAGAACACAACGGATAGCCTCCAAGGAAGTGATGTGATTTAACGAAGGGTGGACAAAAGCTTATATATTTGGGTGGCTGTATACTTGTCCTGGAGGAGGCAGACTCATCCAGGTCATTACCTTACCCCAAACATCCTTCATGGTGGAAAACGGGGACATGGTTGTGTCCCAACCTGGAGCAGGTAAGTTATTTCAATACAACTAGATTGAAATAAGAGACAAAGGTCTCTGGGATGTATGAAGAAGAGGGGCAGAAGCACTTGAAGAGTGTGCAGGTCAAGCACCTCCCCACCTACGACAAGAAGAGGGAATATAGTTTTTGACTCTGGAAATAGGCTTTTAGTGTGAGTACTTCTTGTAAGTACTGCTACCACTATTGCATGTGGTGCCATTGCCAAGTCTTTTTATTGTTGCCTGTGGTTTGTCTGTGTGCAGAGAAAAAAGGTAGTGGATCTGTTATTTTTCTTTTGGAAGGATTTTAAGAAGTGCAAGAAGACTCTCTTAGTCCTCTTAATTCTTGTTTTCTTGTTCCAATCTGATCAGAAAACCACTGCAGGCTGTCTCCTTTCCTCTGTGATCTTAAAATAGCATCAGATCCTTTTCCCTGTCATTCTCTCAATGGCATTAAAGTGGCACATTCCCCTCTTCAGAACTTACCTAATGCTTTAGCTCCTTTTGTTAGTTGAAGTAGATGATGCATTTGGGATTAATTTGTAAGGTTCAAAAGCTTCCAGATAAAACATCTGTTTTGTTAGGACAGCACACACCATCCTTTGTGCTGGGGAAGGAAGAGAATAGTGGGTTGCTGCAAGCTCTCTATATAAAGGACAAGGAGTCACTTCTCTTGGGTCAGAGTCCAGAGGATCTAGACTTTGTTCATTCTCTCCCTCCTGCAAACAGGGAATCAGGAAACATAAACACCTACAAATCAAACCAAAACCTACCCTAGAGAAACAAGCCTGGATATTTAACCCCACTAATCTAACCCTGGATTACACCCATGCAACCCACACTGAAGTCTACCAGCAGCTACTGCTGTTCATGCTACAGTGGAAAAAGGGACCTACCATGTTAAGAACTGCTTTTGCAGCTGAGAATCTAAAAATTAGGCATGAAAACAGACACAGAGAAGGATATGGGATAACAACACAAAGTTATTTTACAGTGAGAAGAACAGGAATCTTTATATGAGACAGTGTACTGGAGAACGTCAGGTATGTACATAAAATAAAAGGTTGTTGCAACAAACCCAGAATATTTTGCTAATCTTTGCTGAGAAATCAGCATGAAAAATTCATCATTGCAAAGTCAGCTGGCCCTGTCATGTCTGTTGCCCAATCTACTTGACCCAGACTATGATAAAAAGGAAGGCAAAAGAGATACAAGTTTCTGATGGACTTTCCCTTGAGAACCTGTTGCCAGAGGGGAAGGTCTGGCTCAGCAGAGGGTTTGCAAAGCTCTGCAGCTGGGTGTTGGCAAGGTACACACAGGGAGCACCGACCTCTGTGGTTCTCCCTTCTGCAAATTTCTCTCTTTCATAGAATCATAGAATCATTAAGGATGAAGAGACCTCCAGGATCATCTAGTCCAGCTGTCCCCCTACCACCTATTACCCACTAAACCATGTCCTTCAGTACCAGATCCAACCTTTCTTTAAACACACCTAGGGACGGTGGCTCCACCATCTCCCTGGGCAACCCGTTCCAATGCCTGACTACCCTTTCTGAGAAGAAATTTCTCCTCATCTCCAATCTGAACTTCCCCTGGCGCAACTTGCAGCCATTCCTTCTTGTCCTATTTTTCTTCTCTTCTTCACCCATTGCTTTGTAGGTCCAGTTTGTTGTGCTTTAGCTCCATTTAATCAAACCTCTTGCAGTGATCCAGCTCATCATAAGCCTTGTCATCCTAATTTTGGCAGCTCCATGTTCTACTAGCATCACATTGATGTCACTGAGTCTAGATATTGACTAACTCTCTAAGCCTTAATTTTCTTCTCCATCTCTCAAGAAGTTTTAAAGGAAAACTTCATCAAGGCTGGAGCAGGAAGAAAAAACCTGACAAGCCAGGAACAAAAAAAAAACACAAAAAAAAAGAAACCCACCCCAAAAAAACCCCCAGCCAACACCAAAACCAAAAAAACAAAGGGAGACTAAACCTTGAGCACCAAAGGTGAAGCATGTGCAATGAACTCCCCTCACCTGCTCTTCAGGCTAGAGTTCACACAGGTATTGGACACCACACTGCAGCATCTCTTCTGCTCCAAAACTCACCTACCAGATCCTAATTTGCCTGTGGATGGGTAGGAGAGATGCTGTAGCATTTGACTGCAGCCAGGCAACATCACCCAGTTCATGGGACCGAGTCCTCAAAGCCATGCTTCTCTGGTGCACCCAATGCCAGGCTCCTTTCACCTGGCATATGCCAGATTTGCAGTCTACTTTGGTACTTCGACATGCTAGGATTGGATAAATTTGAGAAGTCAGAGGGCAGAATGAGATTAGGGACAGTAGGTAGATCCTAACATAAACATCACCTGACAGAGAGGAGAATGGTGCCTTCTACTTTCAGAGAAAGCAGCTGGAATCAAGCCCAGAAATTTTCTGCAGCTATCATAATTCAGCCAAACTGCACAGAAACTTTAAGACATAAAAATCATACAGTATTAAAATGAAAAAAGTGCAGCAGTTTGGGTTAAAATTGCACTGGGAATTGCGGTTTCGCATTTCATAGACTCACAGAATGGTTTGGGCTGGAAGGGACCTCAAAGATCATCTAGTTTCAAACCCCGCCCCCCCATGGGCAGGGACACCCTCCACTAGACCAGGTTGCCCAAAGCCCCACCCAACCTGGCCTTGAACACTGCCAGGGATAGGGCCTCCACAACTTCTCTGGGAAACCTCTGCCAGTGCCTCACCACCCTCACGGGGAAGAATTTCTTCATAATACATAATCTAAATCTACCCTCCTTCAGTTTAAACTCTTTACCCCTTGTCCTATCACTGCATTCCCTGATAAACAGTCCCTCTCCAGCTTTCCTGTAGGTCCCCCTCAAGTGTGGGACGACTGCTATAAGGTCTCCCCGGAGCCTTCTCTTCTCTAGGCTGAACAAGCCCAGCTCCCCAGCCTGTCCTCGTAGGAGAGGTGCTCCAGCCCTCTGATCAACTTTGTGGCCCTCCTCTGGACTCACTCCAACAGCTCCATGCCTGTCTTGTACTGTGGACCCCAAAGCTGGATGCAGTACTCGAGCTGGGATCTCACAAGAGCAGAGGAGCAGAATCACCTACCTCGACCTGCTGGCCACACTATTTCTGATGCAGCCCAGGACACAGGTGGCTTTCTGGGCTGCCAGCGCACACTGCTGGCTCATGTTGAGCTTTTCATCAACCAGCACCCCCAAGTCCTTCTCCTCAGGGCTGCTCTCCATCCATTCTCTGCCCAGTCTGTAGCTGTGCTTGGGATTGCACCAACCCGTGTGCAGGACCTTGCACTTGGCCTTGTTGAACTTTATGAGGTTTCTTAGCCATGTGTGTGCTTCAGCTCAGAGCCACAATGTATTAACAGCGACTTTCCAGAGATAAGGCTGTTCGAAAGGGTTCAGTGAAGTGGTAACGTGTATGAGTTCTCTCCAAGAGTGAGATCTGTAGTCCATCCTTGGAAAAGTATGTGCTTCCAGCTGGCTTTATTGAGAACTTTTCTTTTGGACTCATGAACAGCATGCAGCTCTCAAGTCTTTCAGCTGGTCACTCTGGCAGTGGTTTGTATTATCATATGTAATGCAGTATCACTGTATCTTAAGTCCTTCTGTTCCCTGCTGTCTTAAAGAGATGCTGTTTGCCTTCTCCAAGTGGATGTTTTTCAACGGTGAGAGCACAGCTCCTAACACAAAGCAGAAGAAATTCCTCTGTGCCTTTCTCTATTGCATGCCTGCAAGGTGGGTATGGAAGGCTGCCAGATCCTAGTGGCTGGCTTTCACACCCTTATTATATAGGTTATTACAGTAGTTACAAGGCAATGAAGCTATCAGGCATATATATTAGCTTAGGGCTGTATGTGTACTTCAAGAACCAGTTTAACAATAGCTTGTGCTTATGCATTTGATTAACAGTTCAAACACACATTGAAAGGAAAGGAAATGCAGAATAGGCATGAGCGTTTGCTGTTACAAGTCACCGATCCTGTTCACCGCAGTAGTGCTAGGTAAATTTACATGGAAACTATCTGACTTCAGGAGCTGGCGCCTAGCAGAATAGTATGGAATTGTTATATTGATGTTCTCTCTCCAACAATATTTTAGAGACGAAAGACAAAAGGGCAGAGTCTTAAGAAGGTGCTTTATCAGCATGGTATAGACTATTGCAATCTACAACTGGGGTAAAATAATATGCTTAGTAAGCATATTTTTGCCTTTTTAGGGTGGTCAAAGATCATTTGCTCCTTGTAGCAACTTACCAAAAGGAATCTAGAAGCAGAGAATACTAAATTATCAGTACAGTACAAAGTTATGTATTATTTACAAGCACAGTGTGAGCTGTCAGGTCAGTTAAATCAATTATTCACCATTTGTTCAATTTAGCTTTGTATAAATCTTCATTTTCTCACTCAGCAAATTCCAAATTTACTACAAAGCCTTATGCCATGTCTGTAATGAGAACAGACTGAAAAGTATAAAAAGGCAGACAACTTACTAAATTTATAAGCAATTGCTTGAAAAAAATGATCAATGTCTACACTTTGCTTTATGTTATCTGGAGTGTGATTTTTGTGCATAAATCATACATGATATATATATATAAAAATTGACATCTTGAGATAGAAGGATTCAATCCCACCCATTTTTTGGCTCTTACATACAGTAAGATATTAAGACATTCCCGTAAGGACTGAGCAGAGGAGGGAGACGTTGGCTTTCAAGGCTAGAAATGACCATTACAGACTGTGACCTCTTGGATCACACGCACCATAAAACTTCAGACAGAAATGACTGCAACAAGCCGATGTCTTCTGACGGAACTTGGCCATATTGGAAGAACTTCTTTTTCTCCCTAATTTGGCCATAACTTGCTGCTTCACATCAGTGGAAATATGCATATAGAACAAGGTAAAAAAGAAAAATCTGTGTACTAGTGTAACTAGAGCGCCAGCACTCAGATCCAAAATCTGATCTGTTGCATGATGTACAACTGGAACGCTTTGCTAGGAAAAGTTATTGCACTGGAGATTTAGGTGCAGTATTTTTCAGGGAGCATGAAAACTGTGAGATTATCTACCTTATTTGTGCACTTCAACCTTGTCCAAGAAAGAACCCTCAGCTGAGAAGGTAAATCAATCTCTTTTCCAAGCCTGCCCTTTCCTGACTGGACCATGACACTGTCAATGGATTGGGAAAAGGGAAAAAATAATATCTGGAAACAACTGATTTATTGCTTTATTGATTAAAGTTTATCATTCTTTAGCTGAGCAATGTGAGCTGGCCATACATACTTCTAGAGTGTCTCACTTGAGAAGCAAAGTGAGTTGGCCAGAAGCTCAACATGAGCCGGCAGTGTGAGCTGGCAGCCCAGGAAGCCAGCCGTGTGCTGGGCTGCATCAAAACCAGTGTGGTCAGCAGGTCGAGGGAGGGGATTCTGCCCCTCTGCTCCGCTCTTGTGAGACCCCACCTGCAGTGCTGCATCCAGCTTTTGTGCCCCTAGTACAAGAAAGACATTGATATAGGGCTGGAGCACCTCTCCTGTGCAGACAGGCTGAGAGGTTTGGGGTTGCTCAGCCTGGAGAAGAGAAGGCTCTGGGGAGACCTTGCAGCAGCTTTCCAGTACCTGAAGGGGGCCTAGAGGAAAGCTGGAGAGGAACTGTTTATCAGGGAGTGCAGTGATAGGACAAGGGGGAGTGGGTTTAAACTGAAGGAGGGTAGATTTAGATTATGTATTAGGAAGAAATTCTTCCTTGTGAGGGTGGTGAGGCCCTGGCACAGGTTTCCCAGAGAAGCTGTGGAGGCCCCATCCCTGGCAGTGTTCAAGGCCAGGTTGGATGGGGCTTTGGGCAACCTGGTCTAGTGGAGGGTGTCCCTGCCCATGGCAGGGGGTTGGAACTAGATGACCTATGAGGTCCCTTCCAGCCCAAACCATTGCATGATTCTATGGTACTGCACAAAAGCTCAGATTTAAGGCTAGTTAGTTTTTTTCTTTTTTTCAGTGGACATTACCTCACTGATTTCTGTAGCGGTGGTTGTTTTATTTACTGAAATGTGTACAGTGAGGCTGATGGCGTACTAAATGAGATTTTTTTTCTCTCTTTTCTCTCTGTACTTCCCTCCTGAGCACAGAATTAATTTCTGAGCAAATATTAAATCTGGCCTTTCTTTTTCCTGTCTATGTCCAAAACTTGAGATGAACAGAATTACTCAAAGAAATTCAGATTCTGCTTTTTTTACCACATTGCAGGACATAGCGGTACCCCCAGCTCCTTCAGACAAGAAGTTTCCAGTCCTATGCATGCTGAATTAGGCTTATGTAGCTGGATTGTCTTCACAGAGCATGGCTGTCCTCACAAACTATGCTTGTCAGTGGGTGCTTTGAAAGTGAGCTGGGTTGCTTTGGGTAGAAAATGGAAGCAAACCTAGCATTGAATAAAAGAATTATAACATGTGGAAGGTATACCCAGAACACCAGGGAGAAGCACAGGTGAAATCTGAAGGGTGTGAATTCTTGCATTTCATTTTATTAAATCCAAGAGTTTAGGGAGAATGAAACAAATTAGGCAGCTCCTTGATCATCTAAGTTCAAAGACAGATTAAAGATGACATCAGACTTGCCAAAAAAACCCCATTGTTTTCAAAGTCTTTCCAATTTCTGACTATCTTATTTTCTCAAAAACCCCCAAATCACCCTTGCTCCAAAAAATGTCATTCTGAGGAGGGTTTGTTTCTGTGCAGTGAAGTGGGGATGGTCAAGGACCACCTGAATAGAAGCAACAGCAGTTCAGTCTGTCTATACTGCATAGCAGGTAAATATTGGCAAAGCTGAGAGATGGGCTGCTTGCTTTTGAGAAACCAGAATATCAGAAGACCTTTCTGTGCTCCACAGCAAAAGAAAAGCTGGAGGGAAGATGTAAAGTCATTGCTTCTCCAGGTGTTTCTGTGAACTGTCAGTCTCTCCTTGTGCTTGACTGGACAGCAAAGCATCAAATGTGACGAGTCATTCACTGCTGCAGAACAGGCTGCTTCCAGTGGCACACAGCTATCACCTTACTGCGCGAGAGACTGCGACCTGGGTAAGGAGCGTAAGTTACAGATGTGCACGTGGAAAATATAAATCATTGCAGTCCCAAATCTTTCCTTGGAGAGAATGACTTGGAACGGCCTTTTGGAGAAGGTGTTGAATATTCAAAGTTCATGAGAGCCTCTACATGTTCTAGAGGAATCTCGTACAGAGAGAGGTGTTCACCTTAAAGCATGGCTGGTGTTCTGCATCCTGCTATATATTAGTGACTTCCCATTCCTGAGCAGCCACTTACTTGCTCCGTGCCTTTCATCTCCTCATAAGTAAGGACACAGTATCTCCAAAATGTAAGGACATAATATCTATAAAGTATTCTGAAATGTAATTTTAAAATTTTACATTTCTCTGTTATTAAACGTAGGGTATTTGTGTGAAAAACCCAACACATTAGACATATGAACAAAATACCAAAAGCCACCCTCAGAAAAAAGGGTTCACGAAATCATTAATTCTTTAAAAGCCCATCAGTTTAGTTAGTTACTGAAGACACTTGCTCCAGAGAGGCCTCTCGCAAGATTTTTTATCCCATGGAAATTACCTTGTCAAAATATGTTGCAAGTCTGACATTTTTTTCCCTGTGTATCCATGCAAGAATGTAATCGAAGAAAAAACTAAATTAAACATTTATGACAGAAACTGTTTGAAAGCTGAGATAGTAGCTAGCACTAATGTGACAACTTTCCAGTCTGGTACCTTGCAGACAAGCTTTGTCCCTGACTGTTCTGCCTGTGTTCCTTGGCTATTTAAAAAGTATTGTTATTGAAGAAACACCTCTTGTTACTTAGGTAGGAATTGATTCCTTCCCTGACACTTCTAAAAATGACTTTTTTTTTTTTAGATGGCAAAATCTGCCCAGCCAGGTGTTGAAGCACGTACCATGTTGTGTTGCCAAAAGAGAAACTGGCCTATAGCCTCAATGCTGATCACAGGATTACCAGTCCCTCAAAATCCTCTTAAAAAATGAGAATACCTGTCTTGTGAAATCTACAGCCATTTTTCAGCTGTTTCTCTGAGACAATATTAGTAGAAATATGTGCAGTCTGGCACTGCTGGCTGGTTCCTATGAAGCTTCTTGGTGAAAGTCAGAAGAATGGCTCTTAAAATAGCTGCCTTGATGCTGCTTGGTCAGTGGAAGAAATTATTTCCAGCACAGTGCTTCCCAAAAACAACATCACAGTCCTGGCTACTATTTCAGCCTGGGTTTGTTTAGTTCAAATATATGAAGCAATCAAGAAAAGATGACCCAACCCAAACATTGTCACCCTACACTGGTTCTTCAAATCTGACTTCGCTAACCAGTAACTTAGACTTGTTGCAGATCCCAAAGAGGGAGCAGAGGGGAAAGAATAGTTGTGTAAGTGCTCCCATTTGAAAGGCAACTTATAGTTCTCTGCAGCTTTGATGGAGATGAAAAAATGATCTTGGCTACTTGGGCTCTGACCTTTAGGAAGTGTTGGAACCAAGAGAAGCTTTCCAAGCAAAGGCTTAACAAGCTGACATTTGAGACCTTCAGTCCTCTTCCCATCTTTTAAAGAGTAAGGGGTATTTTACAAAAAAAAAATAATAAAAAAATTACAGAGTAATTAAAAGGAAGAACAGCCCTGAACCATGAGGAAAAACAAGCAAACAAAATTACTTTTACCGTAGGTGGTCACTGCTGAACATCTACAGCACAGTGTAGGAAATAGACCACTATCCAATACATCATGTCCTGTCCTGAGTCATAAAAAGCTTTGAATTATCCTGGTTAGTCTTCTTGCTTCAAGTTCTCTATGGTATCTATTAAGGCAAAATCATGTGAGAGATGAGATATTTTTCTATGAGTCACCTCTCTCCTCTAAAGTATCCTCTTCGGGCATCTGTAGCTCATCCTGAAAAGGCTGAATATATAAACTCTGATGTCAAAGCGTATTCACAGAAATGTTTAGCAACATAAAATCATCTGAAGATGTTATACAAGAATACTAAGTTGGTGATAATATTTTCCAAATAAAACCATTCAGGATAAAAATAACTTACTTTTTTTTTTTATAATGTCAAATTAAAGGACAAGCATTGCATCAGCAGACTTTCACAACACATTAAAAATCCCAGAGACACAATACATCATGCAAGAAGAGCTTCCTACCAGATTCATGCAGCTAATGAAATTCTATGCAACTTCTTCCAGGAAAATAGCTTGCGTACTCTGAAGCTATATCCAGGATTTTTACAAACTGTTCTGCATGATTCATTCAGCGCTGGGTAGATTAGATGTTATTGAATTCACATGAGTTCATGTTAAATAAATAAAGTGAAACACAACAGCTGGGGCTACTCATCACTCAAGCACATGACATCCATTGCCAAACCCAAGAGAGACTCGGTGGTGGTGTAATTACCTAACTGGGTCAGTGGTGAAATGGAAAGTGGGGATTGTTATAACACCAACTCCTTGGATTATCTGTAATCAGAATGAAATATCAGAGAGGTCTGTAGTATACGGCCAGTAGCAATGGCCTGTGCACAAGCAATATCTACATGAAGAACCAGCATTTCATCCTGTAAAATTTCATTACGCGGATAAGGGTAAGCTGGAGCAGCCTCATCCCGCAGTGAATTGAATGGCCTATGCTGCAAGTGTCACACACGCAGAAATCCAGCAGAGGTTAGGGTGCACAAGATTCTCTGCTTTTATCTTCCAGTGATTTCCCCCCAAATGGCTGTTCGCAGCTCTGTGCTTGCTTTGTGCTTTGCCAGGGGGGAAAGCAAATGAAGAAGAGAAGATGGGTGACCATTCAACAATTCTATGTCACAGAAGAGCAAGGGCTTGAGATAAATGTATGCCAAGTACAAGCAGGACCGACTTCACACTGCAGGAAGGAGGGTGACCACCACTCTGGGTGACTAAAGGCTGTTTGGTTCCTGTTAGCTCAGCCTTCATGACAAAAGTCTCAAGCCTATATACAGCGCAGCCTCAAAAGGTTAACGTACGTCAAGAGAAGTCGGGGGAACTATGTGCCTAGTGCAGCACCCTGCTTGTTTGAACTTTCCTACCCTGCAAGACCAGGAACAGCTGGAGACAAGAAGAAGTGGCCTTTGGCATGAGCCTGTTGCAAGACTCAAACTCAGAGTTTCCATCCCGCAGCAAGACACCTTCAGCACTCTGCGCCCCACCCCTGGTGTGTGCATACTCATTCTTTGTTTTGATAAGCAAATCGCTGCGTGCTTGAATGTGTTATACCTGGGGGAGTTTAGCTCAGTACGCTGTGCTGAGGTTCCAAGAGGATGTAGTTATTTTTGACGCCAGTAATTTCTTTTTTGTTTCTTTTCCAAATAGGACACACACAAAAAAAAAAAAGCTAGGGCTGGATTTTTGCCTGGTTTCCATTCTAAATCACCATTTATCCCTTTGCTCAGCTGACAGCAGTGGAAACATCAGAAAATCTTCCTCTTGCAAAGTATCATAAACAATAGATACACAGAAAACAAAAATAGCTGAAGATGACACAGGAATCTCTACTCAGCTCATGCTGTCATCTTTGTCCCTGCATTCTGCAATGATCAAACATTTGCCCTCAGGAATGGCAAATAGTTCTGCCTCACAGTCACCAAAGGATGCATACGACTGGATCACATCTAAGGATCCACCTCGCACAATATAGTTCACACCCTCTGCTCAGCTGTTACCCACTTGGAAGCACCCAAAACTCTATACACGCCTCAACTTTGACATAGGAAGTCACCTAAAATCTGCCTTTCTACATGTACTTACTTCTTTCAAGAGATAAGCAGCAAGGGGTCATAGCCAAAAGTCAAATGCCTCAGAAATCAGTTGATTCTCACTTCAGTGAGTAGAGAGTCTCACTCAGAACTCTGAACTGTGCCCAGAATGACGTAACAGCCACCTCATTCCTGTAAGATTTGCTCCTGTATGATGCTGACCTTTGGCATTGGTGAGTGTGACAGAGGGATTAAAGAAGTTGTGTGACAAAGTCAATATCAGCAGTCTCTCTCATATGCTCAGGTTGAACAGTACAGCACAATAGTTCAAGTCAGTAGTTGATAGTTGACATTAGCAGTCACACAGAAACACCCAGGCCCTTTTCCCTGCCTCCCAGACTCTTTCTTTTAATGTTTGTTAGCTTACCTGCTGTTACAGTACAGGCTTGAGGCAACTCTCAGCTCTGATTTCCAGTTACTCACCCTCTAAGAATTCAGTGTTGAAGACAGGAGACTTTAGCAGGCTCTTTTAGAGCTGAATTTTAGAAATTCAGAGCTGAAAATTTTAGAAATTTTGACAGCAAGAAAATTTGGGGGCACAGATGTCCAATGTTATCTGTCATACCTTTCTTGGAGAGATATTCTTAATGCAACCGACCCAGTTGGTGTGAGTGGGACAGAGCCATGGAAGGGTCTGCTTGATGCTGAGCCTGTCACTTGATAAGGCCACACTGGGTCACGAAAGAGGGGAAGGGACCCTCCACAAATAGCAAACGTCTCACAGCTTAAAAATTGTGACAAGTCTTTCATTTGAAACAACTGCAAGAAGGGTGCTGAGAAGACTGAAACTTCGAATATCCCTTGTTCAGCAAGCTGCCTCGCTGGGCTGGGAACGTGTTGGAGCTTGCAGTCCTGTAGTCTCGCATGCTCCCTCTGTTCGTCTGTTCAGTCTTCCATGATTTTATAGCTGCTTTATATAACGAGCACGCAGGCACCTTACACCGCCGGGTGTGTAAGATTTGAGCTGCCACTCCAAACTGCAGCTGGTATTTTTAAAAAAGCTGCAACATTTTCCTCTCAGTTCTCATTATCCCTTGAGGCTACTTCTGGCTTTTCAGGGGCAGAAGAAACTGCAGAGCACCCAGATGAAGCATTTTTGAGTGCTCTTGCATTTTTACGGGAGAAGAGTGTTTGAACCACACCCCGGAAGATTTTCACTAGAGCCAAGCGCTGTCCTCAGATATATCATATATAGGCAGCACCCAGCTCCCCTTCAAGACCTGCCAAGACTCATGTGCCAAGTGTGAGATTTGCACGGCCAAATCGTCCTCCCCCAGATGTTGCTGCCTCCTGGCATCTCCGTCTGTGCCTCCTGCATTTACAGCACAGCTCCTCTCTTCCAGTGCCTCTCGCCTGCTTTAGGACCTAGTTAGTCCAGTTTGTGGACTATCTGGTCCGCCCCATCTCCACAGTGGGGCCCTGCTCCTGAAGTACATGTGCTGCAGTGATTTATTTCTTTTTTTTTTTTTCCACTCTGAGTAGTCACTCACTCATCAGTGAGCCTTTCCCTGCGGTTTGACAACAGATAGCCCTGCCTTGTGCGTCAAAGGCTCGATCTGTATTTGGTTGCTGGAGATGACGGGTTTTTCCATGTGTGCCATTACTAATCCCATTTCATTCAGGTCAGATTTAGCCAGTTTTGCCAACTCCAGCTCTCCTAGCATGAGACACAAACCTTATGGGTGAAGTTAAGATGTACAAGGGTCTCAGGAACTCCTTTGACTGAGTCTCACATCCCAAACTACTGTGAAGTTTTAAGGCCGAAGGGGAGACTCTGGCCATCAGATCTGACCTGAATGATGCAAGACATGGAGATTCATGCAGTCATTTCCTCATTCGGTGCTGTCACAAGTCATCTCTCTGTGCAAGAAGTAAAAAGGGAACCACATAGATCAGACGATATGACCATGGAGAGATATCAACATAGCAGAGAACAGGGAGATCCTTGCTCCCATCCCTCCACCTTCTGCCCTCTGAGACTGCAGTTAATTAAGTTTAATGCCCTTGGATCTAAGCAGCTGCTGTAAGACATATCCCCCCAGCCCTCAGAGTTCAGGGGGAAGTTTAGGATGGCTCCAGTGTGATCCTGCTTTTGGCAGCCACTTCTGATAGATTGGAGGGTGGCAGCAGATGAGGAAGCAAGGGGCAGGCTGGACTACTGCCCAGGGGCAAAGGAGTGCATTCCTTCATGTTGTTATAAGCACAAACGGTAATTACAGGATGGTTTGGATGGGCTTTTAAACCGCGCTAAAGCCCCCTTTGCAGCTTTGGCATCATAAGGTCACCTAGCCAAGGGAACAGAAGCAGATCATAAGAAGATGGTGGTGGCAAGGGCACAGGCAAGGAAGAATATGTCGACCCTCTCAATGCCCATCTAAAGGGCAGGGTCAGGACAAATATATCCAAGTTCTGCTGGCTGCTGCTATCTCCCTGCAGCAAAACAGGTTTGCTGTGTGGTCTGGGATTACAGGTTGAGCTGTGGTCACTGGTGAGCAAAAAGTGCCAGTGGCAGCTAGGAGAAGGGGGTGAGGGGGAGCAAACATGTCCCAGTGCAGGTCCTGCCTAGCACAGTGCTCCTTTTGCAGGGTGCAGAGTGATGAAGGATGGAGATAATGTCGGGCGGTTTTGCCCCTAGCCCTGCTTTGGCTGCGAAAGCCAGGAGGCAGGCTGAGGGTGGAGGAGGGACAAGGGGGAATGTCTGCAAGTTGCACCAGGGGAGGTTCAGGTTGGAGATGAGGAGAAATTTCTTCTCGGAAAGGGTGGTCGGGCATTGGAACAGGTTGCCCAGGGAGGTGGTGGAGTCACCGTCCCTGCCGGTGTTTAAAGAAAGGGTGGATGTGGTACTGAAGGACATGGTTTAGTGCATAATAGGGGGCGGGGGGGGGGGACAGTTGGACTAGATGGTCCTGGAGGTCTCTTTATCCTTAATGATTCTATGATTCTGTGAAGCTACAGCTGCAGCCCAGAGTGCTGTGGCTGATCTCTTCTCAAAGCAGCTCTACGATCCGGACACCCCCAGGCTGCCTAAGGGCAAGGGGAAGAAGAAAGGTGATATAACGGCCTGTGTGTCCTCCTCCTTCCTTCTTGCCCCAAGCCTAAGAAGCAGACTTAAACCTGCTGGGTTATCTACAAGCAGGGCACGTTTCTTTAGGAGAAACCCTGGCTCTCGGCTCCATAGCAGTTAGGAGAAAAGCCACCCTTCCCACGCCTGCAGAGGGGCCCGTGTGTCAGGATATGCCCACCCAACGCAAGGTCGGCGCTGTGGGTGATGGGGAACCAGCCACAGGAGACCAGAGCCGGTGCTTTGAGGAGGCAGCGTCCCAAGATCTGGCGCATCCATTGGCTCTTTTGTTTCACGTTATTTAACGCTGAATACTTAAAAATACCTAGAGCAATTATCTTTTCATTCTGCTTTTAAGGAGGGGCTTGGCGAAGGAAAACACCAACTTTTGCCTCTTTTATTCATTCCCTCCCTGGCTGCCGGTAGGCGGGCGGAGGGCGGCCCGGTAGCGCGGGTCCCTCGGCGGGGACATGCTGCCATCCAGCGGCAGCGGCCACGCCGGCCCCCGCGCCCCGCTCGGGCCCCTCTGCNGGGGAAGCGCCGCCGAGCAGGGGGCCTTAGGGCCCGGTGCCCCCCGGGTTGTCGGGTCCCTCGCCCCACCGCTCTGCAACCCTTGTCGCTGAGCTGAGCTCCTTGGTGCCCAGCTAACCCTCCTGCAGCTTCCCTACAGCAACGGGGTTCGCAGAAGGGAAAGGGGAGCATGCCTTTCCTGTTTATAGCCCTTTTCTGTCTCCTTTTCCTCCCCCCCCTCTGTTTGGCAAGGATGGAGAAAGACTCGGTTTTTAAAGATTTTCGAAGAATTTCTAATGATTGCTGAGTGATGCTACCCATGGTAGTTAACTTCACCTCTCCTTCTCAAAGCTGCGGGTCCCACCAAATCAGTGAGAGTTCAGCAGCCGTGGAGATCACATTCAAGGCAAGCTGGTGCATTTAAATAAAATATCTGAGAAATCACAGCCCTGAATATCCATACACAACCACTCCCCCGCTTTATGTCTCATACAGAACGGAGGTCACTGTGCAGGACACCACGGTATCACATAGATCCCGACATTGGAACTGGTGATACCAACTCAGATATTCCTGCCCCATCCTGCCCTCCACCACTCAATCCAGCCCTTTCTGCTTCCCTGTCTGCAGTTTGACCCTTGTGTCAACCTGTTTTATTTTCAAACAGGTTTCTTCCTTAATCCGGGTCACCAGGTAACTGCACTGCGAGCGGTACCAGCTTGACTGAGGAGACAGCAGGGTGTGTCAGGGCAGGAACCTAACCATATCCTGAGCCACGTGGTGTCACAGATGAATGTACTGCATTGGCTTACGTGGGATCTTGCAGTGAGGTGTAGGAAGGTGTCCTACAACAAGGCTCTTAAGTACAAGACGTTCAGCCACAACTCAGTACCTTGAGCTATCTCCGACTTCATGATCCAACTTGCTGTCCAACAGAGCATGGCATAGGAAGAGATGCCGTATTGCCTTGCTGGGAAGATGTGAGGTGTTGCCTTACCTGGAAGTGTGAGGCAATCGTTAACTGGATCTTCCACGTCCATCGCAAGAGTTCTGACAGTCCTGCATGACACAGTGTCAGCTTTACTTGTAACTGTACATACACATGAAAACATTCATGCTTGATGGGCCAAGATCTCAGATGAAATGCAAAGCG
The DNA here is from genome assembly GCA_013399095.1 of Psophia crepitans. Taxonomy (NCBI): domain Eukaryota; kingdom Metazoa; phylum Chordata; class Aves; order Gruiformes; family Psophiidae; genus Psophia; species Psophia crepitans. The sequence goes on along the minus strand of VWZZ01005770.1, from coordinate 15,765 downwards.
AGGGTACTTGAGATCAGGGATTTTCTATGACTAATTAATGAAGTGAAGGGTTTTTCCCCCATCTGTGAACTCTGAACAGTTTTCAGAGCAAGACTGAACCTGGAGAGAGTGACAAACCATAACTGCAAACTCCAGCCGATATGCTGGCAGATCCCATCCTGCAAATCTGGGTGTGAGTGTAGATCAGGGAGGAAAACAGAGTGTGCCTCACCCAGAGCAGCCAACCCACCAGGTAACACACCCGATGCAACACGAAGTGAAGGAAGCCTCCATTGAGAGGAGTAACAGGGAAGATGGAACAAGGGCATTTTGGGCCACCTGGTGTGCTGTGGGGCCCACTGGAGTGGAATTTGCCGGAGGTGAGCTGTGCTCATTCTTAATTCCAGATGGGTATCATGTAGCCCTACACCGAAGGAATGCTCCCCGTGCAGGAAATTGTAACTTATTTTTCAAACCCTCCATCAGGAAGGAACCTTGACTGCCTCATCTGCAAGACTCAGTTGTCCAAACACTGGGTTTCTCTGCGGTAAAGGACTCAATGAGCTGCAGTCTGAGACGATCTTTTTATTCTGCCTTTTCCCTTGCTTGCCAGTGCCTGATGATGAGGGGCTTTGAGGTCTAGGGCTGAGGACTTATAGGCACTTCAAAATGCAATACAAATTCTTACGGAGAAATTTTTAGCTGGTTGAATTATGGTTTGTCCTCTTTTTGATGAAAACCCCCAAAACTACTGCCCTGCTCCACAACGTCTCTGGGGCTTTAAATACAACACAGCCTGTTGACCCTTAGGACCCCCATATGAGTTGGGAAGATTGAGGCCACAGGAAGACCACGTTCACGGTGGCTAAATCCTCACTGTGAGGATCCTCCTACAGAAGTTCTTCCATGTGTACTGTCCTTGCACTCTGGGAAGAGCAGGACTTTCCCACTCATGGGGAACACCTCAAAGGAAGCAGAGATCTGGTGGGATCATTTCTCTTCACAGACTGTGTTGATGGGAATGAAGGAACCAAGGGCTTAAATGTCTCCTCACCATCTATTCCCATTTGACCTTTGGGAAGACCACACAGAAATGTATGGAAACCTGTAATCCTGCTGAATTCAAAAGGAAGAGTGAGGGCTGTGGGGTTCCAGCAGCTTACAGACAAGTGATGGTTGTCTTTTCATTTCTGCTCATTTTCAAATGCATGTACCTAAAAATCTGCAGATCCCAGTTCTATTAATTTTCTCTCTGTCACAATTGGGAACAGAAACACAGGACACTGTACGCTGCCTCAAAAGCACAAAGGGAGGAGGCTGTTTCGTCACCAATTTTTTTCTCCTTCAACCAGTTTAACTGGGATGCTGATGGGACTGGTGACTAAAAGGGAAGTAAATTCTCTGGGTTTATGTCAAAAATTTCTTCCTTGACTGCATCTCTGATTCTGTGATTCTGTGATCTCCTCCTTCTCCATCTCTTATGTACGTCTAAATCCATTCGCAAGCCCTTTCCACCCCACTTAATCCCCCCTCCTCTTCTCATGGTAAAATCAGCCCTCCACACTAGGCTTCAGCTGTTTTTCGGAGCTTGTCTGTTCACATCACTGAGCAAGGGATGAAGTAATGAAAATTACAAGCTGTGGAAATTTGATCTCTCTATTCTGTAATTACTGCTCTCTGAAATCTGAGAATATATATTTACTTTAATATTCGTGCAGAGGAGGGGAAGTATCCCCAAGGCATAAAGCAAAGAGACAGAGAGCTAGGAAGAAGGAATAGCATGAACCCATTTGTACTTGATTAAATGTTATGTACAGTGGTGAGTGGATCTTGCCTTTAAGGCTGACACAAAATCACAGCATTCAACTCATCTTGGTATTTAGAAGCAGTTAACACTTCCTCTTTGCAATGTACGTTTATATATAGAAACTTGAAGGTAAAGAGACCTCGTCTTCTGCTTCCCCAACACATTAATTACCAGTGTTTGTCATTTCACGATGATATATTGGCATTTTGCTTAAAGCCGTAGATCCTGGAGTTTTGTGAACACAGTGAGAATCGTAGTTGCCATTCATAAAATAAAGTAAAATAAACTCACTTTGTTGCTCTTGAAATTATCACAAAGAGCTGGAAAATATGAACACAATAAACCCTAAAGGGTCAAGATTTGAAATAAATTTAAAGACCTACTAGAATTTGTTGTGCACTTGTCTAGAAATTCTAGAAATGCCATGATTTTGAGAAAGCAAGTTGGCACATGGTATGTCAATACTACTATTGCTGTTACAGTAATTTTTCCAGACATGGTTGATTTGATAGGTCCTGTATAAGGCAAAATCAGTCTCTGCCCTGAAAAGCTTAGACTCCATCTTCTATGATTTTACTGTTTAGATAGAACCATGGAATAAACATGAAAGTAAAATTCGTTGATGACCAGGACTAAAGGACTAAAGAAACTCTGGTCTTCACTATTGCAAATCTTCAATGTTTTTCTTTGCTGGTCCTCCAAAACCTGTAAAGGAAAAAGCCCAACAATTACCTTTCCAGAATTGTGTAGTTTTCTGTTGTCATAACATTCTTCCATGTATGTGTCCATTATGTCCATTGTCTTTCTGGGTCTATTGTCCCTGGATTTCTCTAATGAAGAAAAAAATATTTTAAAAAATGACATAATCAAAAAATATTGCTAACAACTGTCTGGTGTGAATGGTTTCACAGTTATCTAAATGACAAGACTTTTTTTTCTGATCTGATCTAGTCCAAATGTCATTGCCTTCATCCACTTCATATATTTACAATAGATATAATCCTTGCTGAAATATCAGTTGAGCAACAACAAAAGTCTGGCAGCTGAGCTGGCTTCAGAAAGGCAGCCAAATCAACCTCCCAGGGTTTTCTCTACTTCTTTTTCCCCTCCAGGAAAAGTATGTCATGAAGTCATAAATCTTACAGGATTTCAGAACCATGGGTTTTGAGCCCTGTTGTTCCTGGTAACCTGGTATCAGAAAGACATGGGAATCAAAACAGGGAACATTATAGAGCACGAAGATGTCTACTGAGTACCGAGTTTCTGATTGTCAGCCAGTAATGGCTGATGGGCTCATGTATTTCAGGGACAAGCCCATTGTTCAAGCTATTCTGTAATTCTCTTGTCCTTCTGTTCAGCATACTATGAGGGGTAGGGGGCTCAACAGATGCTGTCTGTCCTATGTTACCCCCTCATCATTTTTGTAAGCCTTGGGAAGATTTCATGAAGAAATTTCTATGAAGGAAATGTTCTTATGTTTCTTCTCATTTTTACCCACAGATTGTTAACTATATGAAAGAAGAATCTGTTATCTATTTCCCACCATCCTTTCTCTCACTGTACTCAGGACGTTGATGGACCTAGCCAAGTAATTAACACATGCAGTTAATTTAATTTCATGTTTCTTTGCTGCCTGAAACAAATTTATCCCGGTCAGCAGTGGGCCATCCCTAGAGGATATAGGTTGTCCTAGAGCTTTTGCTTTTATAACCTTGAGAAGAAATAATTAGTAAGTTATTAATTAAACTTTTAAAGACCAAATGTTAAGGCAGTCTAAGCAATCTTTGAAGCAGTCTGCCTAACTTAGGTCTGGACCCTCAAATTGCTGCAGGGAATTTGGCCAATTGAACTACTAAACTCAAATCTAAAAAGAAGTAAACTTTTAAAAATTTTCATTATACAGACAGCAAAGCTGTAGGAAATTCAGAATTTTCCAATACTCTGGCATGCCTATGCTTGAAAGTTATCTGGAATTTGCCTGAAGATTTTTTTTTTATAGTCTTGTGCTTGAACACATTTCTTGTGCCTCATCCCACCCTTTTCCACTCCAGAATGGGAAGCAAATTATTTTAAACACAATATGATTTTATCAGGTTGTGGGAGCATCTCTTCAATTTGAGTTACTAAAATCTATCATTCACTTTTGCATGAAGTATAAAAAGCAAGATGCCTAATCTCTCTCTGTCATTAATGCAGAGAAAACAGACACCTCCAGAGAGAGGTTCTTGTCACCAGCCACAGCTACCCACAGCATTCTCCTAGAGAAGTTGGTGGGTCCTGACTTAGACAGGTGCACTCTTTGCTGGGTAAAATACTGGTTGGAAGGCTGAGCCCAGAGAGTTGTGGTGAATGGAGTTAAATCCAGTTGGTGGCTGGTAACAAGTGGTGTTCCCCAGGGCTCAGTCTTGGGACCAGTCTTGTTCAACATCTTTATCAATGTTTTGGATGAGGGAATTGAGTGTGGTCTCAGTAAGTTTGTGTCTGACACTAAGTAGGGAGGGAGTGTAGATCTGCTTATCGGGTAGGGAGGTTCTGCAGAGGGATCTGGACAGGCTAGATCAGTGGGTCAGGGCCAATTGTATGAGGTTTAACAAGGCTCCGGGATGGGTCTTGCACTTTGGTCACAACAACCCCAGGCAATGCTACAGGCTTGGGGCAGGGTGGCTGGAAAGCTGTGCAGAGGAAAAGGACCTGGGGGTGTTGATTGACGGCCAACTCAACATGAGCCGGCAGTGTGCCCAGGTGGCCAAGAAGGCCAACGGCATCCTGGCTTGTATCAGGAATAATGTGGCCAGCAGGAGTAGGGAAGTGATCATCCCCCTGTACTCAGCACTAGTGAGGCCACACCTCGAGTACTGTGTCCAGTACAAGAAAGACATCGAGGCCCTGGAGCGTGTGCAGAGAAGGGCAACGAAGCTGGTGAAGGGGCTGGAGCACAGGTCTTATGAGAAGTGGCTGAGGGAACTGGGCTTGTTCAGTCTGTAGAAGAGGAGGCTCAGGGGAGACCTTATTGCTCTCTACAACTACCTGAAAGGAAGTTGTGGTGAGGTGGGTGTTGGTCTCTTATCCAAAGCAATAAGTGATAGGACAAGAGGAAATGGCTTCAAACTGTCCCAGAGGAGGTTCAGGTTGGATATTAGGAAAAATTTCTTCACAAAAAGAGTGGTCAGGCACTGGAACAGGCTCCCCAGAGAGGTGGTGGGGTCATCGTCCCCGGAGGTGTTCAAAAATCATGTAGACATGACACTTTGGGACTTGGTTTAGTAGACATGGTGGTGTTGGGCTGATGGTTGGGCTTGATGATCCTAGAGGTTTTTCCAGCCATAAAGATTCTATGATTCTATCTAATAAGTTCTGCAGGGAGTCTAGATGACTAGAAAACTAGATGTTTAACTTGCAGATGGTTTAAATTATGTGAGATGAGTCATATCATAAGAGTTTCTTAGAGTGCGTACGGCTCATACCGAAATCCAAGCTAGGCTATAGCCACTTTCACACATCCAGCTTTTTAATTGTTCAAATAATAGTTCAAATTAAAGGGGACCTACAGGAAAGCTGGTGAGGGACTGTTTATTAGGGAGTGTAGTGACAGAACCCAGGATAATGGGTATAAACTAAAAGAGGGAAGATTTAGGTTGGATGTTAGGAAGAAATTCTTCCCCGTGAGGGTGGTGAGGCACCGGAACAGGGTGCCCAGAGAAGCTGTGGATGCCCCCTCCCTGGAAGTGTTCAAGGCCAGGTCGGTTGGGGCTTTGGGCAACCTGGTCTAGTGTAGGGTCTCTCTGCCCATGGTAGGAGAGTTGGAACTAGATGATCGTTGTGGTCCCTTCCAACACTATCCCTTCTATGATTCTATGAACTAATTGGTCCTGTTAGGAGTAATAAAGAAACCATTTGTACATATATATATTTTCCTTCAGCTGTGGAGTGATGGGAATAAACACATTTGTGAGATATTTGCTAGAGCTTCCATCTGCTTCTGAAGTTCTGCAGGTGTACATGACAACAGTAAGTCAGTGAAATCCAGCACACCCCAAAGGCCCTACAGATTTTGCTTTCACTGACTAATCCACAGTTAGAGTGTTTAAAATAATACAGTGAAGAACAAGTTTCTTATAAATGGCTTACTACATCCTCCTGCCACTCCAGCCACAACCCACATCCAAGATGAACCTGTGAGATAAAAGGGCAAAACAGCTGTAGGTCACTTTTATACCTCCTAGCTCCAGTCTTGTTTCTGACAGAAGTTAGATGGTAATGAAAGGTAAAGCTAACATCACTGCAAGTTCCCTCCCTGCTTTAGGGAACCGGATACACTTCTTTTGCAGCTGCTCTGGTCCATCAGAGCAAGGCAGAACAATTAGGGTCTGTGTCTGATGTATGGATCCCTGCGTAAGGAAAGCCACAGTCAATGGAAGGGGTTTTTTGCACATAAGGCTCATTACTTCCTTCTGATCTTATTTATGTTAGTCCAACAACCAACAGTGCTTCTACTTTCAGTGCAAATGCACATGGTTTTAGTCCGTACATGTGATCTCTCAGTCAACGAAATTATATGTAAAACTCACCAAATAAATCACTTTCCTGTGTAACTAGAATTACTCTTTACTGTATATTCCAGTGCTCAGGCTGAATGCCTCTCCTTCACAAAGATCTAGTGTATATTAAAAGCTAGAGAGAAGTCATTCCAATCAATTGGATCAATGACACACCAACTAAAACTACATTAAGTAAGGCCTTGATACAATAAACTATGACAACTAGGAAAGGAGTTGTTTGATTTTATTGTGACATTGATTTGTGAACTAAAGTTTCCCTAAGTTATCTACTGTAATAGATTCTAACAGCTACTTCAGAGACATTGCAAAGCTCTTCTGGGTTAGTGATCTAAAAAAGCATCTCTAAGCTGTAACCTTGAAACAATATCCTTCAGTCACAGCCACAGCAAAAAGGTGTGTTTAATGGACTACTTTTAGTTGTAATTGTTACTTTTCTTGAATTTACATATGTTCTGGTTGAATAGGTCACTACCCTTTCTTCATATTGAATGTTCTTTAAAAACCATTCAGCATATTTTGATCATCTTTCTTCATGATATCTCATACTTTAAAGATGTTTGTCTAATCAAAGCTAATTGTCAAGGCTCCCACTGTCTTAAAGAGAAGGTGAATAATATCTACAGGATGATTCATTTCACCTGCCTTAGCCAAGATGGGCTGAATTGCTTTCTGAAAGTGGATTTCTGTAGGAAAAGAGAAATTATACCTTTAGTGAATGTCTGCCTTTATATCTTCAGTTGCTTTTACCTCTTTATAGTCCTTTAATCTGTTAACTCACAGCCTTGGCATTAACTTTGGGCTGTGAGTCATTGTCGTATTATTGCCCTCAAGTATGTATTAGGGTGTTGTTTATCTAAACAATTCAGGTGCCTTCTAGCTTGGTATACAGACTCTGTTTCTCCTATGCAATAGATGCAGTCAGCACAATACTTTCAACACACCTCAGAAAATCAGATTCCATAATGTTTGGTGAGTCACAAAGTATATTAATTACATTATTAGAGATCCATTTGCCTAGCTAGCAACACCATGCATCTAATGAGAGATCTCATCTGCATGGTCAGAATGGATTTTGCAAGCTAGCTTACACATCACAGTGACTAGGACTTTGGTACTGACTGGACAGAAGATCCTTGGATGATAAACTATAGCTGCTTGAAATGCACACAATTTAAGTTAGGTGTTACAGTCAAAAGAGTCAAAGTGGAGGACCTATAATTTGTCACAGATTCACAGGCTAGTGAGAGAAAGGTTGGTCAGGCAAGTCTGGAGTTACATTTGCCTTGCTTCCCCTCTGGCTTCTCCAATAAACACCAGGCCTATCTCTTGCTTGTATCTGGTGGCACGTTCCCATAAGTGCAAAGCATGGACTTGTTAAAGAAATAACAGGGTGTGCGTTCAGGAACACAACTGCATTTATTGTTCAGTGAGCACCAGAACAACGAGAAGGAGACGAGGCAACTAAATGCGAGAGGAATTCTCACCCACTGGTTGGACTGACACGTGTCCCAGGCAATGAGTGACAAGGCCTTTTGAAACTCCACCTTATGGGGGTAGATGGACTTTAAATAAATAAATAAATTAAAAAGTGTGTTACACTATGATCATTTCCACGGCAGTTATTTTTCATTCTGAATTGTGTAGGGCGTTCAGAAAGAACATATAAAATAGCGACAGGAAGGGAAACTTGCATGATAAATGGTTAGAAACAGCACAAATGTTGCCTACAGATTGGCTAGGATAGTTCACACTTGGTGACTCTATGATGATAAGTCCTCACTTGTTTACATAAAACATGCAGGACAATAATATTCTCAGATTAATATCCAACTATAGCTTGTTCTATTGGCTTTGCCAAAAAGGGACAAAACTTTTCCAGCCAGTTGGTTGTTCTATCATCCCCCTGTGAAAAAGCAAATGCTTTCTGATAAAGGACCCTGCAGCACAACTAAGATCTAAATATCCAATATCTGATGGCATCCTACTATCTCCCAGGTAATGCATCCATCTCTGCAGGAAACGATACATAAGCTGCTGAGAAAGAGTTTAATAAACTAAGCTGAAGAAGAACAGGTGAATCTCTAGACATAAAGAAGATCATGCAGGATTTATGACTGAATTCCTCTCTCATCTGTGATAACTGAAATAACACGATCTAGAGAAATTTCAGTCAATCCCTACAAACTGTAACACAGTCACTTCACAGAGCTGGGTTATCTTAGACTTTCGTACACGCAAGACCAGAGTGCCCTGCAGGCTTCACAAAACTAAGAGGATCTTGGTGTAAGCCTTATCCTTATGCCTTCTCCACTGTTCACCAGTTGAAGAACAGTATTACAAATGCAGGGTTATACATTGCAACTATCTGAAGAAACACTGAAGCAGACAGGGTTTTAAACTGATGATAGAGGGACATTTAATCAAAGTGCATCAAAAAGAATTATGAAAACATTCTTTTAGTATTCAGTTTCTCTGCCTCAAATTCAGGTTAGAAATAGAAATGCAGCAATCAGCAGCATCCACAGAAAAAGAGCAGCTGGACAACCCACACCCATGTAGCTAGTATTGTTAAATATATTTAATTCAGAGAGGCTATTATTGTTTTATTGTTGCTATTGTGTTACAGGAATGCCTGCATATTTCCTCTGAGATCTGTCTACAACTGTATTAGATGCATATAAATAGGATAAGGTAGTCCCTGCTGAAGTCAACAGAAAGATGCTTTGACAGAATTTAGATCAAGCCACAGATGTCTTGAAGTTTCCAAGTGGTAGTTTTTCATTCCTTTCTGTCTCTCTTTAAATTCACATGGGAGGAACTCCCAAACAAAGATACCAATACGATGTTTAACATGATACAAAAAGACCTGCTAGTAAAGAAAGTGGTGGAATAAGGAGGACAAAGGCAGGTGTATCCTGCAAAGAATAATATTAAGCCAGATGCCGCTCTTCAGTTTTAACATATTTAACAGCCTGTGGAGCATCCATCTAGCCAGCAATGTCACTCCATCTTTGAACTCTTGTCAGCTTAGACTTGGGAGTATTGCTTGGTTAAACCTCCATGTTCTCTTGTACTAATAGTGTAAACATTTTCCACCCTAAAATAGCCCCCAACGTTTGTCTTTATCATCTTCATATAAATGTCAAACAGTATTTGCTTACATTTGCATACAGCCTCTCTGCTTGTCACTATAATTAAAGTCTGGGTATCACAGCTGCACAGCACAACCTGGGGGGGTTGTCAGGAAGGAAGGACTCTTCTGAAGGAGGAGTCAGTCTTTTCCTCTCAGGCAGAAAATATTGTGAAATTGTTGGCACGTTGGGTAGGTGCACTTGTTCTGGGGAAAGAAGGGAAAACCTGTTCAGCAGAATGAGTTACACAAACAAAGCAACCTGAATGATAAACTATACTTGATACCCAAGGGTAGGAATCTGCACGTACTTTTCCTTTCTCTGCTACTGACTGATTTTGTAATTAGACAAGTCACTTTGTCCTCCTCCCCAGTGTTTCCCCTTCCACAATTCCTTTTAATCTATTTAGATCTTGAAGTCTTCCAAGAAAGGTTTGTCTCCTATTTTTATACTGCACCTAGCACAAAGTGTCAGCAGTCATTGTTTAGCGTCTATTTGCTGCAATAAGAAATGATCTAGAAGGTTATTAAGAAAAGGAAGTTAAGATGCTTGTGGGAATAGATCAGTAATTAGGAAGGATATGAATGCTTTGTATAAAGAATAGAATAGATGTTTCAGGATCCCTTTGAACTCCTGGTTAAGGGCAACAAGTGGCAAAGGTAAGCTTATCATCAAGTCTGTTAAATTTCCCTTGCTTCTGGGAACACTCAGAAGGACAGTACTTGCACAGCCCAATAAGAACTGATCTAGGCCTGGCACCCGTCAATGTTTTGACAGTCTCTGTATTTTCGCTAATACCTTGCATTTGTATAGTGCTTCTTACCTGTAAACTTCAAGTGGGGTTGGGGTTGTTCAGCCTGGAGAAGAGAAGGCTCCAGGGAGACCTTATAGCAGCCTTCCAGTACCTGAAGGGGCTACAGGAAAGCTGGAGAAGGAATTTTAATAAAGGCAGGCAATGATAGGTTGAGAGGTAATGGTATTAAACTAAAAGAGGGTAGATTTAGATTAGATATAAGGAAAAAATTCTTCCCTGTGAGGGTGTGAGGCCCTGGAACAGGTTGCCCAGAGAAGCTGTGTAGGCCCCCTCCCTGGCAGTGTTCAAGGCCAGGTTGGATGGGGCTTTGGGCAACCTGGTCTGGTGGAGGGTGTCCCTGCCCATGGCAGGGGGGTTGGAGCTAGATGGTCTTTGGGGTCCTCTCCGACACAAACCATTTCATGATTCTATGATTCTAAGTGCTTCCCATTCTCTGCTTAATACTTGAATACCCTGAGGCCCAGACAGCTCATGTGTGACTCGGGATGACTCCACATGCCCCAGCCAGCTAGCAAGGCAGCAAGGCCGGGAACAGAGCAATGAGGGGGAGGTAACAAGCTAGTAATAGAGCACAGTGGTGACAGGCTGTGCTGTAGGTGTTAGGGACCACAGCCACACATGTCGCCAATTCTGTCGCTAAATAAATTCCTCCTTAACCCAGAACATGCTGGTTCGATATCTCAGTGACAGCTCTTGTCTTCTCTAACAGAATTGTCAATCATCTCCTACCAAATTAGTTTTAGGAAAGTATTTTTGAAGATGGATCTTAAAACCACTAGTAAATACAAATGCCTGAGCACAAATTCAGATGAATAATTCCAAGCACACAGGAATTATTTTTTTTAAGCATTTATTTATTTATTTAAATTTGGCTGGGTCGGTGATGGGATGTGATATTGACACTCTTCCTCTAGCACTCAGTATAATTTAGGAAAATATTCTTTTGTCAACTTCATACTCAGTTTCTCTCCATTCCATCAGAAGTCTGTATACTGTTGACTGATAATAGTGGTAAGAAGGAGCAATCGCTTTCATTTTATTTCGAGGGTCCGTATGCGCTCCTTCAAAGTCTATAGAAAGATGCTGGATGACATCCTTTGTGCATCTACTCCTCCATCCCTATGTGGACTATTTTCCATGTCTGATTATTTCTCACATCCACGTCTGCTTTTCCCCATCTCCATCTTTTGCCATATCTCTCTACTGCAGGACATAGACTTCCAGGCAATAATATTCTCTGTAATATTTTCTGATCTCTTCCATGCTGTTGCTTTCCACTAACTTGTCTTTCAGCTAGCAACCCAGAGAGGGAAGGCAATGTGCCAGGAAGCCAAGGCTGCTTTCTTTAAGTTAATGGTCTCTGGACATGTGCTTGCAGCATCCTCAAAGTGCCTCTGTATTCTGTTTTATCTTTGGGGCTTTAAAGAAATGGGATTCGGCCATGATGCCCTTTCAAATCTATGGAGCTACCAAGCAGAGTAGCTTCCTTACTTTTAACTTCCTGGGGAAGCTCAAGTGACTTCTGAGAGGAGCTGTATTTAAATGTTCTGACTTTTACCGCTATGTGTTTGTGTTAGCCCTGATTCACATAATGTGATTCAGGTTTCTCCGTTGGCTATCTATATCCTGTACATCTTCCTCCTGGCTGCCCAACTCCAACTGCTTTCTCATAGATGCTTGATATTTGTGCATAGTTAAAGATTACTGCACTGTTGTTTCTCATTGAAGTGGCCAAGTGCTTCTGCTAGCAAACACTGTGCAAGGAGTGTGCCTCTGGGGAAGTCCTTTAGAGAAAATTAAAGTGCTCCATGGCAGGCTATCAGTTCTTGCCAAAGCTTTAATCTGTGATTGAACACAAACCTAACAGCACTGTGGCTGCTGTGGGACTGTGGCTGCTGCCCACCAATCATCTCATGATACCCAACCAGCCTCCATAATAATCGTTGGGAGCTTATCTCATCTGACTTTATCCACCTAAAACTTAGCTCTCTGGTCTCATCTGACCCATTAGGATCTTTTGACAGCTAGTAGAAAACTTTCAACTGTTTAGTCAGCCTGTCCATCTTTGGCATCAAAATTACATGTACATATAAATAAATATTCCAGGGTGTTTCTACCATTGAGGCCAAGTGGCACATAAGAGGTCTTGTGCAAACTCTTACAACCTCCATAAATGAGCAGCTGCATCTAAACCATACCTAGGACCAGTGTGGAGTTTTCATTCTCAGTACTCGGGTACATGACTTGGCTTTCCTTCATGGACTCCTGTCAATGGAGCCCTGGAGTCCAGAAGGACCTTGTTGTGTTGGAGCTGTGCAGGTTTGCCTCTTTGGCAGGTTTGCTTTGAGACTAAGTCCCACCAAGGAAGAAGTGTTCCTCACCTTAGTTTTTATGGCATAGTTCTTCTGGGGACAACATATCCCTCTAACCTTCAGGCTAGAGGTTATTTTGGAGCTGGCATTTTATTTGTGCTTCCTGTTGAAGCTGGCCCGCTGCATGGAAGAGAATTCAAGACTTTTAAGTGAGGTAAAGGAAGTAGAAGTAAGCCTGGCTTCACAGTCTTGTGAGGTCACTCACTTGGCAGAGGAGTCCTGAGTTCCAGTCTTTTCTTTCAGTAATTATTCATGGTTTGTTAATCAGTATAAAATGCATATACAAAGCCACAGAGTGAGCTCTGTAATCCAGAAGTCACTACCTAGACATATGCACTAATCACTCTGACAAGTGATGCAATGCCTAAGCCCATTCTAGGGTCTAGTCTGCATGATATTACATGTTATATATCATATAGCATATATGGAGCCTTTTAATTAGTACATAAACAGAACCATACAGTCACAAAAGATACTTCACAGAAGGACCCATTCTATAGGCCACACGGCAGAAGAGTATTTGGGTTCTGGGCAACTTCCTATGTCCACTGCCACAGCACCCAGTCCTTGCCCGCCTCTTGCTGCCATAAGAAAAGGTACAGTCACTCTCCTGCAAAGGATCTGTTTCTGACAAGTCAAGGGGAGACAGCGCCCAGCACAATCAGCCTGACCACTGGAACTGTCAGCCCGAAAACCTACCCCAATAAGGATACTGTGCCCTATTAGAAAATAATTTTTGGCTTCTTCTTGTGGTTCATGAATATTGATCATTTGCTAATTGTGTCTCTGATGGAATGCCAGACTCTGCCAAGAGGCAGGGCTCTAGGCATTGCTTTCTACTTAATATGAGAACTCAAGGCCAAAACTGCTCCTGATAGAATCCCCGTGGAAATTCATTGGCTTTAATGAGATTGTGTTGTTTGTGAATCACGAAAGATTTTGGCCTCAAAGTCCTGATTGCATTGATTCATAAGCTAGTAAATATAAAGCACATTATGCCATTCTAGGCATTAACAATTACTCAGGAAAGAACATAAACTTCTTGGAAGTGATGATGTTGATCTGAATAGTCTTTGGAAAGATGTGTCAGTTAAAAAGAAATGGATTGGCACATACTGCTTTCTGAACTGCTGCTCGTAAAAGGCTCTGGGCAAACAGATCAGCTTGCTTACCCACAGCAGAGGAGCTATGGCAAACTGGGGTTTAGCTTGGGCTTCTAGCAGCCAGCTCAGATGCAAGGAGAGCTGGCTTGCCCTGAGTTAGCAGCAGGGCTCACTACTTCAGGCTTATCTACACTGCAATCACACAAAGTCTACCTGCTGACAAAACGTTGGATTGCTTTTGCCTCACCCTGCCATACCTGTGCCTTAGCACCTCCGTTTCCCAGTTACTGCAATTTGCTATGCATTGTTTCTTCTCCAAAATGTACTTACTTCCCCCAGTTTTTACCTCTGAGAGCAGAGGGAGGAATTGGGAGTGTCTGTACGTATGGCTTCGCTTTTCCAGTCACTTACAGAATGGCTGAAGGCTGATAACTTCCCTTTTCATGTCTTAATTTAGGTGAGGAGCTCTTTGCTAGAGACAGTGACCTTTACTTCTCTGAAAATGCTATTCACAATTATGCCGCTGTCTAAATAATGTCTGTGGTTATATTGAGGTGAACTAGGCACCTCGTAAATGATTCCACTAAATTCCATCACTGGTGAAACAAAGAATAGAGGGAAACTTATTTACGGGAAAGATTTTCAATTCGAGACACTGCCTCAATTATTCTCCTTCTCTTGCCCACTCCACAGTAGTAGGAGAAACACGACACTCACAGAAAAAAAAAAAGAAATTAACTTTCCAAAAATATGTTATCATCATCACTCTAAACATGCAGGAATATACATTTGAAAATTGGAGCATTTTGACAAATTAAGTTTCACAAAAATAGATTTATCGAGAACAAGTGCATTTCATGCATTTTATCAGATATACAACACCAAACTCAGAAGATCTTTCCTATAAGAGAAAAAAATGTATCTAATGATACTCTGCAAAAGTCTGAAATGGTATTAATGAAGACAAATGAAACTCAAGGACAACAAATGTACTTCTAAGCAAATGAAATGCTACGTATGCACATTGTTCACTAGACTGAAAGGAAAAATCATTAAAAACACTGGAATATATTATTTTATTGTTACTTTGAAACTTGTGTCATTAAAAGCAAGCACACTAGCTAAGAAAATGAGTGGCTTTGAAGTTATTGAAAAGAATTATGCTAAAGATAAAGACTTATTGGCAGTTATAGGACTTAATTTACTTCTTGCTTACCACCATTCTTCAGTAGTTTAATTTCATCATTTCCTTCACAAAATGTAGTATAGGTTTTGCCCAGCTCCATTTCAAATGCTTCAGGGAGTGAATTAATTTCCAGGACTGTGCAGATCATTCTGAACGTTTCTGTGAGTGAGAGTAGTAATAGTTAGCAAGAACTGGTTTTATTTTTTATTATTATTATTATATTGTTGAGGTAAGCATATGTGCCATTCAGGACAAAATAACTAAGTGCCAACCAATTTGCTTAATGACTAATGGCTGATGATTGACTGCAACCTAAAGACTTCACAGACAAATGCACAGCTGCAACAACATCTTTGTATAGAATCCCTAAGGTTGGAATGGACCTCCGAGATCATTAAGTCCAACCTTCAACCTAACACCACCATGCCTACTAGATCATGTCCTGGAACGTCAGGTCTACACGTTTTTTTAATGTCTCCAGGGACGGCGATTCAACCACCTCTCTGGGCAGTCTGTTCCAACACCTCTCTTCTCTTTCCGTAAAGAAGTTTTTTCCTAATATCCAACCTAAACTCCCCTGACGCAACTTGAGGCCATTCCCTCTCGTCCTGTCGCTTGCTACTTGGGAGAAGAGACTGACACCCTCCTCTCTACAACCTCCTTTCAAGTAGTTGTAGAGAGTGATCAGGTCTCCCCTC